>JAVGWX010000024.1:28208985-28756485 GCA_036924085.1 Ariolimax columbianus
CTTAGCACCGCTGTGATGGGAGGCCACGATATGGTTGGGACCTGGGGCTCGCGTCTCAGCCCGGCCCGGTCGAGCCGCAGAAATGCACCTGGCCAAATGCACTCCTGCCTCGCTCTTTACCTCTGTCTGCTATCAGCCATCCCAGTGGACGCAGAAGAGATGCAGTCCAGCGGACATTGCACCTCTGCCCTATTGTGACAACGTCCCAGGTGGCGGGGAATGCTAGGCGTGCCATCACTGCAGATGAGCCGAGAAAAAAAAGGGAGCAAAGAGATACCTCACTCACATGCATATGCTACGTTTCTGGCAGGACGTGACGATACTGAGACATAGTCACACTGGACTGCCTCTCCTCCGGGATAGTACAAACTAGTACATAGTCCTTCATATCATATCATCACCACACCCTATAGACACAAGTGGGGAAGACTCGATAGTCCTGCAAGACAACTTCCCTAAGAGAGACAACTCTGACCAAAAACAACTGCTGCCTTGCAGATAGGCTGGGGACAGCCAAAGGCTAAGGAGGGCATCCCTACAGAAACGCCTGTTGAAATCAGATGCACTGAGCCACAGGCTTAACAAAATAAAACAGTGCAACGTAAATATCGCTGTATACAGCGTACGATGAAGAAGAAGAAATATCTCCTTCTTGTACTCCTTGGTCTATAGATATGGAAAGTGTCTTGTGGAAAAGAGGGATCTCAGTTGAGAAGACTCGTTTATCTTCTATATAAGCCGGGGATACTTTTTGTCAATCCCTGGTTCCTCAAGGCATTTACCACTGCAATTATTTCCACGCTGCCAAAGGTCCTTTTTGTGGTCTACAAACACAGCATATAGGGGTATATTCTGGGGCAGACATGTGAGTTAACTTCTTCTGTGTCATAACTTCTTCTGTGTCGTTCGTTCTCAATATCCTCCTACCAAACCTGAAAAGGGTAAAGGAACGCGCTGTGTCGCAGCGCGTACAGCTTGACTGCATTATAGTTCCCACGTTTTCTCCATTAGCTGGTCATGAGCCCACCAAGACTGCCAGTTCATACATCTACCTAGGCCAGGAAATCCACAACATTGACCCACGCTTTCTTCATTAGCTGGTCATGAGCCCACCGAGACTGCCAGTTCATACATCTACCTAGGCAAGGAATTCCACAACATTGACCCACGCTTTCTTCATTAGCTGGTCATGAGCCCACCGAGACTGCCAGTTCATACATCTACCTAGGCAAGGAATTCCACAACATTGACCCACGCTTTCTTCATTAGCTGGTCATGAGCCCACCGAGACTGCCAGTTCATACATCTACCTAGGCCAGGAATTCCACAACATTGACCCACGCTTTCTCCATTAGCTGGTCATGAGCCCACCGAGACTGCCAGTTCATACATCTACCTAGGCAAGGAATTCCACAACATTGACCCACGCTTTCTCCATTAGCTGGTCATGAGCCCACCGAGACTGCCAGTTCATACATCTACCTAGGCCAGGAAATCCACAACATTGACCCACGCTTTCTTCATTAGCTGGTCATGAGCCCACCGAGACTGCCAGTTCATACATCTACCTAGGCAAGGAATTCCACAACATTGACCCACGCTTTCTCCATTAGCTGGTCATGAGCCCACCGAGACTGCCAGTTCATACATCTACCTAGGCCAGGAAATCCACAACATTGACCCACGCTTTCTCCATTAGCTGGTCATGAGCCCACCGAGACTGCCAGTTCATACATCTACCTAGGTCAGGAAATCCACAACATTGACCCACGCTTTCTCCATTAGCTGGTCATGAGCCCACCGAGACTGCCAGTTCATACATCTACCTAGGTCAGGAAATCCACAACATTGACCCACGCTTTCTCCATTAGCTGGTCATGAGCCCACCGAGACTGCCAGTTCATACATCTACCTAGGTCAGGAAATCCACAACATTGACCCACGCTTTCTCCATTAGCTGGTCATGAGCCCACCGAGACTGCCAGTTCATACATCTACCTAGGCCAGGAAATCCACAACATTGACCCACGCTTTCTCCATTAGCTGGTCATGAGCCCACCGAGACTGCCAGTTCATACATCTACCTAGGCAAGGAATTCCACAACATTGACCCACGCTTTCTTCATTAGCTGGTCATGAGCCCACCGAGACTGCCAGTTCATACATCTACCTAGGCAAGGAATTCCACAACATTGACCCACGCTTTCTTCATTAGCTGGTCATGAGCCCACCGAGACTGCCAGTTCATACATCTACCTAGGCCAGGAAATCCACAACATTGACCCACGCTTTCTCCATTAGCTGGTCATGAGCCCACCGAGACTGCCAGTTCATACATCTACCTAGGCCAGGAAATCCACAACATTGACCCACGCTTTCTCCATTAGCTGGTCATGAGCCCACCGAGACTGCCAGTTCATACATCTACCTAGGCCAGGAAATCCACAACATTGACCCACGCTTTCTTCATTAGCTGGTCATGAGCCCACCGAGACTGCCAGTTCATACATCTACCTAGGCAAGGAATTCCACAACATTGACCCACGCTTTCTTCATTAGCTGGTCATGAGCCCACCGAGACTGCCAGTTCATACATCTACCTAGGCAAGGAATTCCACAACATTGACCCACGCTTTCTTCATTAGCTGGTCATGAGCCCACCGAGACTGCCAGTTCATACATCTACCTAGGCTAGGAAATCCACAACATTGACAAGGAGATGTCACGAAGGAGAACGGCGGGTTAACTCAGCTTCAACTACATTAAACTGGTACTCCAGCAGATAATGGATGTCAAGGCCACGGCTCACACCTTCAATAGCATGGTTATCCCAGTAGTGGTATACGGGTGTGAGGTTGTCTGCGTAAATCAGACTCACAGAAGCTTCGGATTACCGAAAGAGCAATGGAGCGAAGAGTACTAATTATCTACCTAAGAGACCATATCTGAAATACCGACATCCGTGACCAAACAGAGTTCCGGGATGTCGTCAACTCTGTGTCAATGCGAAAGCACAGATGGGCCGGCCATGTGATCCGTATAACCGACGATATATCTGAGAGGAGGGTGTCTTTTTGGTGGCCATACAACTACAAACGGCCGCCTGCCAGCGAGAAGGAGACATGATCCGCACCCCATCCTTGGTACTCCAAGGTGGAGGACATACACGGCTTCAAGCAGCTTTTTTGCTACCTGGCATCGGACAACCTTGCCAGATTGGATACACATATTCGAGTAAATGAATTTTCTTATTTATGCAAGCCCAGTTTACAGAAAGTGTGCATAAGCATTAGATAGTGTTTTAGTTATACAATGGATCCCTGGTGACTCAAATACACCTGGCAATGACAAGACAGACAGACAGGCTAAGACGGGATCAAGTCAAGAACAACAATGCACACCAACAACCCTACAGACAGTCAAACAACTACTGAAGACTGCGAACAAAGAGGCCTGGCTGAATAGATGGGAAATACTGGGAGAGAAATCTATAAAAAATATGGCCATCCCAAAGACAACACCAACCTCCTGAAAAGGAGAATGGAAAGCACCATTTTCCGAATTCGCACTCAACACATACAACTTGAACAGAAGTGGCCATATTCCAGAGTGCCGGTTGTGCACACATCCCATACTCCAGAGTGCCGGCTGTGCACACATCCCATACCCCAGAGTGCGTGCCGGCTGTGCACACATCCCATACCCCAGAGTGCCGGTTGTGCACACATCCCATACTCCAGAGTGCCAGCTGTGCACACATCCCATACTCCAGAATGCCGGCTGTGCACACATCCCATACTCCAGAGTGCCAGCTGTGCGCACACCCCTATGAAACTGTTGAGCATCATCTTTTTAATGTCCTGCGCTTGTTGGTGTTAGGAAAGAGCTTCTTCCTCCGAGGCCCGACAAATCAAACACTTTGTACGGAACTAAACACCAGCTTACAAACACTTTCAGATACCACTAATATGGCATTGGGCCAAAGGGCAGGAGCCAATAGGACGCTATATCAATAACCAACCAAACAACCCAGATAATGTTTCATGTGTATCCTCTTTCGCTTGATTGTGTGAATAATCTGCTCTCCAGCCTCCAAACAACACGAGCAGATACAAATTGTTGCAAATTCAGTGGGGCATTCATATGAGACCCTCTTTGGTCACTACCTTACCAAGTTTGTGACACAGGTCGACGTAGAGGATCCATATATCCGGTCTCATCATCAGGTCAGTGACATGCAATTATATATTAAACAAGTGACGTGCAACTATAGTTTACATAAGTGACTAGTAAATATATTTTACGCAAGTGACATGCAACTAAATTTTACATAAGTGACGTAACTATTTTACACAAGTGACGTGCAACTATATTTTACACAAACACACACACACCCAAATATCGTTCGCATGTACATTTGTGATGAATGCTACACATTCCATTGATCATTTAATCAAAGCCCATCAATTCCCTGCGGAGCATAGGTCTTCAATAAATAGTCAGCATGTGTGTCTGTCACGTGAGCTAGCGAAAGATCTTCCAAAGCCAGGTCATGCGCATGCTGTTGCGTTAACCAAACGCCCTCCTTTAAACATCGTTGACCAGTTCTTCACTGTTTTCTTCTACATACTTTTGTCACCATACACTTTCTTCACTATGCGATGAATATCAACTGGTCGACATCCCTCAGCTGTAATAAACCGAATCACAGCTCACTGATCAACTCTGGATGGATTCCGTATCACACCCGCCATGTTTTCAACGATCTGCTGAGCAAACTATATGTGGATTATAATGAAATTTTGCAAACTTGATGGTTGGTATGTGCTGTTTACACCAGAAGTGATGTCATCATGTGCATCGTACGTATGTTAACTTTTGCAGTTTTGTCCGGTTTTATTTGAACACGCCTCGCATTTACAACAAATGCATTCTTTTGGTATACTGTACCATTTTCTTTAGCGTGGCAGCTCAAGGTCAGATACTCGAAGCCCAAGGACCAGTTCGTGTTTGGAACCGATCAGTACAACGGGAAGTCACAACTTTGCCCATGGACAACACCCGAGTTAGGACGCATTGACAATGTGCTCTGCCCGCGAGCTTTCAGTTTCGTAACTTTTGTTCTCTCACTTGAGTTGTTCTGACCGAGCTTTGTTACGATACTATTTTAAATAGAGTGATTATCATAATGCTACATATTCAAATGCTAATTACATTAAAAATAACTCTCAAATATACGAAGTCGTAGCGGTAAATGCAACTTATTTCAATTCGCTTTGTCAACTTGATATCGGGATCAAGACGCTGAGCAGCACATGAGCTGCAGTGGTCAAAGACCCAATGCTGACTGCTAGCATCAGAGCCAGCAAACCAGAGCTCCTGCCGAAGACGGATGTGTCGGACCGAAAAGTGCAAATATTGAAGTCAAACTGTAAACTAAAGACACAACACATTCTGTTCTCTGAACTACATCCTGCTACTTGCAAAGCCCTGCTCAGGGCTTGGTAGCAGGAGATTGAGAACAGTCAGGGCTTGGTAGCGGGAGATTGAGAACGGTCAGGGCTTGGTAGCGGGAGATTGAGAACGAACGCAGAAGAAGAAGAAGAAATTAGAGCTGCCAAACCCTTCTACACCTCCACACAGTGACCCTGGATAACAGGCTGCAACAGAGCAGACTGGCTAAGGAGAAGGGATCGAAGAGGAAAGGCTAACCCGATACCCAAAAATACCTGCTGTAGTCGGATGTGTTGGACCAAAAGATGTAAATATCGTAGTCAAGCTGTAAACAAGCGACACAGCACATTCCGTTCTGCAGACAACAAACTGCTACTTACAAAACCCTTTGTCTTCTGCGTTCGTTCTCAATCTCTCGCTACTGGTAGTTCAGAGAACGGAATGCGTTGTGTCGCTAATTTATAGTATGACTGCAATATTTGCACCTTTTGTTCCGACACATCCTTTTCAGCAGTAACTCGGGAGAAACCAGTTCTATTGGCTGATAAAACAAAGCACATCCGAAGTGCTGAAATGTTGGAAAAAAACAGGTAGTTGAGAGAATTAATTATCTGAGCCATGAGTTGTGATGCATAATGGAGATATATTCAGCTTGAATTCTTCTTGCTCGATTAAGCAATCCTGTTTTGGATATTTCCTGTTTCAGATTCAAAACTTCCTCCGAGTTTGTGAGCTTATCATCAGAAAAAAGTCCCCTGTCAGAAGTATCATTTTAACTACAGGAAAAGAAGATGTGAGTTGTACATCAGGTCTCTTCTTTGCTCATTTTTAATCTTGAAAGTAAAATTGATTCTTGCACAGGGGACAGCATGGGCTAGTGGTTAAGTGACACGGCTCACAGCCCGAATGTGCTGGGTTCGATCGCCATGACAGCACCAGCCATTACCCTGGGGAAGCAAACCTTTAGAAAATGCAGGAGGAAGCAGACCCTTACATAAAATGCATGCTAAAGTTGGATGCACTGGGCCGACAGGTGCAAGATAAAAACTACAATTTAACGCACACTGCCTTGGGGATTAACGAAATAAGGCGAACGAAAAAAAAATAAATTCTGCCACAGTTGACTATAATATCTATCTCTTCTTCTGCATTTGTCCCGACATATGACACTGGCAAATTCGTGGCTGCGATATTTGCTCCTTTCGGACCTGAGTGGTCCATCTGGGTCTTTGTGTATGTATGGAAGACAAGAATAACACCACTTTCATTAGAGCACACTCCAAGAAACTGGTTGTATATAGACTCAGCAGAGTCTTCTAGACCAGTATAAAGATGTTAAGTTAACACGTCCGACTTCGGCAAGCATTTTGGGATCAGGTCTGCCTTCTCTCTTTGATCACTAGTTGCTTGATCCGACTTCATGGATGCAGTCTTGTTTCCAGGCCATCGGTTGGGCACGGAATAAGGTTTTGGTCTGCTATAATTAACCGACTGATAGTTTCAGGGTACAGACAGGAGTGAGACAGAGATACCTTCTTTCACCCTTTCTGTTCCCGTTGACCAAAGATTGGATGATGAAACGATGGAAAGATAACTGGTATTCAGTGGATACTATGGTCACGATTGGGGGTTCTAGATTACGCAGATAATCTGGTACTTTTGTGTCATAGTAAAATGCAAGAGAACCAGGGTGGAAAGACAGCGTGAAAGAACAATCAGCCGAATTGGGACCGAGTATCAGCATGAAGAAAACCACGCTTCTTAAAATTAACCCGATCAAGAAAAAGAAGCCAATCATGCTGGAGAGAGAGCTGTTGGAAGAGGTGGATACCTTTACGTGTTTGGACAGCACAATTAACACATCAGGAGGTAGAGATGCAGATATGGGATCAAGATGCTGAGCAGCGCATGAGCTGCAGTGGTCAGCGACCCATAGCTGACTGCTAGCATCAGGGCCAGCGAACCAGAGCTGCCAAGACCCTTCTACACCTCCATGCGGTGATCCTGGATAACAGGCTGCAGCAGGGCAGACTGGCTAAGGAGAAGGGATTGAAGAGGGAATGCTAACCCGGTACTAAAAAACTGCTTGGTGAAGTCGGATGTGTTGGACCGAAAGGTGCAAATATTGCAGTCAAGCTGTAAACTACGACACAACGCATTCCGTTCTCTGGACTACATTCTGCTACTTAAGCCCTTTCAGGGTTTGGTAGCGGGAGATTGAGAATGAACACAGAAGAAGAAGAACAACATATGGAGATCCAGAGAAATTTAAGATTCACACCGAAGTTAGAATATTCTGTCGTCGGAGCTGTTGTACGGAACAGAGACATGGAGAACAACCACGACCATACAACAAAGACTCCAGTCCTTCGTTAACAGATGCCTTCGATAAATAATGGGCATAAAGTGGCAGGACATGGTGAGGAATGAAGACCTATGGGAAAGATGTCGGAACAACAAATTAAGAAATGAAGAAAAATTTTTTTTAAAACGTGAAAAGGAATTACGATTAAATGGTTACACCTGGAGATAGGCAGAAAGAATAATCCAGCAACATGTAGGTTGATCAGATTGGGTTGTTGGCCTATGCACCGAGAGGGGCGATGGGCTTTGATTGATACCATAACTCGTACTTTCCTGGTTATTTACTGTTCATGCCTGCCAACTCGAACATTGTATCGTAGTCATAAATTATGTGGGGGCGGCGTGGTTAAGTGAAACGCCTCACAACCCAGAGGTGCTGGGTTCGCTCCCCAATCACACCACCAGCTGTTACACCGGATATGCAAACCTTTAGAAAATGCAGGAGAAAGCAGGACCTTACATAAAATGCATGCCAAAGTCGGATGCACTGGGCCGAAAGGTAGGTGCAAAATAAAAAACATAGTGCAACGCACACCGCCTTGTGGAATAGAGAAATAAAGTGAACGTAAAAAAAATAAAAAAATAATGTATTAATTTTTGTTGTGATTTTTTAGTTTGTTCTTTGTCTGTGGGGAAGCCATGCGATTGTAACATGGGTTTCCTTGTGTATTTCCCCTGATACAGTCACAGAGCCATTACATGTAATGTTTTTTTTGTGGAAATTATCTAACTTCAGTGCATTATCAGATTAAATTTATTGATTGAGAAGATTGTCGAGCTTTGACTGATTGAAACCCACCACTCCAATTGATGGAGCATAGGTCCAATATTACATTTGGATTTGCCCTATCCAACTTATAAAGCAACCCTGAATCTGTTTGTTTTTAGTTAATTTTTTGTCTGATAAAGCAACCCTGAATTTGTTTGTTTTTAGTTAATTTTTGTCTGATAAAGCAACCCTGAATTTGTTGTTTTTAGTTAATTTTTGTCTTATAAAGCAACCCTGAATTTGTTTGTTTTTAGTTAATTTTTGTCTGATAAAGCAACCCTGAATCTGTTTGTTTTTAGTTAATTTTTGTCTGATAAAGCAACCCTGAATTTGTTGTTTTTAGTTAATTTTTGTCTTATAAAGCAACCCTGAATTTGTTTGTTTTTAGTTAATTTTTGTCTGATAAAGCAACCCTGAATTTGTTTGTTTTTAGTTAATTTTTGTCTGATAAAGCAACCCTGAATTTGTTTGTTTTTAGTTAATTTTTGTCTGATAAAGCAACCCTGAATTTGTTTGTTTTTAGTTAATTTTTGTCTTATAAAGCAACCCTGAATTTGTTTGTTTTTAGTTACTTTTTGTCTGATAAAGCAACCCTGAATTTGTTTGTTTTTAGTTAATTTTTGTCTGATAAAGCAACCCTGAATTTGTTTGTTTTTAGTTAATTTTTGTCTGATAAAGCAACCCTGAATTTGTTTGTTTTTAGTTAATTTTTGTCTGATAAAGCAACCCTGAATTTGTTTGTTTTTAGTTAATTTTTGTCTGATAAAGCAACCCTGAATTTGTTTGTTTTTAGTTAATTTTTGTCTGATAAAGCAACACTGAATTTGTTTGTTTTTAGTTAATTTTTGTCTGATAAAGCAACCCTGAATTTGTTTGTTTTTAGTTAATTTTTGTCTGATAAAGCAACCCTGCATTTGTTTGTTTTTAGTTACTTTTTGTCTGATAAAGCAACCCTGAATATGTTTGTTTTTAGTTAATTTTTGTCTGATAAAGCAACCCTGAATTTGTTTTGTTTTTAGTTAATTTTTGTCTGAAAAAGCAACCCTGAATTTGTTTGTTTTTAGTTAATTTTTGTCTGATAAAGCAACACTGAATTTGTTTGTTTTTAGTTAATTTTTGTCTGATAAAGCAACCCTGAATTTGTTTGTTTTTAGTTAATTTTTGTCTGATAAAGCAACCCTGCATTTGTTTGTTTTTAGTAAATTTTTGTCTGATAAAGCAACCCTGAATATGTTTGTTTTTAGTTAATTTTTGTCTGATAAAGCAACCCTGAATTTGTTTTGTTTTTAGTTAATTTTTGTCTGAAAAAGCAACACTGAATTTGTTTGTTTTTAGTTAATTTTTGTCTGATAAAGCAACCCTGAATTTGTTTGTTTTTAGTTAATTTTGTCTGATAAAGCAACCCTGAATTTGTTTGGTTTTAGTTAATTTTTGTCTGATAAAGCAACCCTGAATTTGTTTGTTTTTAGTTAATTTTTGTCTGATAAAGCAACCCTGAATTTGTTTGTTTTTAGTTAATTTTTGTCTGATAAAGCAACCCTGAATTTGTTTTGTTTTTAGTTAATTTTTGTCTGATAAAGCAACACTGAATTTGTTTGTTTTTAGTTAATTTTTGTCTGATAAAGCAACCCTGAATTTGTTTGTTTTTAGTTAATTTTTGTCTGATAAAGCAACCCTGAATTTGTTTATTTGTAGTGAGTTTTTAATCTTATAAAGCAACCCTGAATTTGTTTATTTGTAGTGAGTTTTTAATCTTATAAAGCAACCCTGAATTTGTTTATTTGAAGTGAGTTTTTAATCTTATAAAGCAACCCTGTATCTATTTGTTTGCAATTAATTTTTAATCTTATAAAGCAATGGTTCCCCCAACCCATGGGTCGCAAATAGCAAATGGGATCGCAAAGGGTTGTCAGTGGGGTCACTGGCTGAAACAGTAAACTATTAAAAAAATATTGACTATAAAGCAATTCAATTTTCATTTTTAATCTGTGTCAAAAGTTTTAATATCATAATTTTAAAAAAATCGAATTTAACCTATTAAAAAAATAAGTAGGTTTATATTTTGTGTTCCCAGCGGAAACACTTAAGCGACCCATAGTCGTGTACATCAACGCTTAGGCCCCAGAGTGTTTACATAAGTAGCTTTTGGGAAACAAAAAATTCATGTCATGCATAGATTTGTTTACGAAATCGAATTCCGCGAAATATAATAAATTATATGTTTCTGCCACCAATCAGATGAGTTGATAGCAAAATCCAGATATATGTAAATTAAAATTATATTGATTTATATTATACTGAGAAATCTATTTATTTTTCGCATATTGCCCTGCTTGTGCCTTTCAGCGTCAGGTTATTAGTTATGACGAAGTTTCTTGACCGGCTCTAAATTGTGATTCGTATTTGGGTCAGGGAGCTTTACTGCTTCTGTTGTTTCTGCTATATATCTTTTGCTTGGTGGACTATAGGCATTGTAACTGTAAAGCATTGCTTTCTGAGGGGTACTACCTAGTGTTTGATGTGTCACGTGGCCGAACCATTGTCTCTTGATAAGGACTAGCACTGGTACTACTTAGTCGCTCCTCTTCTACCGTGAGGTGTATCAGTCCTATCTCTTGCTGTGTCCGCTGAAATGGGTGACTTGCGCGGAGATTTGGATTAAAGTGAGGAAGAAACTGCGCCTTTTGTCAACCTCACTCACAGAGCCTAAGCTACCTTTTGCCAGTGGCAAGACATTCATCGAGACGACTGGAGATAGCATAGGATGCAGATTTTGCTTCAGGGTTACCACCGAAGCCTTTCCGTAAACAGGTAACCCGCAGGGTAGAAAGGTGGGAAGGCATTTAACACAGTTTGTCGTGCCTTTTCGATAACCACAAGAGGTCGTATAGACAACACTCAGCGTGTGAGTGGGTCTGGCATCTCTATCCAGCTGTTTTCAGTTCATCATAGTAGCATCTAAAATTCCCACACGCCATATTCGCGAAAGTGAACCGGCAGAACTAACCCGTGAGATACGACACAGGTATAACTAGTTTAAGCGTAGCGCCATTCAGCCGGCATCCAGACCAGGATAAAAGGATGGAAGAAATCACAAAAAAAGAAAGAAATAGCAAGTCCAGACGGAAAACAACTCCACGTATCCGTGAATACAAGTGTAAGTCGTCGACTAGTGTGAATTCCAGGCAAATCCGTGGTCTGGCGGCATCCATAATGATCCAAAACGGTAGAGAAATGTAGACTCACAGCCAGTTACGGCGCCATCTTGAGGTGTAGAGGTTCTAGCACTGGTGTTGCGCCTACCTGTCTCCAAAAATGTTTCTTTTTGATTCTATCCATTCATGTTACTCTGCGCAGGCATTTCATTTCTGATGTGTCTTATATCTTTGTTTGTTAATGTCCAATTCTGACATTGATATCTCAACATGGGTAGGACATATTGTGTTGTATAGCTTTCTTTTTGTATTCTTTGTCACGTGTTTATGTGATAATATCAGGGGGACATTTACCCAATGATTTGACATGCTTTATTACATCTGTTTTGAATTTATCTGTCGCTTTTTCCATCTGCTGAGATCATGTTGCCCAGGTACGTGAAATTGTTCATCTGTTTTACTTGTTAGTTTTTTAATGCATATTATTGTTTCTTTTCTTGCAATCGTCATAACTTCGGTTTTCTCTATGTTGATTTTCATACTGTAATCCGTACAGACCTCATTAATAATGTTGTTTTCAGTTACCTTATTAAAAAGCTTTTCTTAAATGTATCCGGATAGCTTGTCACTTTGCTTCTATAAAATGGGGTCACAACTCGAAAAAAATTGGGAATCTGTTATAAAAAGCAGCCCTATATCCATTTGTTTGCGGTGTCATTTTATCGAAAATGGTACCTCTTTTGATCCATCTTCAGGTCATGTTATCCCGTAACCGGTGAGGTCGTTAGGGCACACATGTAGACATCCTCACAACTCCATGCCACCCTTCTCTGTCAGCGGCTGCTGCCTGTGCCTCTTTTGATCCGTCTTAATTGTTTATTTGAGGAATTAAGGCGCTGAGCAGCAGTGGTCAGCGACCCATGGCTGACTGCTGGCATCAGCGTCAGCGAACGAGAGCTGCCAAGACCCTTCTACACCTCCACGCGGTGATCCTGAATAACAGGCTGCAGCAGGGCAGACTGGCTAAGGAGAAGAGATCGAAGAGGGAATGCTAACCCTGTACTAAAAAAATACTTTCTGAAGTCGGATGTGTTGGACAGAAAGGTGCAAATATCGCAGTCAAGCTGTACACTACGACACAACGCATTCCCTTCTCTGAACTACATTCTGCTACTTAAGCCTTTCAGGGTTGGTAGCGGGAGATTGAGAACGAACGAAGCCAAGCCAATTGTTTATTTGATTTCTTTGCAGGACATGAATGGCCAACAACAACAACATCAAAAGTTGCTGAGTATTGGAAGGTCTCTGCAGACGCACGGAATAAAGTTGCAGATAAATTACTCAAACACACTTCATGACAGAGAGATAAGGTTTTTATCTTTACTTGGTATTAAATTGTGCTTGTGTTATCAGTATTACCGTACTGCACCGTGTGGGCTGGTATGCTTTCTTGTCCATAAAGCCTGTACTGGGTAACAGCTATGACCAGAGCCTGGGTACCTCTCTCTTTAACTCCACAATACTACTTAACCCTACCAGACCTGAGGCCCTGAACCTAACTGTCCCCTATACCTGGGCTCCTGAGCATTAAAGAGAAAAACCAACATGATATAGAAAAATGTTAGTTACATGCAAACAAGTGGTTAGAATAAGATGGAACTTGGAGACAACTGTAGAAAATAGGTCTACCTTTCATCTAGCGTCAATATTCCACCTTTGTGTGCCAATCCACTCTGCAGGATGAACCTTCATCACCACCTAGATCTCCCCCATCAGCTGTCTGAGGGACATGCCCCCCCCCCCCCCCCCCCTCTCTTACTACTGATCTAACTCTAGATCTACAAGGTTCAAGATTCTCCTCATCACTCGAGCTCTCACTGTCAGTGTCACTTGAACTGGAAACATATTCTTCAGAGTCTGAATCAACCAAAGTATCGATCACCTGTTGGACTGTCATAAGTCTATACCCACTTCGCTTTCCTCTTGGAGTGCTTGGTTCATCAACCGCTCGTTTCATTTTGAATTTTCCGAATTTTTTCACACAAAATCAATTCAAACATGGGTTGACCACGATTGGATGGTTATTTTTAGATTCTGGCGCATTTTTTCACGTACTACCGAAAGTACCGAAAATTAGGTCCAGCGGTATAGCGGGCAGATATGGAAATTACCGGAAAAAGGGTACAGCGGTCTGGTAGGGTTAAAAACTGCTATGTGGCGAAAAAACATAGTCACTCTTGAAGGAGATGGAGTACGAACTCAGATTGACCCAAACATCTCTCTGCCATTAAAAACATACAACAGTAGGAGATTGGGTTTTAAAACCAAGAAGACCGCATGACAGTTGGATTGACAACATCTATGCCATCATGGGCTCACGACATCCACAGCAGTACATCTGGCCCGAGTGCGAGATGTAAAACTCCCCACTACACTTTACTGTATCAGTGGAGGGAAAAAAGTCAAGTATCCTATACCAGCATGGGCTCACAGCAACACATCTGGTCCAAGTTCGAATCCTGCATCTCCCCACTACGCTTCATGACATCAAGGTAATGATACAGTAAGTAAAGTAAGTTGATTGTATGATAACTTCCAATTATCAATGATTATGGCTCGGCTTCGTTCATTCTCAATCTCCCGCTAGCAAACACTGAAAAGGGCTTACATAGCAGAATGTAGTCCAGAGAATGGAATGCATTGTGTCGTAGTTTACAGCTTGACTGCGATATTTGCACCTTTCGGTCCAACACATCCAACTTCAGCAAGCATTTTTTTCAGTACTGGGTTAGCCTTTCCTCCTCGGCCCTTCTCCTTAGCCAGTCTGCCCTGCTGCAGCCTGTTATCCAGGATCATCGCGTGGAGGTGTAGAAGGATCTTGACAGTTCTGGTTCGCTGGCTCTGACGCTAGCTGTCAGCTATGAGTCACTGATCGCTGCTGCTCATGCGCTGTCCAACGATTATAATGCAGCATAATTTTAAAATGAGAATTGTCAAGTGTTATGTATACTCGTCACTACTTTATAGCACAGAAACATGGACAATGAATCTGCTTGAACAGTAGAGGACTTCGCAGTCTTCTACTGTCCTACGACTTTTCCACATTACTGGGGTAGTCGAGGGGTTTTATAGGCTGAGAGCTACAGGTCGCCTTCGTCACTGCTGTCGCCGCGCCGTGTGCTGGCTGTGTTTTTTAAAATTTCACCCCTAACAGAAAAATAACATATGCCATACCGGGGATTTGAACCGGCGGGCAGGCATCGAACCCATTTGGCAATGCGCTCCTCTATATGAATGACAGGTTGGAAAAGAGTATTAAAGCTTTTGAAATGTTGGAATATAGACGAAAGGGTAGCATTTCTTGGAAAGAGAAGAAAACAAATGTGGAGATATTGTAAAAGTTGGGGGTGAAAAGAGAAATTATGACCGAAATCAGGGTTAGACAGTTATGTTATATTGACCATATAACAAGACATACCTCCTTGTTGAAGACCATACTGGAGGGTAAGGGGGAAGGCAGTCGGCCAAGAGGCAGACGTTTTTTTGTTTTTTTTGCATTCGCCCTATTTCTCTATTCCCCAAGGCGTTACATTGTGGTTTTTATTTTGCGCCTGCCGGCCCAGTGCATCCAACTTCAGCATGCACTTTATGTAAGGGTCTGCTTCCTCCTGCATTTTCTAAGGGTTTGCTTCCCCGGGGTAATGGCCGGTGCTGTGATGGGGATTGAACCCAGCACCTTCGGGTCGTGAGCCGTGCCACTTAACCACTACGCCACGCCGTCCCCCAGACAACGTTTTAAGTGGGTGGATAACATCAGGTGATGGGCTGGAAAAAGCCTCTCAGACTGCACCATTACAGCAAGAGATAGAGTACACCGGAGATCCATTGCAGCCGACCTTCGATGCGGAGATAGCACTTGGGCTGAAAACTGAAAGTAGCACTTGTATGCTGTCAAGTCCTCAAATGTTGATATTGTATTGCTAATATTATTTTATTGATTGTTTTGTTTCAGGCTGGATACAGGATGGGTGATAAAAATTGGCAGAGGTCTTGATATATACAAAAACTGTGATAAGTTTGCTATAGGCTTCTGTGACCTTGAACTGAGACCGTGTCATGAAACCACTGTTGATATATTTCACAGGAAAGCCATGAAACAGTCTTCAAGCAAGGCATAAGTTGTACTGTTTTGTTAAGAATCGACATCATTGCACTCCGGGCAGACCAATAGGAGCTCAGTCCCTCTCAATAATTGATGAAGAGTGTAGATGACCGAATCAGCGTATTGTGTGCCTGGAAATGTACAAGCCGTAGTGCCGACCATATCTCGAATGTCTTCGTTTTGCATTCTGTCTTTCCTGGTAACACAGATGACCGTCCTCAAACACGTCATTTCACTCGTCGACATCGTTTTTATCGTCATTTAATTATTTGAGAGCTTCCACCGTTGCTTGTTGTTGTGAAGTTCTCAAAGATTATTGACGTATGTATATGCCTGTATGTAATCAAAAGACTCTCGTCCATTAACACGGTCCTGGACGGTTGCCAAGACCAGAACCTACGAGCCTCTCCCTTCAATTCCACTGTGTTCCCTGCGATGTGTTACGGTGCCGAGACATGGAAACTAACAAAATCACTAGAGGACAAATTGAGAGTGACCCATGCCTCCCTTGAGAGACGCTTGGTCGGAATCACTCTCCGGAACCAACGCGTGCAAAGTCTCCACAATTCTGACATGCGACGATTGTCCTTCTGGTAATCTGTCTGTGTAGTAATATGGCAAAACGTAGATGGGCAGGTCACATGTTGCGACAAAACGATGGTCGATGGAGAACAGCGATAGCAGTCTGGTAGGCAATGGCCGCCGTCCGTCGTAGACGATGATGGCATAATTAATTTTGCTAGCGCTATTTTTAGTAAGGATTAACTGTGCTACTTTTTATCCTCAGTCGTCTCGTGCCGCCCGTCCCAAGTGGCAAGTCAAGGACAAGACAATTAGCGGGCAACTACGAGATGCAGGGGGCTCCGTATCAAGCGCCGGTGAAAAAAGATGGTGGAGTCCAGAGTCGAACCCAGACCACCTGATCACGAGGCCGACGGCTTAACCACTTCGCTACAGAATCCCCAGTCTGGTACCCCTGAGGTAAAAAGAGGCGGCCAGGGAGACCTCAAATGCGTTGGTCAGACTTCC
This sequence comes from Ariolimax columbianus, assembly GCA_036924085.1. Classification (NCBI taxonomy): domain Eukaryota; kingdom Metazoa; phylum Mollusca; class Gastropoda; order Stylommatophora; family Arionidae; genus Ariolimax; species Ariolimax columbianus. The sequence continues at coordinate 28,225,919 of JAVGWX010000024.1, forward strand.
TTGCTATACGCAACAACATCCAAGACACCTCTGCTTACCATGCACTGGACTTCCGTGGTCCAAGACAGGGTCCACTGGAGACGAAGTTTGAACCCGCAGCTACGCTGAGGAACTGGTCATCAAGATATATATATATTCTCAGTGTTACGTGTTGTGTCGTCTCCGCATCAAAGGTTGACGGTAATGGATCTCCAGCTGACTCTGTCCCGTGCCAGGTTGGTACACTCATCCAGATTGTGTCCTGGCCACATTTTGTTGTTGTCTGTACCTCTGCCGCCCTCTAGCTTTCCTCCCATCCATTCTTCCCTCCAATATAACCTTCAGCAGACTGCCATGTTGTTTGACGGGACCAAAATATTTTGTTTTTCTGCTTTTTGTTTCCTTGAGTTGTTCATGGACCTCACTATTGGTTTTCCTATCTTTCCAAAAAAGCTCGTTCAAGTATTCTGAATACACACATTTTAACCTTTAGCGCACGACTGTCGAAATTATTTAGACAGTCTACAAAATTGGAAATTAAAAAAAAAATTTTTTTTAATTTTACGGAGACCTTTCCCATAGCCATTTTTTAAATGCTGAATAAGTCATGTTCATCTGCACATGTTTTTTTGCCTGTAAAAGTATTGTATGTTAAATTACAAATGGATTTTGAACGATTTATCATCTTATTTCTCCGATTGGAGCAGGCTGACTTTTTGCGAAAAGTGAAGTAGGTTGTTGGGAAAGATCTTTATCTGGTAGATCTGTTTATTTTGTTTGTTTAGATCTAATAACTGCGTTTGAATTGGAAACTAACAGTTGTGTCGATATTACAAACACAGTATCGATACGCTGTTGTGGTTTCTATGGATTTCTATCGGAGCGACTAGGCCTAGCGGTGGAGTCCAAATTTTTTTGGGGTTTTTCAATAAATTTCCACATTCATCTTTTTGTATCTCAGAAACTAGCAAACACACAACAAAAACAATAACACCAACAAGTTCTTTATTCATTTATGTCTCTACACACAAGAAAATCATATTTATTGACCAACAAACAGAAAAGTTGAAAGGCAACTACCGTAGCGAAATATTCTGTCATACGACATTTTTCCCATTGCTGTGATATTCAAGAGGTTTTGAAGGCTGAGGACTACAGACCGCTTCACCACTGCTGTCGCCACGTCGTGTGCTGGCTATGTTTGTTTGTTTCACCTCCAACAGAAAAACAACATATGACATACCAGGGATTCGAACCACTGCCCTCCTTGTTGGCAGGCAGGCCTCGAAACCATTCGGCCACGCGCTCCTCGGTGAAATATAAAGTTGTGAAGGAATATAAAGGTTTCGACAAACATCTTATGTTTGGACACCAGGTATAGTGCAGAATACTGAAATCTAGACGAAGTTTCTTACAGTGAACACAGTCCCTACAGACTTGTCTTGGAAAACGGTGCATCGTAGAATGAAATGAAGTGTCGCAAATACCTGGACACAACTTGCTTTATGCAACATGGAAGTGAATGGATAGACAGATTGCAGGACAGGGATACACGGATGATGAGACATGTGACTGTGGCGCAACACAAGACCCAGACTACCTGATGATCTGCCCAAACATTCTGGAAACATCCAATATGGATGACATGTTGAGGCGGAACGACAAAGCAATCCATATGGCTGGACATTGGAAACAAGATGTCTGACGTAGTGACCAGGACAGGGGAAGTAAGTAAGTACGTATATACGTGTATGTAATCAAAAGATTCTTTTGAAGTATATATTTGCCTGTTTGTAATCAAAAGTCTTTCAAATTCTGTATTTGATGAAAAGGGTCCTTTCAATTCTATATCTTCTTTGATGTAATCAAAAGAGCCTTTTTTATTTCTATAAATGCCTGTGTGTAATCAATTAAGCCTTTTGAAGTATATATTTGCCTATTTGTGATCAAAAATGTCTTTTAAATTCTGCATGTGTTTGTATGTGATGAAAATATTCTTTCATTTCTTTATGTTCTTGTATGTAATCAAAAGAGACTTTTCAATTCTATATGTTCTTGTATGTAATCAAAAGAGTCTTTTCAATTCTATATGTTCTTGTATGTAATCAAAAGAGTCTTTCCAATTCTATATGTTCTTGTATGTAATCAAAAGAGTCTTTTCAATTCTATATGTTCTTGAATGTAATCAAAAGAGTCTTTTCAATTCTATATGTTCTTGTATGTAATCAAAAGAGTCCTTTCAATTCTATATGTTCTTGTATGTAATCAAAAGAGTCCTTTCAATTCTAAATATCCTGCTGAAGTCGGATGTGTTGGACCGAAAGGTGCAAATATTGCAGTCAAGCTGTAAACTATGACACATCGCATTCCGTTCTCTGGACTAAATTCTGCTAATTAAAGCACTTTCAGGACTTGGTAGCGGGAGATTGAGAACTTACGAAGCCAAGCCAATTTTAAATCTGTAAATTCTATATTTGTAAATAATCAAAAGCGTCTTTTCAATTCTATATGTTCCTGTATGGAATCAAAAGAGCCTTTTCAATTCTATATGACTTGGCTTGGCTTCGTTCGTTCTCAATCTCCCGCTACCAAACCCTGAAAGGGCTTAAGTAGTAGAATGTAGTCCAGAGAGCGGAATACGTTGTGTCGTAGTTTACAGCTTGACTGCGATATTTGCACCTTTCATCCAACACATCTGACTTCAGCAAGCATTCCCTCTTCGATCCCTTCTCCTTAGCCAGTCTACCCTACTGCAGCCTGTTATCCAGGATCACCGCGTGGAGGTGTAGAAGGGTCTTGGCAGCTCTGGTTCGCTAGCAGTCAGCTATGGGTCGCTGACTACTGCAGCTCATGCGCTGCTCAGCATCTTGATCCCACATGTAATCAAAAGAGTATTTTCAATTCTATATGTTCCTCTAAGTAACGAAAAGAGTCTTTTCAATTAAATATGTTCCTCTAAGTAACGAAAAGAGTCTTTTCAATTATATATGTTCCTCTAAGTAACGAAAAGAGTCTTTTTAATTCTATGTGTTTTTGTATGTGATCAAAAGAGTCTTTTCAATTCCTTATATATATGACCGGGGCTTGACAAATTTTCGGGTGGCTCACCAGTCAGCATGGTCGGGCTACAGTCATGCAATTTATGTTAACAAATTTTAACTAGGCACTAATTCTTCTTCTTCTTCGTTCGTTCTCAATCTCCCACTACCAAATCTTGAAAGGGTTTAAGTAGCAGAATGTAGCCCAGAGAATGGAATGCGTTGTGTCATAGTTTACAGCTTGGCTGCGATATTTGCACCTTTCGGTCCAACACATCCGACTTCAGCAAGTATTTTTTGAGTACCGGGTTAGCATTCCCTCTTCGATCCCTTCTCCTTAGCCAGGCTGCCCTGCTGCAGCCTGTTATCCAGGATCACTGCAGGGAGGTGTAGAAGGGTCTTGGCAGCTCTGGTTCGCTGGCCCTGCCGCTAGCAGTCCACTATGGGTCGCTGACCACTGCAGCTCATGAGCTGCTCAGCATCTTGATCCGAGACTCTAATTTACCTTTATTTCTTCACATCAATGCGTATCAAACCAAAATATATTATATTATTTACACAGTATTAGCATATTCTGAAGAAGAAATGCACTACTGTCAGGGGCATGGCGTTTGTGTCCTTGAACATGCTTGGTAGTTATAGCACTGAAGTACCATTTATCAATGACTTTAGTAAGTTTAAATTGTGGTAAAAGAGGTCCATTTAAATTTACCACCATAAACTAGCTTATGTACAATCTTTTTCAACCATTATATCATTAATAATCGTGCAAGAGTTGTTATATAGTAAGAATTAAAAACATAATTAACAATTAAAAGCTATTTTTTCTACTCGTCAAGCAAAAATGTTTACTCGTCACAGACGAGCGCTTTTGTCAAGCCCTGTATATGTCTGGGGATCAAGATGCTGAGCAGCGCATGAGCTGCAGTTGTCAGTGACCCATAGCTGACTGCTAGCGTCAGGGCCAGCGAACCATAGCTGCCAAGACCCTTCTACACCTCCACGCGGTGATCCTGGATAACAGGCTACAGCAGGCAGACTGGCTAAGGAGAAGGGATCGAAGAGGGAATGCTAACCCGGTACTAAAAAAATGCTTGCTGAAGTCGGATGTGTTGGACTGAAAGGTGCAAATATCGCAGCCAAGCTGCAAACTACGACACAACGCCTTCCGTTCTCTCGGCTACATTCTGCTACTTAAGCCCTTTCAGGGTTTGGTAGTGGGAGATTGAGAATGAACGACGAAGGAGAAGAAGAAAGTATATGTCTGTAGGTGATCAGATGGTTCTATTTTAAGTATATATATATGTGCCTGTCTGTGATCAAACGACTCTGTTCAAGTATAAATATATGCCTGTATGTAATCAAAAGAGTCTTGGGTCATTATGTTCTAAACCTTGAATGTTATTCTCCGCCATGAGCATAGAGCAACAACTACAATTAGCCTCCAATTTGTAAAAGGGCTATGTGTATCACTGAAAGGGCTACTATATGCATTGCTAAAACGGATATATGTATTGCTGAAAGAGCTACAATATGTGTTGTTAAATAGGCTAGTATATGTATTTTAAAAGGGGTACTATGTATATTGCTAGAATGGCTATGTATATTGCCAAATGGGCTACTAAATGCATTACTAAAAGGGCTATGTGTTTTGATGAAAGGGCTACTATATGCATTGCTAAAAGGGATATTATATGCATTGCTAAAAGTCCTACTAAATGCATTGCTGAAAGGGCTATTGTGTATTGCTAAAAGGGCTACTATATGTATTGCTGAAAGGGTAACTATATATATATATATATATATATATATTGCTAAAAGGGCTACTATATGCGTTGCTAAAGGGCTATCATGTATTGCTAAAAGGCCAACTATATGTATTGCTGAAATGGCTACTATATGCTTTTCCAAAAGGGTTAATATGTATTTGCTAAAAGGGCTGCTATCTGCATTGCTAAAAGGGCTATTGTGTATTGCTAAAATGGATATTATATGTATTGCTGAAAGGGTTACTATATACATTTCCAAAAGGGTAAATATGTATTGTTCAAAGGGCTACTATATGTATTGTTAAAAAGGTTAATATATGCATTGCTAAAGGGTTATTGTGTATTGCTAAAAGGGCTACTATATGCATTGCTAAAGGGCTATTATGTATTGCTAAAAGGGCTATATGTATTGTTAAGTTATTATCTGCTGTACATAATATTCATTAATATGTGATTGTATGAAGCAATAGCCTTCAATTAAATTACAGTTTCTGTGTCATCAGCATTTCATTGTATGTGTCTTGTACTCTTTTGTTTTGTCGTTGTCCTCTTTTGAGAAGTGAGTGGCTGTGCGGTTAGGATTCCAGCTTTCTACCCTGGAAAATATATGTTCAAACCCCGATATAGTCTAGGTTTTTTTCAATTGAGTGTGAAATAATAGCCTAACCTACACACTGGGATGACTGCCGCGGCAAACAGCCTTTAATTCTCAAACCTATAAATCATCCTTGATTTATATAATTCAATATAACCTGGAAAAGACATGACCGGTACCTCACCATTGGAAAACTCTATTGTTGACCTTGAATTTATTCCTCTGATATTCTTGGAACCAGTATTTTTTGTTGTTTTGCGTTTGCCTTATTTTTATAATCCCCAAGGCGGTGTACGTTGCACTGTGTTTTTATTTTGCGCCTTTTGGCCCAGTGCATCTGACTTCAGCATGCATTTTATGTAAGGGTCTGCTTCCTCCTGCATTTTCTAAGGGTTTGCTTCCCCTGGGTAACGGCCGGTGCTATGATGGGGATCGAACCCAGCACCTTTGGATTTAGAGCCGTGCCACTTAACCACTAGGCCACGCCGTTCCCTGGAACCAGTATTGAAATATGGCAGTGAATCGTGGACAATCAGCAAGCAAGCGCATAGATCTTTGGAAGCAGCGGAGATGTAGTTGTACAGAAGAATGCTGTGGGTCCCATGGACTGCAAGGAAGACAAATGATACAGTACTCGAGGAGGCACAAACACAAAGGCATACAGTACTCGAGGAGGCACAAACACAAAGACATACAGTACTCGAGGAGGCACAAACACAAAGACATACAGTACTCGAGGAGGCACACACACAAAGACATACAGTACTCGAGGAGGCACACACACAAAGACATACAGTACTCGAGGAGGCACACACACAAAGACATACAGTACTCGAGGAGGCACACACACAAAGACATACAGTACTCGAGGAGGCACAAACACAAAGACATACAGTACTCGAGGAGGCACAAACACAAAGACATACAGTACTCGAGGAGGCACAAACACAAAGACAGCTCATTGCAAGGATCAGAACAAGACAGTTATCCCTTTTCTGGCATGTTATGAGGCGGCTTGGAGCACATTGCGACAACGGGAAGGATAGAAGGAAAAAGAGACAGAGAGAAAGAAGATGTTGGACAGCCTGAAAGAATGGCACAGGCGACAATCAACAGCAGAGTTGGTGAATGACACACGTGATAGAAGTGGATGGACGTCCATGATCGCTACATCAACCGGCAGGGCACCTGATGATGATAATACACACACTTCAAATTGAAGTTCGGGATCAAGATGCTGAGCAGCGCATGAGCTGCAGTGGTCAGCGACCCATAGCTGACTGCTTGCGTCAGGGCCAGCGAACCAGAGCTGCCAAGACCCTTCTACACCTCCACGCGGTGATCGTGGATAACAGGCTGCAACAGAGCAGACTGGCTAAGGAGAAGGGATCGAAGAGGGAATGCTAACCCGGTACCCAAAAAATGATTGCTGAAGTCGGATATGTTGGACCGAAAGGTGCAAATATCGCAGTCAAGCTGTAAACTACGACACAACGCATTCCGTTCTCAGGACTACATTCTGCTACTTAAGCCCTTTCAGGGTTTGGTAGTGGGAGATTGAGAACAAACGAAGCCATATACACCAAAAAGTCAGTAAGTAGGTTACACATGGCTATCTAAAAATTTAAAAAATAAGATGCGAACTTGCAATCCATTTATTGCGCTTACATTGTCCCTTATTTCCCAACATAATTTGCGCCAACATTTATACTCTTGTCAAATCGCTTTATCAGTGCACCAAAACCTGCAGTATAGAAGTCTTTGGTCTTTCATCCACATTTGCACGTCACTTTCAACCTCTTTGTCAAACGCAAAACATGTCCTACTAAGCTGGGATCATGATGTTATGCTGTAGGCTAAACCATGCGAAAACCCTATCGCAGTTTTACAGTACCGTAGTTTGGCAATTCTTTCCGTACGTGGAGAAGTGGTCATGCCGAGAAAAATCCCATACATACCCAGTCAAACTGGACGCAAAGGTGATTTCGAACCCGGTCTGTTGCGATTGCAAACCAAGCGTGCACGTCTACACCACGATTCTCTCAAGTTATTAAACTACAATTGGTCATCAGTTTTACTGCTCAGGCATGTTAGTCAGGTTCAGGTAAAACATACTGCTCAGACATGTTAGTCAGGTTCAGGTACAACATGCTGCTCAGGCATGCTAGTCAGGTTCAGGTACAACATACTGCTCAGGCATGTTAGTCAGGTTCAGGTACAACATACTGCTCAGGCATGCTAGTCAGGTTCAGGTACAACATACTGCTCAGGCATGTTAGTCAGGTTCAGGTACAACATACTGCTCAGACATGTTAGTCAGGTTCAGGTACAACATACTGCTCAGACATGTTAGTCAGGTTCAGGCACAACATACTGCTCAGGCATGTTAGTCAGGTTCAGGTACAACATACTGCTCAGACATGTTAGTCAGGTTCAGGTACAACATACTGCTCAGACATGTTAGTCAGGTTCAGGTACAACATACTGCTCAGGCATATTAGTCAGGTTCAGGTACAACATACTGCTCAGACATGTTAGTCAGGTTCAGGTACAACATACTGCTCAGGCATGTTAGTCAGGTTCAGGTACAACATACTGCTTAGACATGTTAGTCAGGTTCAGGTACAACATACTGCTCAGGCATGTTAGTCAGGTTCAGGTACAACATACTGCTCAGACATGTTAGTCAGGTTCAGGTACAACATACTGCTCAGACATGTTAGTCAGGTTCAGGTACAACATACTGCTCAGACATGTTAGTCAGGTTCAGGTACAACATACTGCTCAGGCATGTTAGTCAGGTTCAGGTACAACATACTGATCAGACATGTTAGTCAGGTTCAGGTACAACATACTGCTCGGACATGTTAGTCAGGTTCAGGTACAACATACTGCTCAGGCATGTTAGTCAGGTTCAGGTACAACATACTGCTCAGACATGTTAGTCAGGTTCAGGTACAACATACTGGACAAGATCCTCACCTTGGCTTCCTCGTAGCCCTTCCTGAAAATGGGCTGTTTTTATGGCAGCCTGGGTAACAGGGTGAGGGATCGACGTGGTCCCCATAGTAGTGAACGAAACGCAGATGAAGCCAAGCATAACACAAATGTCTTGAGGATCACGGTCCATCTTTATCAGCAAGCTCGGGATGTAAGGAAAGCTACGACAACCTGCCACAACGTCCTGTTTATGGCGCACAAAAGAGTAACCCTACTCGTAGGCATACAACACAAACAACTGCAAGTTCCCTTCTTGAAAACATTCATTCTTTTGTCTGCACTGAAATAACAGATTTGAATCTCAAATGTTCTAAGCTGAATTAGAATTTCGCCGGGGTATCGGCTCCACGGACACATAATTCAGCTTAAGGCAATTAAAGGAATGATAAATAGAATATAACGAACATCTATACATTGCTTTCATTGATCAAGAAAAAGCGTTTGATAGGGTAGACAGCTGACCTTCAGGTCTTGGAGATGAGATGTTTCCGAAGACTTTTAAACGTCACGTACAAAGATCGAGTTACAAATGAGAAATAGGGCCTTCTGAAGACCTCTTGGCAACTGTCAAACGAGGGAAACTCGCTTGGTACGGTCACATATCGAGATCAAATGGTCTTGCAAATACGGTCCTCCACGGAAAGGTGCGAGGCAGACGACAAAGCGGCCGTCCTAAAAAGAGGTGGGAGGACAACATAAAAGAATGGACCAATCTCCAACCAGAAGAGGTACAGGCAGCGGCCGCTGACAGAGAAGAGTGGCGTGGTGTTGTGAGGATGTCTTCATGTGTGCCCCAACGACATAACTGGTTACGGGATGACCTGAACTGAGGGTAGACATGATTAAATTTTCGACGATAATGGTGTACCTCGGCCATCTATTTGATAATGTCAGAGCAGTGTATCGTACTAGTATAAACCGCGTACTTACTTACTTCCCCTGTCCGGAAACCTCGCATAGTTTTCGCCCAAAAAGCATCCACCGTCAATGTTCTTTCATATCCCACCATCAGTTCATCCATTTCACAGGATTCCTGCATCCTAGGACAAATAATCAGGTGTTCCGGGTCTTGGACCGCCCCACATTCGCAATATTCATTGTCTGCAAATCCCCACTTTTTCAGGGTATACCCACACCTGGACACATCTGTCTTTAACCTGTCCAGAGACCTCCACGTAGTGTATGTTAAATCATGTCAGGCTAGACCCACACCTGGACACGCCTGTCTTTAACCTGTCCAGAGACCTCCACGTAGTGTATGGTAAATCATGTCAGGCTAGACTCACATCTGGACACACCTGTCTTTAACCTGTCCAGAGAGCTCCACGTAGTGTATGGTAAATCATGTCAGGCTAGACTCACACCTGTCTTTAACCTGTCCAGAGATCTCCACGTAGTGTATGTTAAATCATGTCAGGCTAGACCCACACCTGGACACGCCTGTCTTTAACCTGTCCAGAGATCCCCCACGTAGTGTATGGTAAATCATGTCCTGGTGCAGGTTCTTCTTTGATCTCCATACAACCTTCACCGCTCTTTTGGCGCCACTTTTTTGTGCGGATTCTCTCGAGGCTCTGTTCTGAGGGCTGTACAGTCCGCAGAAAACTTTTCCATGATTTCAGTCGTATTCTTCCTGGGGTGTGTCCAAATAGAGGGTGTCTGTGGTCACATGACTGATTTTGTCTCTCAACTTCAGACGCGACATGTCTTTTAATATCTGCAGGTGCGATACCAGCGATTGTACATACTTTCTCCGTTGGTGTCAGTTTAAGGTCAGGTCAGGTGATCCCGTAACCGGTGAGGTCGTTGGGGCACACATGAAGACATCCTCACAACCCCACGCCACCCCTCTCTGTCAGATGCCGCTGCCTGTGACTCTTCTGGTCGGAGACTGGTCCATTCTTTTATGTTGTCCTCCCATCTCTTTTTGGGCCGGCCTCTTCGACGTCTGCCATGCACCTTCCCGTGGAAGATTGTGTTTGCAAGACCAGTTGATCTCGATATGTGACCGTACCAAGTGAGTTTCCTTCTTTTGACAGTTGCCAAGAGGTCTTCAAAAGGCCATATCGCTGTTGTAATTCTATCTCGTATTTCCTCGTTTGTAACTCGATCTTTGTACGTGACGTTTAAAAGTTTTCGGAAACATCTCATCTCCAAGGCCTGTATCCTTCGTTGAAGGTCAGCTTGTAACTGTCCATGTCTCACACGCATAGAGGAATATTGACAGGACCAGTGTACGCATTAATCTGATTTTCGTGCTTAGTGCTAACCGTTTATCTTACCAGATTTTTGTTAAGCCGTGCAAGCGCCGCTATTGTCTGTGCTATTCTGGCCAACACTTCACATTTTGATCCTTCATCACTGACAATCGACCCAAGATATTTAAAACGGTCAACCACTTCGAGTTCCTGGCCGTTAGCTTTTATCTTGCTGTTGAAGCCCGTAGTGTTATTGGTCATTAATTTTGTCTTTCCAGCGTTTATCTCCATACCCTAGTCAAGAGCTGTTTCATCGAGCCTTCTGGCCCATTCCTGGAGTTCTGCTTCTGAACCCGCCAACCCGTAGATGTCATCTGCAAAACGAAGGTTGGTAATCGTTCGGCCCCCTATCTTGACAGTACCAACGTGACCTCCAAGTGCCTCACTCATAATTCCTTCAAGGAATATATTGAAAAGAGTTGGAGAGAGTGTACACCCCTGTCTCACACCAACTGATGAGAGAGGCGAAAGAAGCGTGGATATGTGAGCAATGCGCAAACATCGAAGAAAGACCAAACATAAATGATGCTAAAGGAGCATACAGTGTGGTCAAAGAACTGGTAACACCAAGACAAAGCAGGAACCTTATGATCCATGATAAAAACGGCAAGTGTCTCATGGAAGGAAATGACGTACTGACAAGATGGACAGAGTACTGTTCCGAGCTATAAAACTATGAAGGGCGAAGCAAACCCGAGAAAACATTCCCCCCAACACCAACAAATATAGAGGATAACCAACTGATAACGAAGGAAGAAGTAATTGCAGTTTAAGGTATCCTGTTACAATTCGACATGTCACATTTACTGTCACATCGACCTGGTTCGTGTGTGTAGATGCATTCCATACTGGTGCCGGATACTCTGCCTCTGAGAGACATCGTGCAAGGGCTGATGTGTGGAGCACCGTTGGGCATGCTCCCCATGCAGTGTTTGTTAGCTTGCGAATTGTTATTTCTTGCACTGACTTTTTGTTTTACTGAATGTCATTATGCCTTGTACGATAATGTGCTGTCCATTACAATGCCCAAATACTTTGGTGTATCGCTAGGGTCAGGTACCTGTCCGCGACATTTAATAGGAAGTTGTCGTCTTGATTCTCTGTTCTTCAAGTGGAAGAAACGCCGTCAGACGCTCTTGAAATCACTACCGGCGTGAGACAACGATGTGTGCTTTCTCCTCTGCTGTTCAACATCTACATGGACAAAATCGCATCAGAGACAGGTCAAACTAAAACACCTGAAACAGAACCGAACTCGCTTCATGAATTACTCTTTATCCTGCAAAACTGTATGCTCACGCAGGAAAAGAGAGAACAATACTGGCCTCGTGAGACAGACATGAGACAAATGCTGCATGGAGATGAAACAGCCTTACAAACAACGGTGTCCTTTGTAAGAGAAACCGGAACCTTGATCTGAAGATGAACGAAGAAGAAGAAGAATTACTCTTTGCCGATGATCAGTATGCACTGTACGCCGATGAAATTAAAAACTACAACATCCCTTGGCGTGCTCTCCAACTACCTGTGCAGATACTTCTTCTTCTTCTTCTTCTTCTTCTTCTTCTTCTTCTTCTTCTTCTTCTTCGTTCGTTCTCAATCTCCCGCTAACAAACCCTGAAAGGGCTTAAGTAGCAGAATGTAGTCCAGAGAACGGAATGCGTTGTGTCGTAGTTTACGGCTTGACTGCGATATTTACACCTTTCGGTCCAACACATCCGACTTCAGCAAGCATTTTTTGGGTTCCGGGTTATCATTCCCTCTTCGATCCCTTCTCCTTAGCCAGTCTGCCCTGCTGTAGCCTGTTATCCAGGATCATCGCGTGGAGGTGTAGAAGGGTCTTGGCAGCTCTGGTTCGCTGGCCCTGACGCTAACAGTCAGCTATGGGTCGCTGACCACTGCAGCTCATGCGCTGCTCAGCTCTGGTTCGCTGGCCCTGACGCTAACAGTCAGCTATGGGTCGCTGACCACTGCAGCTCATGCGCTGCTCACCATCTTGATCCCATGCAGATACAATAGGCGAATTAACGAGAGGAAAACAGAAACTATGAGAGCAGTAGAACACCTGCTTACGGCCTACTGTAATTAAAAGGCCTCCGTTCCGGCCGCCATTTGCCTACTGACGTCACAATTTCCGTACTATCTGATCTAATACTGTCTAACAGTACGAGCGTCTAAAATGGCACATTATCGGAAGTATAAACTGATTTTACTGTATACATAGTGTATCTATTAATAAGAAAAATGTAAATTCTAATGAATTAACATTGGGAATTAAACAACCTTACCTTTTCTAATGTTGCCAATGCGTTGTTTATAACGTCGGACATAAACATTTTCCAACAACCACTAAATTTAGATTATCTGATTTTAGTTCTGTTACGAATTCTGTTCCCCATAATTCTCGGGTCATAATAATGACTACTAAGTAGCCACACCACATATATTTCTTATAATAGAAAAGTAATATTTTCCATGAAAACTTTATTCTTCTGCCTAACTTTTAAGCTATTTAAATTTTCCCAAGTTTCTTTTCTTTGATGCGTCAGCTTGCGGAACTTTCTCTATTTCAATTTTGGTTTTTCTGTAGTTGTTCAAAAATATGTTTGCCAGCATTGGGATGGTCTTCACCAAAACATCTGCTGTTGAGCAACTACAGGCAGTACAAACAGTTTGATCTTCCTTAAAGTAATTAAGAAAGCTGGCCGTCACAGTGTCTATTACAATTTCTTTGTGATTGGAGGCAGTCCGAAACTTTTGTTCATAATCTGGCGAGATCAATGTCTGTACTGCAAGATAGGCTATCAGACTCACAATTGTTAATGGCTGTGGTGGATACTTTAAACCGCCTCAGTCGATCAGACGAGTGTAGTCAAGCCATGAAACAATGGAGAGGTCAGGTTCAATATCTACAGTTAAATAGTTATCCTGTTTACTAGAGTAAGCATTGACCTGGGCCACTCGACAGAAGTGTAAAAAAAACGCTTTTTGACAGGCCTGTGAGATCAAGTATTTGGGCAGTATATTTTCCACGGACTCAACATAAAAATCGAGACTAGGTGTCAGAATGCTGTCGCCACTGCTTAGGCAACTGAGCATTAGTTTGGCAACAAAGCAACAGCTGATAAACAGTATATTTATGCCGACTCTGTGCTACCCAGTGCCAAAAAATGACTGTCTACGGCAGTATGCGAAACGATGATAGTCGAAGTATGGTCGGCGCTACGACTTGTGCAGACTACATTTCCAGGCAAACACTACGTTGGTTTGGTCATCCAATGAGAATGCACCCACATCAATTTCCACTGATGACTTACAACGCTGGTAGCTCTGGATACAGGGTAAGACGGCAATCACAAGGCAGGTGGATATATGACATTATATTGAATTTGCAACGACACTGGCTCACATTGACCGGCGCAACGCACTTGACCCAGGGCAGACAACGTAAGCTCCCCACGGCGACATAAGTGCAAAGAACACTGACAGATTTAACTTAACCTAACTTAAAGTCTTTATACTGGTTTAGAAGACTCTGCAGAGTCTGTATACAACCTTTGTATATACACAATTATTATATACAATTTGTATGATATTGTTCCATATAGTGTGCAATACGGATCTAAGTTTTATAGAAATCAAAGCAAACTTTTCAATGTCCACTTCCGGCAAGGAGGAAAAAGTTTTCTAGAGTAGACGGAAACATAAATAAAATGGAAAATTGACTTAGTTATTTGTATCGGAGCATTTTGCTTCCTCATTAATACGCTTTAAGTATGCAACGAGTAAATAGTTGGCTTTGCAGCTGAGTTGAGAATAAGGAAGGCAACAAATTCATATCTGATTTGTTTATTCTACTCATTCATTTATTTTATTCTAGTTAGTTGAGTTAGTAATAGTATTAATTAGTATTTCGTCTCAACGCTCTGATGTTCCGTCCAAGGGCAAGATCAATGTCCAGTGATACATTGTGGGATTGTCTATGGTTCAAGACTTTGCTCCACGTCAAAAGACGGCATAACCGTTAACAAGGAGCTACCTTATACTAATTCAAAGTCTTTGATAGAGTTATCAAGCCGTGGGCGTGGCACTACACTACAGATTGAATAAATATCATGTGTGTCATGTCAGGACATGAATGACAAAACATCTAGGACTATCATTACAAAACTTGTGACTATGATGTTGCATTGTTGAGATGTGAGTATTGATTAGTAGTTATAGTAAGTTACTAGGATCAGTTAGCAGTAACATCACCGAGTAATTACTTGAATATTCCATAAATATAGCTTTTTCAAGGACAAAACTATTGAAAATAATCAAAGCAAGTAATGTCTTCTTCTTCTTCTTCTGCGTTCATTCTCAATCTCCTGCTACGAAACCCTGAAAGGAAAGCAAGTAATGTGAATCACAATGGAATGATAAAGTCAGGCTATTTTGGAAGGGTTGGGTCACAGAACCACGAATATGCTACTTGTATAAATGAAGTACATGTGTACCCTGATCTATGGCCCTCGCATCTATGATGCTTTATTAAAACAGTGTTTTTTCTTTGCTGTTCCTGTTAAATGGTCACAAATTTTCTATTTTGTGCTCCCTAAAAAGGGCAGTGCGTAGCAGGTTCAAGTAGCCTACATTGGATTCCGACTCACTGTGGGATCGTTGTAAATGAGAACGCTGTTGTTGCATTGAATACCAACAATGAGAAGTTTTGGTCTTTTGTGTGCCCTGAAAAGGACGTTAAGTGTGAAGGTCAGGAGGGGTGGGTGGTGGGGGGCAGTAGCTTTCATCACAATCTTAGCGTACTGATGAAGGTGGACTGGGGTCCTTTAGGCGGTTGTGCTATGTTTGACTTCATCTGCATGTCGCTCACTACCACAGGGATCATATCGATCCCTGGCTTCATAAGCCAGACTGCCATGAAAACAGCCCGTTTCCAGGGAGGGCTACTAGGAAGCCGAGGTGAGGGTCTTGGCCAGTATATTTTACCTGAATCTGACTAGCATGTCTGATCATTATGTTTTGCCTGACCAGATGTTAGTCTTCCTCTTTGAAGAGGAGGCAGATGAGCTCGCAAAAGTTGGAAGTGGAACTCACAGACTCCCCATCCACAGAGCTATAAAGAAGCAAAGACACTCAGGAAACAATCCATGAAGACGGAATGGAGAGATCAGCACAAAGAATACAAGTAAAACAAATGACAGCATAGACAAACTTGACAGAGATGGGCAGACAAAGATCTTCAGACTCAGACCAGTACATTGCAGACTCAAGGCCTGCCTCACAGAATGGATCTTAGAGACACAACCACATGCGATTGTGGAGTACCCAAGCAAACACTAGAACATATCATGCTGGACTACCCCACTTATGCAGACCAAAGAGAGACAGTCTGGCCCTGGGAAGAGATCATGCTCGAAAAGCTATGGGAGACCGGTGAAGATCTGAAACACACCTCTCCTTAGTGAACCTCACTGGGCTAGAAGCATAGCATCAGTTGATCAAAGAAGAAGAAAACCTCTTTTCACTTCCAGTGAAGCTTAGGATCACTATTACAGCTGGCCACTTACAGGAAGCCTGTATCCAAAGATTTGTAGTGGTGGTTTAAGTATCAATGACTTTACATGATGAAATTGAAAGCCAAGACTAACACCAGGGTCATATTAAACATACTGATCCTTACCTCATGTCTTCGTTCCGGCTCTTGGTATGTTGGTTAGTTATTGATTTGGCTGCCTGTGGGCTCCTACCCTTTGACCCAATGCAATATAATAGTATCTGCAAGTGTTTGTAAGCTGTTGTTTAGTTCTGTACAAAGTGTTCCATTTGTCTATCCTCGGAGGAAGAAGCGGCAAGAGCGGGGCATAAAAATGATGGCACTCAACAGTTTCACAGGGATGTGTGCACAGCCAGCACTCTGGAGTATATTCTGGATGAGCTCTGTTCAAGTAACTGTTATGTTGTATATGTTGAGTAAGAAGTCAGAAAATGGTGCTTTGATCTCTCTTTTTCAGGAAGCTGATGTTGGAATTTTTGGGATGACCATATGTTTGTAGATTTGTCTTCTAGTTTTACCCATTGCCGATCTATTCAGCCAGGCCTCTTTGTTTGCAGTCTTCAATAGTTGTTTGACTAGTCTGTAGGGTTGTTGGTGTGTATTGTTGTTCTTGAATTGATCTCTTCTTAGCCAGTCTGTCTGCCTTGTCATTTCCAGGTGTATTTGAGTAACCAGGGATCTATTGCATAACTATTATGACTTCATGGGATGAGATAATCTGGTTGGCATGCACAGATATTTGCATATCGGCTCTTGGAAAGACTGTGTCAAAGCAGTCTGGCCAACGAGGTGGAGATCGACACTGTAATTCCCATAGTAGTGAACTTTCTGCGGAATCTCTACTGCATTACAGCTAGGAAGAACCTGGTTCACCTTCTGATGAAGTACGCCTTGTGATGTAAAAGCCACTGTAACTACTACCTAAGAAACGTGGCCAAGAGATAACTTAACTCAGCATCAGTAGGTTCGAACAGTAGCATGATGAGGCTGCTAGCCACCATATTACAGCATACTTAGAAGACTACAGTAGATACATAAACAAAAAAATCCGAGATCTACTGAGATGAAATAGCAATGTGCTGGACTGATTACATGTTTGTTTTTCAGGTTAACTTAGGAAAGAGCTAAACCTGGCTTGCAGATTGTGGAAAGATCCCACTTGCAGATTGTGGAAATATCCATCATGCAGATTGTGGAAAAATCCCTCGTGCAGATTGTGGAAAGATCCCTCTTGCAGATTCAAGAAAGATCTTTCTTGCAGAATGTGTGAAGATCCATCCTAAAGATTGTAGAAATATCCCTCTTGCAGATTGTGGAACGATCCCTCATGCAGATTGTGGAAAGATCCCTCTTGCAGATTGTAGAAAAATCCCTCTTGCAGATTGTGGAAAGATCCCTCTTGCAGATTGTGGAAATATCCCTCTTGCAGATTGTGGAAATATCCCTCTTGCAGATTGTGGAAATATCCCTCTTGCAGATTGTGGAACGATCCCTCATGCAGATTGTGGAAAGATCCCTCTTGCAGATTGTAGAAAAATCCCTCTTGCAGATTGTAGAAAAATCCCTCTTGCAGATTGTGGAAAAATCCCTCTTGCAGATTGTGGAAATATCCCTCTTGCAGATTGTGGAAATATCCCTCTTGCAGATTGTGGAAAGATCCCTCTTGAAGACTCAGCAAAGGTTTGTGAGGACATGGAGAGAAACAAAGAACAACAATTATGTGCTGGAATCGTCTCCGATTTTGATGAATCGCTTGTGAATGACAGCAACAGTTATGCGATGGCGAACAAACACGGGATATCAGAAATATCTTTATTTGATAACATCGGTAATGACAATTTGCAAGTAAATGACGAATCTGTAAACTCGATATCAATCACGCATCTTCCAGAAGTTGCATTAGTCAGCATTATGAAATATCTTTCGTTAAAAGACCGTTATTATCTGAGCATGACCTGCAGGCTTTTTTATGATTTGTTCAGCCATCCCCAACTTTGGCAGGTAGCACACATAAGCCTTTTAACTCAAGGCAACGGCCACAACGAGGGTTATCTCACATGGAAACTGAAGTCGGTCATGCATAAAACAATGGTGGAGATTGTCTGCAGATTCTCTCATTTGTTTCAACACTTATCTTTGGAGATGTTCCGGCATGTTCAACCATTTGATGATAATTGTCGAAGGATGTTGGAGGATTTGAATAAAGATTGCCGTTTAGAAAGTCTGTCTATCAGGCTCGGAGCACTTGCGTCTGTTGATAAGGATGTACAGAGAAACTCGGTACGAAATAACAACTTCAACGACCTCCCTCTTGTTGTTAGTTTAATTAAGAACGCTGTTCGCCTGAAACGACTCAGTATTATTTCATGGCCTCTTCACGTAAAAGCTGAAGAAGAAAATGAAATTTTTCAGGCACTTTTGAGAAATGAGAAAATTAAAAGCCTTGAAACTCTGAGTTTATTTTATGTTGAACCAAAATCCGAGTCATGGACAGAACGAAACCCCAAATTGCCGTCAGTCGACACAACATTTGAGCTGGTGTCACACTTCCGGAACCTCACTCATCTGGCAGTAAGGTCACCCATGTTAAACGATGCGATTATCAATGAGCTAGCTTCCAAAAAGCGGACTAGGCTCTGCCTCTTCCAGATCCTCATTGTCTACTCCGTAGATTCTGCATTTCAAGAAGGATATAAAGTTCCAGATATTTCATCTAAAACTTGGAAAAACCTCAAAGTATCGTCACCGCAGTTAAAAGTGGAATACTTAGTTATTACACGAATACCCCAGATTCAGCTGAGCCTTATGCTGAAGCCTGAAATTCCGCTGTCGTCTGTGACGATTTTAAATTATGGAAAATGTGACGAGGAGTTGGTGGAGAATATTGTGGAGAAATACAAGGGCTCGCTCGAAAAGTTTATTTCATTGTGTGATTCTGCAAGTTGTGATCAAGCCTTGGTAAATCTTGTTGAAAAATGTTCCGAGCTCAAGCATATAGTTTTCCATGGAAACATCCACCATAAAACGGTCGTCAGAATGGCCGAGATAATAAACAGGAAAGGTATTAAGCTCAGTTGTTTTGAATTCAAAGAGGAAAACATTCAAACGAATTCGGCTAGTGATTGTGGTATAAGCGAGGACGTTGTTGTGGCTAGGGACGCCGAAGATGAGTATTATCTGGTGAGTGTGAGATCGTGGCATGAGGATGAAAATGAGCGTAAGCGAGTGCTGAATCACATGGTTGAGCGTGTATCACATGCCTTAGGTTACCGGTGGCAACCAGTGGTGTAAGTGTATCACATGCCTTAGGTCACCAATGGCAACCAGTGGTTTGAGCGTGTAACACATGCCTTAGGTCAACGATGGTAACCAGTGGATTGAGCGTGTAACACATGCCTTAGGTCAACGATGGTAACCAGTGGATTGAGCTTTGTAACACATGCCTTAGGTCACCGATGGTAACCAGTGGATAATGCTGTGTAACACATGCCTTAGGTCACCGGTGGCAACCAGTGGATTGAGCGAGTAACACATGCCTTAGGTCACCGGTGGTAACCAGTGGTGTAAAATGAAGACCCTACTTGCTGTGGACTGCTGACAATTTTCTGTTGTTGTTGTTTGTCCATCGTTTCCGAAGAGGACAGCATTGTCATCTGTCAATCCTGGAGTGGTTCCGTAGATGGCGGATCAAACCATCTTGGGTTGTTGTTGTTTCGATTGCCCACAACTTGTAGGTCCATTCTTTTGTGCTTTCTGAAAAGGACGTTAAGTCGCGGGTTGCAGTAGCTTTCCTTAATTCCCGAGCGTGCTGATGAATGTGGACCGTGGTCCTCCAGGCAGTTGTGCTATGCTTGGCTTCATTTGCGTGACACTCACTACTACAGGGATCACGTCGATCCACATCTCGTCAGCCAGACTCCCTTGAAAACAGCCTGTTTCCAGGGACCGCTACATGGAAGAGAGATAGTGGTCTTGGTCAGTATATTGTGCCTGACCCTAACGCGACGTCCTGGACAGTATGATCTGCCTGACAGGACTAGCGTCTCAGTTCCTCAACCATCTTGAGTAGTCATGGCACTGAACTCTCACTTGTGACTCCACGTTTCTGCCAGTATGCAGCAGCGCCCATACCCCGGAAACGGTCACGACATGACCGGCTAAACCAAGTGAGAGTAGCCCATTTGTCTAATAAACCCACTGTGATATAGGGCTTGTCTACCTAAACACATGGTATGATGAGGCTAGCGTCTGATCAGGCAAAACACAGTGATCAGACAATGTTAGCCAGAGTTAAGAGAAATATACTGGCCAAGACCCTCACCTGTCCTCCTCGTTAGTCGTCCTGGAAACGGGCTGTTGTCGAGTACAACAGTCTGGCTAACAAGGTGAGGCTCGACGTGATCCCCGTAGTAGTGAGTGACACGCATGTGAAGCAAAGTATAGCACAGCCGCCTGGAGGACCCCAGTCCGCCTTCATCAGCATGCTCAGGATGTGAGGAAAGCTTCGTCAACCGGCCACGTAACACCCTCTTTAGGGCGCACAAAGGAGTAACCTACTGATTATGGGCATTCACAAACAACAACCTAAACATGTGACGACCGGCTTCTGCGAACTGTGTGGATTCGCAAACAACAACCTAAACATGTGACGACCGGCTTCTGCGAACTGTGTGGAAGAACCACTGGCTGGTCAACGGGCAGCAAGGTGACTACTAACAACTCGCTGTGGAGCGTTTGGAGAAAGGCTAGACACAGAAGATCCCCTTGGCCGTCCACTGCATACTGAACATTTTCTAGGTCACCGAACATAATAATCTCAAATGTTATAAATTATTTCCTTCTACAACAATCTTGAAGATTCTAACTTAACTTAACGCCTTCATACTGCTTTAGAACACTCTGCAGAGTCTGTATACAACCAGTTTCCTAATTGCCGTGGACTGCTGAACATTTTCTTGGTCACCGATAACAGCCATAATATTCTCATTTGTCATAAATTATATTCTAGTACAACAGTCTTGAGTATCCTTCTCGTTGCGGAATGTCGAACTTTCTTTACAGATGGCATCCCCTGATGTAGCGATCTCAAAAGACCAGTTGTCTGCTGTTTGTGACAGCTTTTGCCTGACCATTAGGATACAGAGCAAAGATGTGTCCATAACCCCCATTCTCAATCATGATGCCTCTAAGACCACAGACTTTATACGAGATTTAACGTCGCCTCAACAATTTTTTGTTGTTGCGTTCGCCGTATTTATTTATTCCCCAAGGTGGTGTGCGCTGCACTATGTTTTTATTTTGCGCCTGTCGGTCCAGTGCATCCGACTTCGGCATGCATTTTCTGTTAGGTTCTGCTTCCTTCTGCATTTTCTAAGGGTTTGCTTCCTTGGGGTAATGGCCAATACTGTGATGGGGATTGAACCCAGCACCTTCAGATTGTGAGCCGTGCCACTTGCCCACGCCGTCCCCGCCTCAACAATTGAGGAGTAGATGTGCTTTTGTCCGGGAGGCATGGGGCTGTCAAGAGCTGCCAGCTCACAGCTAAAGGGAATATATCATCACCATTAACACAAAGAAAACTGAGGTCATTCACCAACCAGCACCAGGTACAGCATATAAACAGCCAGTAGTTACAGTGAGGGGACAGAGATTATAAACGGTTGAAAAATGTGTCTGCCTCGGAAGTAGACTGTCGAGATCAGTGACTATTGCAGATGAGCTTGCTAATAGAATACTATTACACTATTAGTTGCCCATCGCGAGCGATGATGGTCACATCAACGAACAGTTTTGTCTTGATGACGTAACTTGTGCTGTATTTGGATTTTAGTGAGGAAGAAACTGCGCTGTCATCGACCTCACTCTCTGGTCCCAAGCTACCTTAGACCAGTGGCAAGACGACTGGAGGTAACTCAGGATGCAGGCACTCTGGTCACACCTCCAGTCAGACCAGGGGTAACACCTCCAGTCAGACAAGGGGTCACACCTCCCGTGAGACCAGGGGTCACACCTCCAGTGAGACCAGGGGTCACACCTCCAGTGAGACCAGGGGTCACACCTCCCGTGAGACCAGGGGTCATACCTCCAGTGAGACCAGGGGTCACACCTCCAGTGAGACCAGGGGTCACTATAAAAACTTGTGTGAGTCGATAGTCCACTGCTTCTGTTCATCACTTTGGAAGTCGAGTGCCTAACTTCTTGACCACCGACCCTAGAAGACTGCAGAATCTTTAGATCTGAGCTGATGGATCTGGAGTTGTCATTGGCCAGCTATTTCCTGATCTGACGGTCAGCACTGATCAGGGACAATGGTTTCACTAGTTCCGCCCGGCTGCATACGACTCCGTCCGTCTCCATCCGCCCCCATCCTATGTTGTTTACTTGGAAATTTGCTGCTCCTTGAGATGTGTATTATTGAGGATGCTCGATGATTTTCATAGATTAATGATAGAATAAAAAGGCCAGCACAGCTTTTAGCCGAATTCCCTCAACAGTGGGAACGTAGAGGAATCAGCATAATGACTAAGCTGAAGGTCTACCGTGCCATCATTCTCACCACCCTGCTCTACGTGTGTGAGAGCTGGACGGTCTACGCTGGAGATGCCAGGAGGCTAGATCAGTTCCACATGACACATACTGCATAACCGCTGGCAGGACCATATCACGGATATTGAAGTGCTATCCAGAGCCAACATGCCCGGTATTCATGCACTTCTGCAAAAAATCCAACTGAGATGGACTGGCCACCCTGCTCTAATGTCAAGCAAAAGGCTTTCAAAGAGGTTCTTGTATAGTGAAGGAGGACAATCACAGGGACATCCAAAAAAGTGTTTCAAGAACGGTTTGAAGTAGTCCCTTTTGTGCTGTTAATATAAAAGACAGAACGATTACCAACCTTTGTTTAGCAGATGATGTCGACTGGTTGGCGGGCACAGAAGCTGAATTCTGGGAATGGGTCAGAAGGATAGATTAAGCAGCTCTTGACTATGGTATAGAGATAAACGCTCATCATCATGTAGCATGTCCTTTGTAGAATGTCACTCCCATCACAGTCTGTCTGAAAGAAACTCGTTCCCTTGCCAAAACTCCAGCCTCCGACACAGTCATACCCAGGCATTCCTGGATATCTTGGTGCCATCGTCTTCTTGGTCTACCCCTTCCTCTTTTGCCTGGCACCATACGTTCCATCACCGTTCTCTCGAGACCGTTGTGTCTCTTGATGTGACTTGATAAACGCTGGAAAGACTAAATTAATGACCAACGCCGAGGGTTTCAACAGCGGGGTAAAAGCTAATGGCCAGGAACTCGAAGTGGTCGACCATTTTAAATATCTGGGTTCGATTGTCAGTGATGAAGGATCAACATGTGAGGTGTTGGCCAGAATAGCACAGACAATAGCGGCTCTTACACGGCTTAACACAATCTGGCAAGACAAACGATTAGCCATATGCACGAAGATCAGATTAATGCATGCATTGGCCTTGTCAATATTCCTTTATATTTGTGGGACATGAACAGTTACAGCTGACCTTCAGCGGAGGATACATGCCTTGGAGATGAGATATTTCAGAAGACTTTTAAACATCACATACAAAGACCCAGTTACAAATGACGAAATACGAGAAAGAATTACAAAAGTAATAGGGCCTTTTAGAATCTCTTGGCAACTGTCAAAAGATGGAAACTCGTTTGGTATGGCCGCATATCGAGATCAAATGGTCTTGCAAATACGATCCTCCATGGAAAGGTGCAAGGCAGACGACGAAGAGGTCGTCCCAAAAAGAGATGGGAGGACAACATAAAAGAATGGATCAATCTCCAACCATAGGAGGCACAGGCAGCGGCCCTGACAGAGAAGGGTGGCGTGGCATTGTGGGGTTGTCTTCATGTGTGCCCCAATGACCTCACCGGTTACAGAATGATTTGACTTGATTCTGCCCCCTCAGAAATGAAGACATTTTTTGTCTGTATTTTAGAGTGAGTAATGTCTGATAACAATTTTTATAAATTATTTATTATACTTTTTTATGTGATGTTAGTATTTATGAATGATCTAAAGAATTCAACACACTGTATTTTGCTACCGGTAATTAAACACAACTACCAAAAATTGTGAACTGCATTTGAGAGTGAATATCCAGTTATGTTTGTTCACAATTAATTTGAGAGTGAATATCCAGTTGTGTTTGTTCACAATTAATTTGAGAGTGAATATCCAATTGTGTTTGTTCACAATTAATGAGTGCTCTTGTCTATAGCATGTTAGATTTGATGAATGATTTCAAGAATTATATAGGGTCAAAGTTGGACTCTTCTTCTGCATTCATTCTCAGTCTCCCTCTACCAAGCCCCGAAGAGGGTTTTGTTAGTAGCAGGTTGTAGTCCGGAGAACGGAATGCGCTGTGTCGTAGTTTACAGCTTGACTGCTGAAACTGGATGCACTGGGCTAACAGGCGCAAAATAAAACATAGTTCAACGCATACCACCTTTGGGAATAGAGAAATAAGGCAAAAACAAAATCATTGAGCGGTGGACCGATGAAACAGCAGAGTGAATGAGATGAAAGCAGCCAATGACTCATCTGGCTGCTTGCGTCCGGGTCAGCAAAACAGATCAGACCAATACCCTCTTTCGTCTCCAAGTGGCAGCCCTGGAAACAGGCTGCACTAGTGTAGGTTGGCTACGAGAATAAAGATCCCTTTTTCTTAGCCAGTCTGCCCTGCTGCAGCCTGTTATCCAGGATCACCGCGTGGAGGTGTAAAAGGGTCTTGGCAGCTCTGGATCGCTGGCACTGATGCTAACAGTCAGCCTTGGTTCGCTGACTTCTGCTGTTCATGCAATGCTTAGAATCTTGATCCCTGATTCGATATCTAAATCCGGCAGTTGATCCTTTTTCATAGTAAAATTAGCAACAATATTTTGCATGTTTGTGACCAAAGAAGCAGTAGTGAGTGAGCTGACAGCAGTCAGCGACTCAAAGCTCGCTACTTCCGCCAGGATCAGATCTGTCCAGAATCCTTTGTCCACCTCCATCTGTGTTCTTGACCATATGGACGGGTTGTGTAATAAACGGATCTATTTAAAAAATGTTTTATTTGTGTTCGCCTTATTGCTCTATTCGCTAAGGTGGAGTGCATTGCACTATGTTTATATTTTGCACCTGTCGGGCCAGTGCATCCGACTTCGTCATGAATTTTATGTAAGAGTGTGCTTCCTCCTGCATATTCAAAGGGTTTGCTTCCCCGGGGTAACGGTCGGTGCTGTGATGGGGAGCGACCCCAGCACCTTCGGATTGTGAGCAGTGTCACTTAAACACTAGCCGAAGCCGTCCCCATGTCATCTATTTGTTAGAAACAAGATAACAAAAACATACAATACACTTCTTCTTCTTCTTCTGCGTTCAAGTTTTTGTTGTTGTCATGCTAGATAGATCTGTAGTCGTGTCCTGGGACGAAGTCCTCAGTCGTCTCCCGGTTCGGGTGGCAGCCTAACAGCTGAGTCAACTCTTTAAAACCAGGATAAATAACAAAATAACAATCACAAAAAAACACAAAATAGTTTTTATAGAAACATGTCAGCAAATCAAAACAAAAACTGGATGCCATCTTGTTTTTTAATATACAAATATTCATCCCTGAAAAGCCAGATACCAAGAGTTTGCAACGTGCGTTGTACATATTTTTAGCCTTTTTTTTGTGGGTTCAAATCCCGATATTAGGAGCGATGAAATTAGGACACAGCAGAAACATTAGTCGCAACTACACTCTAGAACATTCGCAATAAGGATCGATGTATCCACAGATAGTTTTCATCAGTAATGAAACACAATGAAACATAAAATTTACTTCAATTTCTAAGAAAGCAAGCTAGGCATAAGTTTATTCTTTAGTGAAAAAAAGGACATGTTGGTTATTTCACCTTGCTTGCGATGGATCGGGTCACGGTCTGGTGAAATATCAAGGAAAAGGACTCACTAGACACCCTATCCTTGGAAATGGAAACGTGCTGTGTTACAGCAACCTTGTCAACGAGGTGGGGGATCGAGCATGGTCATCGGAGTCTAGCATTGCACTACTACATGATTGAATATCAAAGATCACCTTCTTTAATATGCCCCTGGACATAGAAACACCCCTCCCCCAACCCCAAAAAGAGCCATTGTCACGGAGTCATGACATTAAACCCACACCTACAAATGGTCGTTCAAACATTACATAAAGTATCACTTTTCTATGGTCACAAAATGTTGTAGTACTACTTTCTTCAAATACAACATTACCTCCACACCTACAAATGATTGTTCAAACGTTATGTAATGTATCACTTTCATATGGTCACAAAATGTTGTAGTACTACTTTCTTCAAATACAACATTACCTCCACACCTACAAATGATTGTTCAAACGTTATGTAATGTATCACTTTCATATGGTCACAAAATGTTGTAGTACTACTTTCTTCAAATACAACATTACCTCCACACCTACAAATGATTGTTCAAACGTTATGTAATGTATCACTTTCATATGGTCACAAAATGTTGTAGTACTACTTTCTTCAAATACAACATTACCTCCACACCTACAAATGATTGTTCAAACGTTATGTAATGTATCACTTTCATATGGTCACAAAATGTTGTAGTACTACTTTCTTCAAATACAACATTACCTCCACACCTACAAATGATTGTTCAAACGTTATGTAATGTATCACTTTCATATGGTCACAAAATGTTGTAGTACTACTTTCTTCAAATACAACATTACCTCCACACCTACAAATGATTGTTCAAACGTTATGTAATGTATCACTTTCATATGGTCACAAAATGTTGTAGTACTACTTTCTTCAAATACAACATTACCTCCACACCTACAAATGATTGTTCAAACGTTATGTAATGTATCACTTTCATATGGTCACAAAATGTTGTAGTACTACTTTCTTCAAATACAACATTACCTCCACACCTACAAATGATTGTTCAAACGTTATGTAATGTATCACTTTCATATGGTCACAAAATGTTGTAGTACTACTTTCTTCAAATACAACATTACCTCCACACCTACAAATGATTGTTCAAACGTTATGTAATGTATCACTTTCATATGGTCACAAAATGTTGTAGTACTACTTTCTTCCAATGCTACATTACCTCCACACCTACAAATGAATTTTCATACATTATGTAATGTATCACTTTTCTCTGGCAACAATGTTCTGACATTACATTACACCTTCGCTGTCATTGTTTCAACATTACACGTGCTCTACAACACATAATGGTACCATCTCGTTCATCGTGATAGAAGATGTTTTCCGCTGAACAAATCACATATTATATTTATATATTATTATTTTTATTGTGTGCCCTTTGGCAAACAGGGGACTTTGTTCATGTCCGACTCAACATCAAAATCCCCAATCGGCTTTACATCGTCTCTGGTGACTTTTCTTTTGCACAGTTTGTAAAAGTTTGTGACGGATGTGGTCAAGTCTGGTTTGCTGTTTTTCTTACTAGACATCAAGGCCTCCATGACAAAGTTGTAGGCCTGGGGGAAAAGATGGAGAGAGTCACAATTTTATTGTTAATTATGGCCAGAACATTATCTACGTATTTTGATTGAATTATTCGATTGATCAATTAGTTTTTCTTCTTCTTCCTCGTTCATCTTCAGACCTCAACTTCAATGACTCTAACGAAGGCAGCAGTCGACTCAAGGCTCTGTATGCTTCCGTACAGCTTCTCGTGGAAGGACACTGGCTGTTGCCAAATGCTACTTCTTTTGTCGGTATACAGTGCACAGGACTGTAAAATATGTTCCGCCTTCATGGGCAGGCACAAAAGTCTGTAGTGCCAATCTTGAACTCGTTGTACAGATGGCATCTAAGTCTGTTGTGACCTGTGCGTAGCCGGAGAATTATCACCTGGTCTCGCCAGGAGAGTTGATGGTAGGCATCGTTTTCTATGTGGCCAAGGTGGTCTTTTTTTCCATGATCAATTAGTTAATAACATTTCAAGTCCTAGACTAGGGATCAAGATGCTGAGCAGCGCATGAGCTACAGTGGTCAGCGACCCAAAGCTGACTGCTAGCGTCAGGGCCAGCGAACCATAGCTGCCAAGACCCTTCTACACCTCCACGCGGTGATCCTGGATAACAGGCTGCAGCAGGGCAGACTGGCTAAGGAAAAGGGATCGAAGAGGGAATGCTAACCCGGTACTAAAAAAACGCTTGTTGAAGTCGGATGTGTTGGACCGACAGGTGCAAATATCGCAGCCAAGCTGTAAACTACGACACAACGCATTCCGTTCTCTGGACTAAATTCTGCTACTTAAGCCCTTTTAGGGTTTGGTAGCGGGAGATTGAGAATGAACGAAGAAGAAGAAGAAGTCCTAGACTAGTTCCGTATAACGATACATCAAAGAATGGAATGAGCTGATGCAGGTTTACTGGATCAAACTGAGAGCTAATTTGTCCCTGGGCAGTACTTATCTCACGCAGTATGGAAGTAAATACATAATCTTCGAACTGGTGTACCACGATGTAGGAAGAAGATGGGGATGATGAGACGTGTGACTGTGGAGCAATACAAGACTCAGCCCATCTGATGATCTGTCTAAACCTTCTGGAAGCAATTTGGATGAAAGAGGGGGAACAACAAATCAATCCATGGGGAAGTCATCGTTATGTAGCATTTCCTTTATAGAACATCGCTCCCATCACAGTCTGTCTGAAAGAAGCTCGTTAATTGCCAAAACTCCAACCTCCACCACAGTCATACCCAGGCATTCATGGATATCTTGGTGCTATCGTCTTCTTGGTCTACCTCTTCCTCTTTTGACTGGCACCATACCTTCCATCGCTGTTCTCTCGAGACCGTTGTGTCTCTTGATGTGACCAAAGTATTTACATTTTCTAGCCAAAATGGAATTGATAAGCCAGTTCTCCTCTATGCTCAACTCTTTCCGAATGTCTACATTTGTTCTTTTTTCTGTCCAGGGTATTCTGAGAATCTTTCTGTAACATTTTGACTCGAAGGATTAGTAGACACAAATCTGATTGCTAGCGTCAGAGCCATCGAACCAAAGCTGACGGCTAGCGTCTAGACCAGCGAACCAAAGCTGACGGCTAGCGTCCAGACCAGCGAACCAAAGCTGACGGCTTGCGTCTAGACCAGCGAACCAAAGCTGACGGCTAGCGTCCAGACCAGCGAACCAAAGCTGATGGCTAGCGTCCAGACCAGCGAACCAAAGCTGACGGCTAGAGTCCAGACCAGCGAACCAAAGCTGCCAAGGCCCTTCTACACATTCACAGGGTGATCCTGGATAACATGTTCCAACAGGGCAAACTGGCTAAGCAGAATGAGCCGAGGCGGGAAGGCTAACCCAGTACCCTCTTTCTTTCTTGTGGCTTACAGTTTCTAAACTATGGAACAGCCGGCCCCATGCCCTCCGCCCGGGCCCTGGGAAGACAATGACGAGGATTCATTTAACAACTTCAATGTCTATAATTGCCATGCGCTCAAATTCTCTTTAAATGATACGTTATGGTATGTTTCTATCACAGCCGAGATAAAAGCCTATCATGCACACAGTGTGGCGACTGCAGGAGACGCGACCTTTATTTCTTAGCCCTTTAAATGCACCTAGTGGATTAAACATCATAGTAACAAATGCATGATGGATAGATGTTTGTCAAAATATAGCCCCCTATAAGAACAAGCGGGCACAGCCACAAATTAATTAAAAGAGGCCCAGATTAGATACCAGGAAATATGCTTTTAGTCAGATAGAACTAAATGCTTGGAATGCATTACCACAGGAAATAGTGGAGGCAGGGTCAATTAATTGATTCCAGAATATATTGGATGCGCGTAGGTATTTGTTTTAGATCAAGTGAATGTAAAAGAAACTGGTTGTACACACACTCTGCAGAGTCTTCTAAACCAGTATAAAGAAGTTAAGTTATATAGCCGTCCATCGCAAGCTATGATAACAATAGCAATCAGACATGTTGTGTTGCACCTTACCGGGGAGTGCGGAGGTGACTGTATAGACCAATCCTGGCACGGAAACCCCTTCCACGTTCGTAGGTCAGAATTTGACATGTGTCAGTTGTTTTGTCTTTTCGCAAAGTGCGTTTCTTCTGTTCTTCTGATGCCCCGTGTTTCTCAGCAAAGGAGGTGGCCTCTAATGGTGGTTCCACGCCATGCCTTCGGTCCTGTGCGAGGAATTCCTAACGAGTTTGCATCGATGTTTAAGCGTGTCAGAGATACTTTGAGGGAGTCTTTAAAGCGCTTCTTTTACCCACCGATCTGACGAAGGCCCTCTTAACTTAACTTAACGTCTTTATACTGGTTTAGAAGACCCTGCAGAGTCTGTATACAACCAGTTTCATTTACATCACCTTGCTCTAAAAGCTATGCGCATCCAATTTATTCTTAAATGCATTAACTGTCCCTGCCTCCACCACCTCCCGGGGAAATGAATTCCAAGCATTCACCACTTTCTGACTAAACAAATATTTTCTAATATCTAATCTGGACCTCTCTTTAGTTAATTTGTAGCTATGCCCTCTTGTTATTGTGGGTGGCTGTATTAAAAAAAAAACAACTTGTTATAGTCTAATTTATCCATTCCTCTGATCATCTTATCAACCTGTATTGTCACCACGAATTCTTCTCTCTTCTGGACACTGTAGGCCGGTTTTTCTGAGTCTTTCCTCATAACTGGAATCCCACTATCATCTTTGTCGCTCTTTTTTGTATTCTTTCCAGTATGTTTATATCCCCTCTATGATAAGGACTCCACACCTGTACACAGTACTCCAATCTAGGTATTTTTGTTGTTGTTTTTTTTGTGTTCGCCTAATTTATCTATTCCCCAAGGCGCGTGTGCGTTACACTGTGGTTTTTATTTTGCGCCTGTCGGCCCAGTGCATCCGACTTCAGTATGCATTTTAAGTAAGGGTCTGCTTCCTCCTGCATTTTCTAAGGGTTTGCTTCCCCGGGGTAACGGCCGGTGCTGTGATGGGGATCGAACCCAGCACCTTCTGGTTGTGAGCCGTGCCACTTAACCACTAGGCCACGCCGTCCCCTCAATCTAGGTATAACTAAAGCTTTATACAGTTTGACGATCACTTCCTTGCTCCTATGTTTAATATTTCTTTTTATCATCCCTAACATTGCATTTGCCCTCTTCACTGCTACCTTAACTTGCTCACTCACCTTTCCTGTATGATCTATTACAACCCCTAGGTCCCTTTCCTTATCTATCTTTCTAATATTGTTCTCTCCCATTCTGTAATTATGTTCCATATTGGATCTATCCATGTGGATGACTGTACATTTATCTACATTAAACTCCATTTGTCAGCTTACAGATCATTCTCGAACTTTATATGGGATCAAGATGCTGCAGTGGTCAGCGACCCATAGCTGACTGCTAGCGTCAGGGCCAGCGAACCATAGCTGCCAAGACCCTTCTACACCTCCACGCGGTGATCCTGGATAACAGGCTGCAGCAGGGCAGACTGGCTAAGGAGAAGGGATCGAAGAGGGAATGCTAACCCGGTACTCAAAAAATGCTTGCTGAAGTCAGATGTGTTGGACCGAAAGGTGCAAATATCGCAGCCAAGCTGTAAACTATGACACAATGCATTCCGTTCTCTGGACTATATTCTGCTACTTAAACCCTTTCAGGGTTTGGTAGTGGGAGATTGAGAACGAAGAAGAAGAAGAACTTTATATAAATCCGACTTCAGTTTGCATCCATGTTGAAGAGATACTTTGAGGGAATCTTTAAAGCCATTCTTTTGGCCACCGACCTGACGCAGCCCCTCTTCCAGCTCACCACACATTAGTTGTTAAGAAAATAAAGAAATACTGTCATTGTTTCAGTGATAACTAAAAGTCAGACATTGTACCTGAATGTAACGCTCTGAAACGTAGGCAAACATTGCATTGGCGTAACACGTGATCACCATATTATTCCGCATCGTGGCCACTTTGGCGAACTTTCTATCTTTGTATATCGCTAAGGACGTAAGAAGGAAGACTCGTATATTATAAAATGTTATGGAAGTTTGTCTGTCCATGAAGATATATTGATTTTCAACTGTAATAGCTTGCGTGGCTGCTGGTGATATTGTTTACAATCACGAAGAGTAAGGAAATGTAGATGAAACTGGTTGTATACAGACTGCAGAGTCATCTAAACCAGTATAAAGACGTTAAGTTAAGATAAGTTAAGGGGATACTTACCTTACCTTCCTCTGGCTTCTCCTCTCTTCTTACCTCACTCTCTTCTTACCTCACTCTCTTCTTACCTCACTCTTGTTTCATTTGACTCTGTCCAACAATCACACTCTTGTTTCATTTGACTCTGTCCAACAACCACACTCTTGTACAACTTCCACACGCGCCCTCAGAGTGAGGCCCTTCCATTGCACTTTGTCTGGGTTAGCTTCTGAGGCCGCACACACCTAGCATAGGTACATACAGATGCACACATGCATCAAAGCACTGGTTTATGCGTCCTGATATCGCCCAATGGACTATGGTCTTGGGTGGAATGGGCGCCTCCGCCAGTAGAAACTAGTGATGCAAACATCTATGCAACAAAAAGTTAAGGGATCTCTACTAAATTCTCCTCTGTGAGAATTGTAGGGTTTCGTGGTGAGGGCGGGGGTGGGGGGTGGGGGGGGGTGGAGAATGGAACTCAGGTCAGGTCGTTGGGGCACACATGAAGACATGATACAGTGTTTGCTGATTTTCTAGATATTTCTTGCTTAGCAGCCTTAAATTAAATATCTGTTCTGTAGTGCTTCTTCCCTGTCTGAACCCTTCTTGCTCCTCAGAGATGATGTTCTCTGCTTGGGGTTTCAATCGGTCGAGGATTAATCTAAGCATGACCTTGCTAGGGTGGCTAGAATGGAACTATCTTTCAGTAAAGCATCATGTCTAGTGGATTATGAACAAACTTTAAAAGTGTTGTTCGTTTTTAACTTAATCTTTGGGGAGGAAGACTAACGTCTGGTCAGGCAAAGTATACTGGCCAAGACTCTCCGCTCGGCATCCTTGTAGCCCTCCCTGGAAATTGCCTTTTTATGGCAGCCTGGCTAACGAGGTGAAGGACCGACGTGATCCCCGTAGTAGTGAGTGACACGCAGATGAAGCCAAGCATAGCACAAACGCCTGGAGGACCATGGTCCACCTTCATCAGTATGCTCAGGATGTGAGGAAAGATACTATAACCCGCCACTTAACGTCCCTTTTAGGGCACTCAAAAGAGTAAACTGACTCATTATGGGCATTAACAAACAACAACAACAACAACAACAGCAACAACAACAACAACTGAGTGGGAGTAACTTGAACTAACTACACATCTTGTTGGTCGCCTCTTACCTCGCGCACGGAGAAGCAGTGGGCTTATTCTTTACTCCTTAGTAAAAGAGGCGCCATCTCTCTCTGTCTGCGGCTGCTAGAGTCGTAGGTTAGTCCATTCATGGATGTTGTCTTCTCTTCGTTTTCTCGGACGTCCTGGATTTGCTTGTCCTATCCTGTGCCCTGTAGTATGGTATCTGCAAGTCCATTGGACCTCGAGACGTAGCCATACCAAATCAGCTGTCGCCTTTTGATCATTGTGAGGAGGCCGTCGTAGAGTCCACTTGCATTCTCGATTCTACCTCATACTTCATCATTTGTGATACTGTCCTTATTTGTGACATTTAGGAGTCTTCTTCTTCTTCTTCTGCGTTCATTCTCAATCTCCAGCTACCAAGCCCTGAACAGGGCTTTGTAAGTAGCAGGATGTAGTCCGGAGAACGGAATGCGTTGTGTCGCTAGTTTACAGCTTGACTGCGATATTTGCACCTTTCGGTCCGACACATCCGTCTTTGGCAGCTAGGCGTCTTCTAAAACATCTCATCTCGATGGCCTAGTCTCTTCTCTGAAGGTCTGCTGTAGTTGTCCATGTTTCGCAGGCGTAGAGGAATATCGAAATAACCAGTGAGCGCATTAGTGCAACCTTTAAGGCAAGGGTGAGTCGATTATCCACCATATATGTTTCAATCGTGCAAGCGCTGCTGTTGTTTGTGCTACTCTGGTCAGGGCCTCTGGTTTTAGTCCCTCATCACTGATTATTAGTTAGTTAGTTTTCTTTCCACTTGTGCCGTTTAGCGTCGTGTGGAGCTTGAGTCGTCTATCCTGCGCCATTGTTTCAAGACTGGGAAATGTCTTACAGAAGATCAAGGAGTATTGCCCAGTAGAGAGAACATAATTGACATTCTTGACTAGAACATGCCACAACTTTGACCCATTACCTATCAGCGTCTCCTTGCCCTCTACTTTCACTTTCAGCTCCATAGCTTCCGCTTTCAGGTGAACCACATCCAGGAATCGGGCCTGCATTTCCACCGTTTCGTGTTCGAATACTTTCTTTTCCAGGTACTCGACCCAAATCTCAATAGCTTTTCTGTGTATTAGAAACATATCAGATGTCTCAATATCTCTTCTGTGTATTAGAAACATTACAGATGTCTCAATATCTCTTCTGTATATTAGAAACATTACATATGTCTCAATATCTCTTCTGTATATTAGAAACATTACATATGTCTCAATATCTCTTCTGTATATTAGAAACATTACAGATGTCTCAATATCTCTTCTGTATATTAGAAACATTACAGATGTCTCAATATCTCTTCTGTATATTAGAAACATTACATATGTCTCAATATCTCTTCTGTATATTAGAAACATTACAGATGTCTCAATATCTCTTCTGTATATTAGAAACATTACATATGTCTCAATATCTCTTCTGTATATTAGAAACATTACAGATGTCTCAATATCTCTTCTGTATATTAAAAATATAACAGCTGGTGTCTCAATGTTCGAGATGATTTAAAACAGGTTTATAAGATAAGCAATGGAAAGGGCCTAGTAGACTATAACAACATTTTCTAAGTACACACAAGGAGTACATACAAGATTTGGAGGGCCCAGCTACAAATTGATTTAAGAAATGGACAGATACAATATTTACTAACTTTTTTTTAGGTAGAGAGGCGAGTGCTTGGAATGCATTGCCACAGGAAAGAGGAAGGGCAGGGTCAGCTGCTGCATTTAAAAATAGATTGGACGCTTTAGTTATTTTTAGATCACGTTGAGCAAAAGAAACTGGTTGTACACACAATCCGCAGAACTTTCTAAGTCAGTATAAAGAAGTTAAGTTAATAGTTTTTATATGTCCAGGTACACAGCCCAAATCGTAACAGCATTTCTGTACTTTATAAACAGAACATATGTCTCATTACCTTTTAGACACTCATCTACAGCTGTATGAACTGGGGCGTACTGTACCGGAAAACAAACCCATTACGTTTTCCACGAGAAGCAAACGCTCAAACAACCGTACAGCTTTATCGATCCGTATACGCGCAGTGTGGTCTTATGGTGTGTGTACTATACTTTCACGTTCCCTATGCCTTGACATGCGTGTACTATACTTTCACGTTCCCTATGCCTTGACATGTGTGTACTATACTTTCACTTTCTCTATGCCCTGATATGCGTGTACTATACTTTCACTTTCTCTATGCCCTGATATGCGTGTACTATACTTTCACTTTCTCTATGCCCTGATATTCGTGTACTATACTTTCACTTTCTCTATGCCCTGACATGCGTATACTATACTTTCATTGTCCCTATGCCCTGACATGCGTGTACTATACTTTCACGTTCCCTTTGCCTTGACATGTGTGTACTATACTTTCACTTTCTCCAAGCCCTGATATGCGTGTACTATACTTTCACTTTCTCTATGCCCTGATATTCGTGTACTATACTTTCACTTTCTCTATGCCCTGACATGCGTGTACTATACTTTCCCTTTCTCTATGCCCTGACATGCGTGTACTATAGTTTCACTTTCTCTATGCCCTGACATGCGTATACTATACTTTCATTGTCCCTATGCCCTGACATGCGTGTACTATACTTTCACGTTCCCTTTGCCTTGACATGTGTGTACTATACTTTCACTTTCTCTATGCCCTGATATGCGTGTACTTTACTTTCACTTTCCCTATGCCCTGACATGCGTGTACTATACTTTCACTTTCTCTATGCCCTGACATGCGTATACTATACTTTCACTTTCCCTATGCCCTGACATGCGTGTACTATACTTTCACTTTCTCTATGCCCTGACATGCGTATACTATACTTTCACGTTCTCTATGCCCTGACATGCGTATACTATACTTTCACTTTCCCCATGCCCTGACATGCGTATACTATACTTTCACTTTCCCTATGCCCTGACATGCGTGTACTATACTTTCACGTTCTCTATGCCCTGACATGCGTATACTATACTTTCACTTTCCCTATGCCCTGACATGCGTGTACTATACTTTCACGTTCTCTATGCCCTGACATGCGTGTACTATACTTTCACGTTCTCTATGCCCTGACATGCGTGTACTATACTTTCACGTTCCCTATGCCCTGACATGCGTGTACTATACTTTCACTTTCCCTATGCCCTGACATGCGTGTACTATACTTTCACGTTCTCTATGCCCTGACATGCGTATACTATACTTTCACTTTCCCTATGCCCTGACATGCGTGTACTATACTTTCACGTTCTCTATGCCCTGACATGCGTGTACTATACTTTCACGTTCTCTATGCCCTGACATGCGTGTACTATACTTTCACGTTCTCTATGCCCTGACATGCGTGTACTATACTTTCACGTTCTCTATGCCCTGACATGCGTGTACTATACTTTCACGTTCTCTATGCCCTGACATGTGTGTACTATACTTTCACGTTCCCTATGCCCTGACATGCGTGTACTATACTTTCACGTTCTCTATGCCCTGACATGCGTGTACTATACTTTCACGTTCTCTATGCCCTGACATGCGTGTACTATACTTTCACGTTCTCTATGCCCTGACATGCGTGTACTATACTTTCACGTTCTCTATGCCCTGACATGCGTGTACTATACTTTCACGTTCTCTATGCCCTGACATGCGTGTACTATACTTTCACGTTCTCTATGCCCTGACATGTGTGTACTATACTTTCACGTTCCCTATGCCCTGACATGCGTGTACTATACTTTCACGTTCTCTATGCCCTGACATGCGTGTACTATACTTTCACGTTCTCTATGCCCTGACATGCGTGTACTATACTTTCACGTTCCCTATGCCCTGACATGCCTCAGCTAGAAACGCATTTGTTATCTTCTGCTTATCTAGCCGCATAGCCTTCGCATCTGAGTGGTCCTGGGTTCATTCCCCAGTTGAGGCGGTAATGTTTTTTTCAGACCGCAACGGCTCCCGGGTCGACCCAGCCTTAAATGGGTACCGGTTCAGTCTTGGAAGTAAAAGCGGCGAGGGAGAGGAGATGGCTACTGCCCTCATATAGCCGAGCCTTTGAAATGTGAGATCGATAACACATCACACCCCTACGACAGTAATGCTATGGGTTTCTTTACTTTACTTTATCTAGCTCATGGAACAATTATTCCCCCATGACAGTCTTTTTCGTCTTCTTCTTCTTCTTCTTCTTCTTCTTCTTCTTCTTCTTCTTCTCCTTCTTCTTCTTCTTCTTCTTCTTCTTCTTCTTCTTCTTCTTCTTCTTCTTCTTCTTCTTCTTCTTCTTCTTCTCGTTCGCGATGCATTTCCATGTTGCGTCTACACGTGAATGCCAATTCTCTGGATAAAGGCTGTTGTAGTGTAAAGTTCTTTGTGGCTTATAAACAGCTTTGTGTGGAGGTTCGCAATTGGCTAAGCATATACCAGTCTTGGAGGATATAATGGGATGTCTGTGCTGTCCGACAGTAGCGATGGAGCCAATTTTAGCCGGTTTAAATGGCCATTCAATCTGTTATGTGCCGTTCTCATGCTGAATAGGATCACTTGTTCTGCTCGATCAATACAGTGATAGTTGTCTTTCGTTTTGTCAACCTTCCTTATTGCTTGTATAAGGGTATTCTTTTCTTGGAAAAGTGATTGTTTGTTCCTTATGTTTTTGTATTCCTTCCTCCTTTGCCAACATGTCTGCTGTATCATTTCCTGGTACCCCATAGTGTGATAGTATATACTGTAGCACTTCCCTTCTCTTGGATTTTAGTTCGCCCAAGGCTTTCTTAGCTCTACCTGTTTATCATTCTTCAGGGCTTGCAGAACTGACATTACATCTGTAAGGATTATAACCAGCTGACATTATCTTGTTGTGTTGCTAATCATTTCTGTAGCAATAGTTAGTGCCTGTTACGTCAGCCGAGTAGTTTGAGTTCAAGGTTAAAACGTCATTATCGTTCTAAGACCATGATGTTAATTGCAGACCCATAATGTTTAAGGTCAGTTCTGTAGTAGATGTGAATTGTTTAAATTTACATCATCCACGTAAATTGTCAAGTTGTATTTAACGTTTGTCAGACGATAAGTCAAGCGGAGTTAAATATGTTTTACGTTTTTATGGCGTAAGGGAAAGGGACGTAACCAAATAAATCCCTGAAGTAGAAAAGAGTTATCACCCGAAGGAAGTGGCATGAATTGGATCGTTGAGCTCTCCTCTCCTAACTAGATCATGGCTAGAGAAGTGGGAGGGACTATGATGCTAGTCCGGTCAGACACAACATACTGGCCAGGGTCAGGCGCAACATACTGACCAGGGTCAGAGACAACATACTGACCAGGGTCAGAAACAACATACTGACCAGGGTCAGAGACAACATACTGACCAGGGTCAGACACAATATACTGACCAGGGTCAGACACAACATACTGACCAGGGTCAGGTACAACATACTGACCAGGGTCAGAGACAACATACTGACCAGGGTCAGACACAACATAATGACCAGGGTCAGGTACAACATAATGACCAGGGTCAGGTACAACATACTGACCAGGGTCAGACACAACATACTGACCAGGGTCAGGTACAACATACTGACCAGGGTCAGGTACAACATACTGACCAGGGTCAGACACAACATACTGACCAGAGTCAGACACAACATACTGACCAGGCTCAGGCATAACACACTGACCAGGGTCAGGTACAACATACTAACCAGGGTCAGGTACAATATACTGAAAAGGGTCAGACACAACATACTGACCAGAGTCAGACACAACATACTGACCAGGGTCGGGTACAACATACTGACTAGGGTCAGACACAACATACTGACCAGGGTCAGACACAACATACTGACCAGGGTCAGGTACAACATACTGACTAGGGTCAGACACAAAATACTGACCAGGGTCAGACACAACATACTGACCAGGGTCAGGTACAATATACTGACCAGGGTCAGACACAACATACTGACCAGGGTTAGGCACAACATTCTGACCAGGGTCAGACACAACATACTAACCAGGGTCACACACAACATACTGACCAGGGTGAGGTACAATATACTGACCAGGGTCAGACACAACATACTGACCATTGTCAGGTACAACATACTGACCAGGGTCATGTACAACATACTGATCGGAGTCAGACACAACATACTGACCAGGGTCAGGTACAACATACTGATCAGGGTCAGGTACAACATACTGATCAGGGTCAGGTACAACATACTGACCAGGGTCAGGTACAAGATACTCACCAGGGTCAAGCACAACATACTGACCAGGGTCAGGCACAATATTCTGACTAGGGTCGGGTACAACATACTGATCAGGGTCAGAGACAATATACTGACCAGGGTCAGACACAATATACTGACCAGGGTCAGACACAACATACTGACCAGGGTCAGGTACAACATACTGACCAGGGTCAGAGACAACACACTGACCAGGGTCAGACACAACATAATGACCAGGGTCAGGTACAACATAATGACCAGGGTCAGGTACAACATACTGACCAGGGTCAGACACAACATACTGACCAGGGTCAGGTACAACATACTGACCAGGGTCAGACACAACATACTGACCAGGGTCAGGTACAACATACTGACCAGGGTCAGGTACAACATACTGACCAGGGTCAGGTACAACATACTGACCAGAGTCAGACACAACATACTGACCAGAGTCAGACACAACATACTGACCAGGGTCGGGTACAACATACTGACTAGGGTCAGACACAACATACTGACCAGGGTCAGACACAACATACTGACCAGGGTCAGGTACAACATACTGACCAGAGTCAGACACAACATACTGACCAGAGTCAGACACAACATACTGACCAGGGTCGGGTACAACATACTGACCAGGGTCAGACACAACATACTGACCAGGGTCAGACACAACATACTGACCAGGGTCAGGTACAACATACTGACCAGGGTCAGACACAACATAATGACCAGGGTCAGGTACAACATAATGACCAGGGTCAGGTACAACATACTGACCAGGGTCAGGTACAACATACTGACCAGGGTCAGACACAACATACTGACCAGGGTCAGGTACAACATACTGACCAGGGTCAGGTACAACATACTGACCAGAGTCAGACACAACATACTGACCAGGCTCAGGCATAACACACTGACCAGGGTCAGGTACAACATACTAACCAGGGTCAGGTACAATATACTGACCAGAGTCAGACACAACATACTGACCAGGGTCAGGTACAACATACTGACCAGGGTCAGGTACAATATACTGACCAGGGTCAGGTACAACATACTGACCAGGGTCAGACACAACATACTGACCAGAGTCAGACACAACATACTGACCAGGGTCGGGTACAACATACTGACTAGGGTCAGACACAACATACTGACCGGGGTCAGACACAACATACTGACCAGGGTGAGGTACAATATACTGACCAGGGTCAGACACAACATACTGACCAGAGTCAGACACAACATACTGACCATTGTCAGGTACAACATACTGACCAGGGTCATGTACAACATACTGATCAGGGTCGGGTACAACATACTGAACAGAGTCAGACACAACATACTGACCAGGGTCAGGTACAACATACTGATCAGGGTCAGGTACACCATACTGGCCAGGGTCAGGTACAAGATACTCACCAGGGTCAAGCACAACATACTGACCAGGGTCAGGCACAATATTCTGACCAGGGTCGGGTACAACATACTGACCAGGGTCAGAGACAATATACTGACCAGGGTCAGACACAATATACTGACCAGGGTCAGACACAACATACTGACCAGGGTCAGGTACAACATACTGACCAGGGTCAGAGACAACACACTGACCAGGAACAGACACAACATAATGACCAGGGTCAGGTACAACATAATGACCAGGGTCAGGTACAACATACTGACCAGGGTCAGACACAACATACTGACCAGGGTCAGACACAACATACTGACCAGGGTCAGGTACAACATACTGACCAGGGTCAGGTACAACATACTGACCAGGGTCAGACACAACATACTGACCAGAGTCAGACACAACATACTGACCAGGCTAAGGCATAACACACTGACCAGGGTCAGGTACAACATACTAACCAGGGTCAGGTACAACATACTAACTAGGGTCAGGTACAATATACAGAAAAGGGTCAGACACAACATACTGACCAGAGTCAGACACAACATACTGACCAGGGTCGGGTACAACATACTGACCAGGGTCAGGTACAACATACTGACTAGGGTCAGACACAAAATACTGACCAGGGTGAGGTACAATATACTGACCAGGGTCAGACACAACATACTGACCAGAGTCAGACACAACATACTGACCATTGTCAGGTACAACATACTGACCAGGGTCATGTACAACATACTGACCAGGGTCAGGTACAACATTCTGATCAGGGTCAGGTACAACATACTGACCAGGGTCAGGTACAAGATACTGACCAGGGTCAAGCACAACATACTGACCAGGGTCAGGCACAATATTCTGACCAGGGTCGGGTACAACATACTGACCAGGGTCAGGTACAACATACTGACCAGGGTCAGACACAACATACTGACCAGGGTCAGGTACAACATACTGACCAGGGTCAGACACAACATACTGACCATGGTCAGGTACAACATACTGACCAGAGTCAGGCACACCATACTGACCAGGGTCAGGTACAACATACTGACCAGGGTCAGACACAAGATGCTGACCAGGGTCAGGTACAACATACTGATCAGAGTCAGGCACACCATACTGACCAGAGTCGGGCACAACATACTGACCTGAGTCAGGCACAACATACTGACCAGAGTCAGGCACACCATACTGACCAGGGTCAGGTACAACATACTGACCACTGTCAGGCGCAGTATACTGACCAAGACCACAATCTCTCTTCCATGTAGCGTTCACTGGAATTACCCTATTTTCAAGACTGTCTGGCCGTCGAGATGTTGCACGACGTGATCCCTGT
Organism: Ariolimax columbianus; assembly: GCA_036924085.1. Taxonomy (NCBI): domain Eukaryota; kingdom Metazoa; phylum Mollusca; class Gastropoda; order Stylommatophora; family Arionidae; genus Ariolimax; species Ariolimax columbianus. The sequence continues at coordinate 28,268,554 of JAVGWX010000024.1, forward strand.
AGTAGTGATAGTCACGTAGATGAAGCCACGCATAGCACAACAGTCTGGAGGATCCATGTTCACCTTCATCAGCAAGCTCGAGATGTTGGGAAAGCTACTGTAACTCGCTACGTAACGTCCCATTCAGGGCGCACAAAAGAATAGACTTTCTCATTTCTGTTTCTAAGAATCGATGTCCCTGCACCCCGGGCATACCCATCGGTGCTCAGTCTCTCTCATCAAATTACGTAAGGTATGGATGCTGATGGTCCCTGTAGCTCGATGGTCGTACACTCTTCTGCTCCGCCCTCTCATGTGCCCCACTCCGCTCGAACCTCGTTTAATGTAAAAACATTGCAGTCTGTGGATTGCTGCTTCATCTATTGCGGTGTCCTCATCCAGCAGGCGGTCATTGATTGATTTCAAAATGTCCCTTCCACCCATTACTAATGTGCCCATGATGGGAGCTTGTGAAGCCAAGATGTCAGCTCTTTCATTGTCCTGAATCCCGCCATGAGTAGGACAGTAGATCCATGTCAACTTATTGAGGTTTGAGGCCTCAACAGCAGCTATCCACTCGTACCTAATCCATCCCTTCTGTACTTTCTGAAGCACGGCTTGCGCGTCTGTCATGATGACTGCCCTTGTTATAGAAGTCTCAGATATCCATTTCAGTGCTGAGGTCACTGCTTGCGTCTCCATTCTCATACTGGAGGTTGTTGACATGTATGCCCTACTGCACTCAGCCAGGACCTCTCCTCTCACTCTAGCCGAGAAACCCCAGCCTGATGTTCCACTGCCCACGACTGATCCATCGGTGTTTATGACAGCGTCACTCTACTGTGTGTTCTCAGTTATCAGCTGATTTATCTCGTGCTCTGCTCTCTCGTTGCTTCGTTCTCTGCATGCCTTGCCTAAGGTTATGATGACTCTCTGGTACTCTATCATTCTACCACCAGTGTGGACCCATTATTCCACTTTGGCTGTCGTATCAGCTGGAGTGACGTGTCCGATTGTTGTCTCAGCCTGTGCCATCAATGACGACCTCTCTTGATTCTTGATCCCTTGATGTCTGAGATACTACTGTGCAGAGGGTGCCGCGTGTCTGTGGTGACATGCAAATAGGCTTTGACTTGTGCCAGCTTATGTCTAGACTGATAACAATCCCAACATGTACCGCATCATCACAATCGGGGTATATTTAGTGCAGCCCAGAACCAGACGCATACCTCCATTCTGGATGCGGTCCAACCTTACACACTGTGTTCTTGATAGTGTGAGGATGCCTAGTCCGTAATCGATAACAGACAACATGACCTGACGAAATAGGATGAACAGAAAGCGTTGTTCCTAGCAAAAATTGATGCAGCAATTCGAGTGGACCGTCGGCCGGAGCTTACCTTTGCTGCATCAATTTTGGCGATGACATTTTCTGACGCAACAATATTCGCATGACCTGGTCTAGGAAGATCTTTCGTTAACTCACGTCCTTCTTTAAACATCGTTGTCCAGTTCTTCACTGTTGTCTTCGACAAACTTTTGTCACTATACACTGCCTGCATTCTGCGATGAATGTCAACTGGTCCACATCCTTCAGCTGTTAGAAACAGAATCACCGCTTGCAGATCAACTCTGGACAGATTCCGTATCATACTCGCCATGTTTTCAGCGGACTGCAGAATAAAGAGTCGGAGGATAATGAAATTTTGCAAACTTGACGGCTGGCATGTACTATTTACATCTGAATGTCGTCATCGGGCGCATCGTACGAATGTTCACTTGGTGCAGCTAGGTCCGGTTTGATTGGAATACTCCTCGTACATTGTCTTTTGCCTTTGTAAATACTGACCATATGAACACAGCTCACGACTTGTAACAATTAGCTTTCTTATTGAATGTTTTGTTCAGCGTGCTGTGAATGCTAGGTTCAGCGTGACACAGCGTGGTGTGTTCAGCGTGTTTAACCTTAAAATGTGTACTTTACAATGTGTTGTGCTTTTTCATGTCTTGTTCGGGGATAAAGATGTCCGTGCCTCACAAGCTGCGTGAATGATTCGCTAATCTGTGTGCTCATTTCGAATGTTTTCAAGTTTCTGAATGGATTCTAATTTAGCCTTGTTGATGTTTATACCCAAAGCTGTAATCTGTGAACGTTCTTTCTTCTATTTGTGCAGATGATTGACTTGGTCGGGACGCTATATTCTATCTTCATGCAGTTGTTGGCTTCGCTCACAGCCCAACCCCCACATAGTGGGAAATTGGGTCAAAATGGCGTTCAGTCCTCCGTACGACAATAGCTTTGAGTTGAACCCATCTAGGCGATACTCAAAGGCTACACTCCTCAGATTGATGCCGCTCTCCCACTGCGCTCTGTCCTGGGGGGTGGGGGGGGGGGCGCACCTAAACTCTCCCACCTTCGTATTCTCAATAGGGTGAGTCACACTGACTCAAGGCAGGGTACAATTCAGAGGACAGAGTGACGGAACGCAGTAACGGGAAACGGTCATATAAGGACAACGGATCAAAATGCAGAAGACGCGGCACTCATTATAAAAACCCTCCTCGGTGCTCCTGTCTCAATATAGCCGAGTATACGGCTCCTGACAGGAGCCTGCAGTTTCTTCAATCGATGCACTAACCGCTCAGCCACTAGTGCTCTCATCAACAAGGAATCGTCATGGACCAAACGCGTATCACTGACCTCACCTACACACCCCCCGACATAGTTCTGGATGGCCTAGACAATGCTGTACTGTTATGATACCTTGGCGATCTAGACAGTGAACCAACAAACCTGGGGATATCATCGATTTCTTGGCCAAAGACCAAAGTCCAGCAGCTGGGCTTCGATATGAGACCTCAGTGAACAGCAGTCCATGGCTTCACCGTCTGGGATATCAATGAATGTACGAGGTGTGTTCAAATTAAACCGGTCCTAACTGAACCAAGTGGACATTCGTGCGATGCGAATGATGACGTTACTTCTGATGTAAACATACCAACCGTCAAGTTTGCAAAATTTCATTATCATCCGACTCATAGTTTCTTCAGCAGACCGTTGAAAACATGACGGATGTGTGATACGAAATCTGCCAAGAGTTGATCAGCGAACGGTGATTCGGGTTTTAACAGCTGAAGAATGTCGACCAGTTGACATTCATCGCAGAATGCAGGCAGTATATGGGGACAAAAGTGTGTTGAACGGTAGCTCCGGCGACAGTCCACATGAATTGCCGCATCAATTTTGGAGATGGCATTTTCTGACGCAACCATATGCGTCTGACCTGGTCTCGGAACATCTTTCGTTACCTCACGTCCTTCTTTAAACATCGTTGGCCAGTTCTTCACTGTCGTCTTCGACACACTTTTGACGTCATCATGCGCATCGTACGTATGTTCACTTGGTGTATTAGGTAGAGTTTAATTTGAACACGCCTCGTACACGCTTGAGCAGGACAATTACATCAGACGCGAGTAGATATGTTAAGGGTGATCTGACTTCCCGCCTCAGAAATGACTGAACTTTGTCGCGTGTGGAGTAACTGCAGCGTCTCCATTAAATCCAAGCTATGACTCATTCAATCATGTTTTATCCGTGTACTCTTCGACTCTGAAGCATGGACGCTGCCTAAATGTGGCGTATCAAGACACGATTCTCGGTGTCCGCTGGAATAACCGTGTCCTAGATGCTGAGGTCACCGCAAAGAGAGAACTTCCATCCGTCCTGAAAAAACTTGGATAGCCGTCGCCACTTCATATTTGGCTATGCTGTTCGTCTGATTCACAATATCACGGTCCATCAGATTCTCCATCAATCTGTCCTCTTGTGTCAGAGACCACCCACCGGCCGGTTGGAAGCGCACGAGAGAACACCCCAGAACACCCTGTTTTCTACAGTTGACTGATTCTCCGTAAGATTCAGACGGTATTTGACTTTGTGTCTGCACTTGGACCTGGTAGTGGTTACCTGGATCTGGTAGGAGTCGCCTGGACCTGGTAGTGGTCGATTGTATCTGGTAGTGGTCGATTGGATCTGGTAGTGGTCGTTTAGACCTGGCGGTGGTCGCCTAGACCTGGCAGTGGTCGCCTAGACCTGGCAGTGGTCGTCTAGACCTGGCAGTGGTCGTCTAGACCTGGCAGTGGTCGTCTAGACCTGGCAGCGGTCGTCTAGACTTGGCAGTGGTCGTATAGACCTGGTAGCGGTCGCCTAGACCTGGCAGTGGTCGCCTAGACCTGGTAGTGGTCGTCTGGCGTAATTGACCTCTGATTGTTCGAGTTTTGGATATGGATTGTTCAGGTGTTGGGCATGAATTGTTCGAGTGTTGGGTATTACAGTTAGAGTTAGGTGACCATCGCAAGCGATGATAGCGAAATCATGATACAGTCTTGGTGATGTAACTTGACTTTCGCTGTACTTGGATGATAGGGCAGGAAGAAGCTGCGCTGGTCATCAACTTCACTCTCTGGTCCCAAGCTACCTTGGACCAGTGGCAAGACGTAAGCGAAGAGGACTGGAGGTAACTGGGTGCAGGCACTCTGGTTCGCGTCTGGTTGGCAACTAAAGGCGTTGCTGGCAGAGGTATGTAAAAACTGTTGATATATTTTCAAACAAATAAATCATTCTTTTTTGCTTAGTCTTACTGCGCATGTCCAAACACTACTCTGACCTATTTCTTAACCAAACGTAACGTCTTTATACTGGTTTAAAAGATTCTGTAGTCGGTATACAACCAGTTTCTTGGAGTTTGGTTAAGCTAAAGCAGCGCTTTATTGAGCACTAGCCGGCCTCAAGGCCAATCAGAAACTAGCCTCAATGTCACGTAAATAAGTATCAAGGTCAACGAGAAACCAGGCCAAGATCAAACTGAAAGCGAGAACACGGTCAACAGAAACCAGACTCAAGGTCAAACTTAGCAGTCTCAAGGTCAAGCAGAAACCAGCCTCAAGGCCAACCAGAAGCCAGCATCAAGGTCCCACATAAACCAGCCTCAAGTTTAAATAGAAACAAGTTTCAAGTTCATACATAAACCAATGTCAAGGTCACACATAAACACGCCAAACGGTAAAACAGAAACCAGCCTCAAGGTCACACAGAAACCAGCCTCAAGGTAAAACAGAAACCTGCCTCTAGGTCACACAGAAACCAGTCCTAAAGTAAAACAGAAACCTGCCTCAATGTCACACAAAAACCAGCCTCAAGGTCACACAGAAACTAGCCTCAAGCTTAAACATAAACCAACCTCAAGATAAAACACAAACCAGCCTCAATGCCACACATAAACCAGCCTCAAGCTAAAACAGAAACCAGCCCCAAAGCCACACATAAACCAGCCTCAAGCTAAAATAGAAACCAGCCTCACGGCCACACAGAAACCAGCCTCAAGGCCACACATAAACCAGCCTCAAGCTCAAACATAAGCCAGACTCAAGGCCACACAGAAACCAGCCTCAAGCTTAAACATAAACCAGCCTCAAGGCCACACAGAAACAAGCCTCAAGGCCACACATATACCAGGCTCAAGCTTAAATATAAACCAGCCCCAAGCTCAAATAGAAACCAGACAAAAGCTCAAACATGAACCAGCCTCCAGGCCAAACATAAACCAGCCTCAAGCTCAAACATAAACCAGCCTCAAGCTCAAACATAAGCCAGGCTCAAGGCCCCACATAAACCAGCCTCAATCTAAAACATAAACCAGGCTCAAGGCCATACATAAACCAGCCTCAAGCTAAAACATAAACCAGCCTCAAGCTCAAACATAAACCAGCCTCAAGCTCAAACATAAACCAGCCTCAAGCTCAAACATAAACCAGCCTCAAGCTCAAACATAAGCCAGGTTCAAGGTCACACATAAACCAGCCTCAAGCTCAAACATAAACCAGGCTCAAGGTCACACATAAACCAGCCTCAAGCTAAAACAGAAACCAGCCTCAAGCTCAAACATAAACCAGCCTCAAGCTCAAACATAAACCAGCTTCAAGCTAAAACAGAAACCAGCCTCAAGATAAAACATAAACCGGTCTCAAGCTCAAACATAAACCAGCCTCAAGCTCAAACATAAACCAGGCTCAAGGTCACACATAAACCAGCCTCAAGGCCACACAGAAACTAGCCTCAAGGCCACACAGAAACCAGCCTCAAGGCCACACAGAAAAAAGCCTCAAGCTAAAATAGAAACCAGCCTCAAGGCCACACAGAAACCAGCCTCAAGGCGACACAGAAACCAGCCTCAAGGCCACACAGAAACCAGCCTCAAGCTAAAATAAAAACCAGCCTCAAGGCCACAGAGAAACCAGCCTCAAGGCCACACAGAAACCAGCCTCAAGGCCACACAGAAACCAGCCTCAAGGCCACACAGAAACCAGCCTCAAGCTCAAACAGAAACCAGCCTCAATGCCACACAGAAACCAGCCTCAAGATAAAACACAAACCAGCCTCAATGCCACACAGAAACCAGCCTCAAGCTAAAACTGAAACCAGCCTCAAGCTAAAACATAAACCAGTCTCAAGCTCAAACATAAACCAGCCTCAAGCTCAAACATAAACCAGGCTCAAGGTCACACATAAACCAGCCTCAAGGCCACACAGAAACCAGCCTCAAGGCCACACAGAAACCAGCCTCAAGGCCACACAGAAACCAGCCTCAAGCTAAAATAGAAACCAGCCTCAAGGCCACACAGAAATCAGCCTCAAGGCCACACAGAAACCAGCCTCAAGATAAAACACAAACCAGCCTCAATGCCACACATAAACCAGCCTCAAGCTCAAACATAAACCAGCCTCAAACTCGAACAGAAACCACCCGAAGTCGACTAGCTACGCCTCTTGTGCACAGCCACTCACCTGTACAGGGAATCGGCCACGTTAGTTTTGCCCATATGCAAGAATGAACCTCCCAGCCTCCTAAGGCTGCCAGTCGCCAGAACATGCCTCTTGCCATAGGCGTGGGCAGCGAAGTACACTTCCTTAGTAAAGTGAGACAAGGCATCCACTGTGTTGCCTGTAGGGAAGGGATAAAAGATTAACACGTGATTTGCTTGAAGATCGCCAACAGCATTGCTGGACCATTACAGAAATAGTTGCCCATAGCGAGCAAAGATGGCGACCATTCAAGCTGTAGCAGATCCCACTGTTTGCCCTAGGGTTATTCTAACTTAGATCATTATCACTCTCATCCACATCATTCCTGACCACACACTGCAAATAATATAGCACACAGCAGGTGGCATATTTATTATGTAGTACTCATACCTGAAAAATGAGTAGTGAAATTACAAACACAATACAATACATATCAACTTATATAAATATTAACTAAAGAGGAAATTTTAAGCATTAGCTATTGATGGAATTCCCAACTATCATTACCCAGTTCTATTGTCTACACACATCACCCACACATCTCTTTAACTGCATCCTCAACACACCTTATCAAACACTTCCTCACTCAAATCCCCTCAGGTGGGCGATCTGGACATACCTCGTTTACATTGTTTCCTGCTTACAACACACGTTCAGATTATCTATTAATACAAAACTCACACACCTACTTGAGCGATCCTGTTCTATCACTAACATTCGTACAACAGTTTATTAATCGCTCATCTATCTAAGTCGTGAGCTAAACCAGACTCCTATCTACATTCACTCATCGCCTCTCATCTCCTCTCCATCCAGCCTCCTGAGCTAAACTTTGTCTCGAGTTATATACACTTAAGCAGTATGAGAGCTGGCCAATGGATCTCAGGGGGATGGCTCTACTCAGTCTTATCGGAACGAAATACTTTGCACACCTGTCACTCATCTATAGCCGCAAGCTCCGCTTCCAATCCGTCTGTCAATCATTCTCCCACTACCCAAATCGGAACGCCAGTGGTCAGCTCCTACCTGTCCACATTCTTTGCCCCAACTCTGTTTTTCTTTGTTGAGACGGTGAGTGACCTTGACACGCATTCAGGTACCTTTAAGCTTTAACATGTTCAGGTACCTTTGTTTTCAGCAACCACATCACACCTGTCCTAAACTCTCTTGCTCCGGCGGGAACTGTTACACAGACTATTGCTGCGAAATGTGTTCTCTGATGGCTCTAAATACCAATCCTGGAGCGGCACACCCTGCCACATTCAGCGCACACGTGAGAGAAGATGGCTGTGGAGTTGTCAGTGGTCCTACGTTTGGTTTCTTCTGGACAGCTCACTTTCGTTGAGCCTCCTCGAAGGCGTTAATCCCCGATTCCTGGCAAGCTCTATTTAGGGCAGCAACATCTTTAAGCTAGCCCCTGATTTCTTGAGATATATTCAAGTTGGCGTTTTCTTTATCTTCAGCTGTCGCCCGTACACAGCGAGGTCGCGATTAGTTGCACCTTTCGGCCCGACACAACCGGCTTCAGCTAGCTTGTTTGAATACTTGCTTTGCTTTTCTGTTGTGATTCCTATTATCTTAGTCAGACTGAACTAGTGCAGCCTGTTTCTAGGGTCGTCGCTTGAATAGCGTTTTTGACAGCTCTGGTATGCTGACCATGATCAGTTCAGTTCAGTTCATCCTGTAACCCATCAGGTCGTTGGAGCACACTTGAAGACACTCCCAAAATCCCACGCCATCCTTCTCTGTCTGCCGCTGCCTGACGTATCTCACCGGGACGAAGGCCTGACCACTCAGTGATGTTGTCCACCCATCTCTTCCTTGAACGTCCTCATCCTCTCTGTCCCGGTACGGAACCAAAGAGTATCGAGTTAGTAATTCTGTTGGACCTCGCGACATGCCCGCACCAGGCCATCTTTCGTCTTTTGATTTTTATGAACAGATCTTCAAAAGCGAGCCAATAGCCCTGACGTAAGCAGCCATCTACAAGTTACTGGCTACTGTCAATCCATTCACTGCATTGCATATTCTACTTGAAGTTGACGTCCCAAAGCGTTCAAAAAAGAAAAGAAGAAGATTGTTATTTTAAAAACAACAACTGTCGTATAACTTAATTCCCATTCCAGAGGCTGTCTATGGGTTTTTTTAGGCATAGGAATACAGACCGCTTCGCCACTGCTGTCGCCATGTCGTGTGATGTCTTTGTTTGTTTATTTCCCACCTAACATAAACACGTTGGTACTGTCAAGATAGGGGGCCGAACGATTACCAACCTTCGTTTTGCAGATGATATCGACGGGTTGGTGGGTTCAGAAGCAGAACTCCAGGAATGGGTCAGAAGTCTCGATGAAACAGCTCTTGACTAGGGTATGGAGATAAACGCCGGAAAGACAAAATTAATGACCAACAACGCCACGGGCTTCAACAGCAAGATAAAAGCTAACGGTCAGGAACTCGCAGTTTAAATATCTTGGGTCGATTGTCAGTGATGAAGGATCAAAATGTGAAGTGTTGGCCAGAATAGCACAGACAATAGCGGCGCTTGCGCGGCTTAACAAAATCTGGCAAGATAAACGGTTATCACTAGATACAGGTATGATGAGACATGCGACTGTGGAGGAATATGAGACCGAGACCACCTGGCGATATGCCAAAACGTTCTGGAAACATGCAGTATAGTTGGCATGTTGAGGCAGAATGACTAGGCAATCCACGGGGAGGGACAATGGGAACATGATGTCTGATGTGGTGACCTGTACAGGGACAAGAGACGTAAATTCGTAGTGTCCAGGACAGGGGAAGTAAGTCGTGGTGCCCATGACAGGGGAAGGAAGTCGTGGTGCCTATGACAGGGGAAGTAAGTCGTTGTGCCCATGACAGGGGAAGTAAGTCATGGTGCCCTGGACAGGGGAAATGCCAGTCCGTGACAAGAGAAATAAATCAGCCCATGACAGGGAAAGTAAGTCTTTCAGGATAAGGGAAGTAAGTCATTCTACGCCAGGAAATGTAAGTGATTCCGAAACTGGGAAAGTAAGTCATTCAAGAACAGCGCAAATAAGGCATTCCAGCAAAGGGGAAGTAAGTCAGGACTGCATAGGGGAAGTAAGTCATTCCAAGACAAGGAAAGTTAGACATTCCAGGACAGGGGAAGTAAGTCACTCAACGACAGGGGAAGTAAGTCACTCCACGACAGGGGAAGTAAGTTACTCTACGACAGGGAAAGTAAGTCACTCAACGACAGGGGACGTAAATCTCTAAGACAAGGGGAAGTAAGTCACTCCAGGGCAGGGGAAGTAAGTCACTCCAGGGCAGGGGAAGTAAGTCACTCCACGACAGGGGGAAGTAAGTCACTCCACGACAGGGGAAGTAAGTCACTAAACGACAGGGGAAGTAAGTCACTCCACGACAGGGGAAGTAAATCACCCTACGACAGGGGAAGTAAGTCACCCCATAACAAGGGAAGTAAGTCACACTTCGACAAGGGAAGTAAGTCACTCCACAGCATTGGAAGTAAGTCAAAATCATGATCTCTTCTTAAGCGAATGTTGCATCTATTCCAGCATCGACAGAACATGCTGGTCCCCACATCTCCCACCTGGTACTTACTTTTGGACGCTTCCATCAGACCTTTCATCTTCTCCAAGTCAGCTTTCACAGAAAACGAGCTATCGGTCGAGTCCGAAACATACTTCCTGACCTGCGCACAGAAGACATTTACATTTATTGTCAGAATCTGGATTCTTGTATGGTTTACATTTTTATTTTTCGTTCGCCTTATTTCTCTAATCCCACAGGCGGTGTTCGTTGCACTGTGGTGTTTATTTTGCGCCTATCGGCCCAGTTCATCCGACTTTAGCATTCATTTTATGTAAGGGTCTGCTTCCTACCGCATTTTATAAGGGTTTGCTTCCCCGGGGTAATAACCGGTGCTGTGATGGGGATTGAACGCAGCACCTTCGCTTTGTGAGCCGTGCCACTTACCAACTTGCCCACACTGTCCTCTCTGTCTACAGTCATGCCATTGGCTCAGAATCATCTTCATCACATGTCATCCTATTCTCTTCTTCTTTCTTTTATCTTCTCCTTGTTCCTCTTTTTCTTCTTTTCAGTCCTCCTCCTATTTCTTTCTCTTCGTCGTCTTCTTCCTATTTCTGTTCTTATTCCTCCTATTCCTTTTCCTCTTCCTCTTTTCCGTCTTCTTTTCTTTTAATTTGTATTTCTTTCTTCAGCTACCTATTCCTCTATTTTTGTCCTTCCTTTTCTTCTACTGCTTCTTCTTTCTTTTCATTTGTTCCTCTTTTTCCTTGTTCTTGTCCCTCCTTTGTCTTTTTCTTCGTCCTTTTTCTTCTATTTTCTCATTTCTTCTCCTTCCTTCTCTTCTCATCCTTTTTCTTGTTTTTCATCTTCCTCTATTCTCTAAACAATCTTCCCCCCCCCCCCCCCCCCCCCAAGCCGGCGCTTGTAGGTGTAATAAGGTATTCCACAGCTCGGGTGCGCCGACCCTGCCACAAGAAGCCAGCTGTTATTGGCTGATTGATTTCGCCTTCTTTAGCGTATCCTCATCCACGTTATCCATGAACGAAGACCTTTTAATAATGTGACATTTAGCAACGTACAAGATGAATTACCTGGATGTAATAATAATATCGTTCGCCTGGGCATCTAAGGCCTGTTGCGTCCGTCGACCACTACCCAACCCAGCTGCTGAGGCTTTGAACCAAACCTCGTCCAATGCTAAAGGTAACACTGCTATCTGTCAGAGTCACGTAGAACGAGAGCAGCCCCTCTCACGCCTCCAGCCGCCGAGTGGGAGACCGTTGTTACAAGTAACTGATTTAAGCATGATCTGGTGAGCCGGAACTTCCTGGTCCAGTTGAACCACATGTCCGAAAACGGATAGGCGACGGCGACTAGCGTGTCCGAGATGGAAGGAAGATTCGTCATTGCAGAGACCTCGTCATTGCAGATACGGTCAACCCACCGGATACCGATGACGCGCTGTTGGTTGCGCATGTGCAAGGAGTCTTGATATGTCACGGTTACGTAGAGACCTACTGCCGAAGACGGATGTGTCGGACCGAACGGTGCAAATATCGCCGCCAAGCTATAAACTAGCGACACAACGCATTCCGTTCTGCGGGCTACATCCTGCTACTTGCAAATCAGGGCTTGGTAGGCGGATATTGAGAGCGAACGCAGCAGAAGAAGAAAACGTAGATACCTGGATATAGACTATTGTAATGGATAACAAGTCCTGATCTATACGCCAGGCAAAACTGTTCTTCTAACAGATTCCAAGAGTGTACTCCAAGTCATCTCAAGCCACATACAAGAGACTCTAGGAGTTTACTCCAAGTCATCTCAAGCCCCAATCAAGACTCTCACATGAAATAAACATACAACATAGGATTGCTGTCTAAAAAAAAAAACAGATTTAGTCCTACAATGGATTCCGGCCCATTGTGGGATTCCTGGAAACGAGAAAGCTGATGAGCTTGCAAAAACCGGAAGTGGCGGCAAGCAGATTTCCATCCACAGAGCTATAAAGAAGCAACGACACTCATCAAACGATCCATGAGGATGGAATGGAGAGACCAGCACAACGAATACAAGCCAGACAATGAGAGCATAGACAGACTTGGCAGAGATCGGCAGACAAAGATCTTCAGACTTACAACGGGACACTGTAGACTCAAGGCCCACCTCTACGGAATACGCCATGTGCGATTGTGGAGCACCCAAGTGAACACCAGAACATATTCTGCAAGAATGCCCTACGTATGTAGACCAAACACAGACAGTCTGGTCTGGGGAAGCGACCGTGCTCGAAAAGTTGCAGGGGGACCGGCGAAGTCCTGAAACACACAGTCTCCTTCGTGATCCTCACCGGACTAGCAGCACAGCAACAGTTGATAGATGAAGATGTGCATTGTCAGTTCAGAATCTGCTGGTACGGATGGCATGTGATAGCCAAGTCCCTCTGCCTTAATTGGATTCTCTAATCTTTCGATCTATCTTCAGTCCACGCATGTCGCTAGACGTCGTGGGAAGGTGTGTCCTCCTTTGTTTCATATTTTTTGGCAGGCGAAAATCCGCTGTGACTTGTCAGGAATATACAATCGCCTATTTTTGCGACTCGTGGTGGTGGTGGAAGCGTTAATTAGAGCAAGGTAGACCCATAGCCTGTCAGACGCCATCTAAGCCGCACCGCTAACCACATAACCAAGACTTGAAGTACTAACCACACATTCCCTTTTTTGCGACATATTCTCTGTGGGGCGAGAATCTCTAGAATAATTTGAATAGATTTTTAACTTGAATTTTGCCAGAGCAGCGGCCGTTAGGCCTACTTTTTGCGATGTCCAGCTATTATACGTGCGCGCCACTGCACACGAGTGTCTGATCTCACTACTTAGAGATCAGGAAAAATATTTACCAGATGATCGACGTGAAAAAATCCCGGTCTGCACCGTGATTTGAGCCCGCGACCTCCAGCACCTGAGGCGAACACCCTACCTGTAGACCACTGGGATCCTCTAATCACCCCCCCCCCCCACTCTAAGTCTCAAGTTGTCTCAAATCAAAGTCATCTAAGTCTCGAATCGAGTCTCACGTCAAGTCCCTCCAAATCTCAATCTAGTCTCACGTCAAGTCCCTCCAAACCTCAATCTAGTCTCACGTCAAGTCCCTCCAAACCTCAATCTAGTCTCACGTCAAGTTCCTTCAAACCTCAATCGAGTCTCACGTCGTCCCTCCAAACCTCAATCGAGTCTCACGTCAAGTCCCTCCAAACCTCAATCGAGTCTCACGTCAAGTCCCTCCAAACCTCAATCTAGTCTCACGTCAAGTCCCTCCAAACCTCAATCTAGTCTCACGTCGTCCCTTCAAACCTCAATCGAGTCTCACGTCGTCCCTCCAAACCTCAATCGAGTCTCACGTCAAGTCCCTCCAAACCTCAATCGAGTCTCACGCCAAGTCCCCCCAAACCTCACTGCAACCTATGATCTACCTGAGATAAGCAGGATTCAGCTTCTGTGTACTGCTGGAGATTGATGCAGCAGGAGACGAACAGGAGAAAGACCTCAATGGAGCTATCGTTGTCTGGTCCTAACATGTCGCTGTACAGCTTGTAGCTATACTTGCATGCCAGCTTGACCTGCTGCTCTGTTTCCTGAGGTAAGAAAGTTCAGAGGTCTTTTAAGCTGAGGCGTTAGTTCATTGTCATGTTTTGTTTCTCAAATTCTTTCCTGGACTACTAACTTAAGAAAGCGAGCCCAATAATAGCTGATGTAATACTAAAATGGAGCCGCGTAGCGCAGTGGTTAGCGCTCTGGCTTCGCATCTGTGTGGTCCTGGGTTCATTCCCCAGTTGAGGCGGTAATGTTTTTTTCAGACCGCAATGGCTTCCGGGTCGACCCAGCCTTAAATAGGTACCGGTTCAGTCCGGGAAGTAAAACCGGCGAGGGAGAGGAGGTGGCTACCGCCCTCATATAGCCGAGCCTTTGAAATGTGAGATCGCTAACACCTCACACCCCTACGGCAGTAATGCTATGGGATACTTTACTTTACTTTTAATACTAAAATATATGCGAGGGTAAATCAGCAAGTTGGTCACACACTGATTTGGAATATCTGCAAAATTTTGTCGTTTCTAAAAGTGTCATTAGGTGGCAGCAACATCAAGCTTTGTGAATACTGGGTGTAGTAGATGGTAGGTGTCGCATGCGCGTGCGCAGCTCAGATACAAAACAGCGGCTATGCTTACAGAGTGTGCAATTAAAGAACAGTGTGCTGTGGTTTTTTGTTAGGTGTGAGGGGCAAGGTAGGGGCGTGTGTGGGGGGGGGGGGGCGTGGCGGCGAGGGAATTGACAAAAGGAGTTAATAAGAGAATCCTTCCTGTTTGCGGTGACAAGTATTTTGACGGGTACAATGGTAGATCTTTTCTTTCTTTCTTTCGTTCGTTCGCTTTAAAATATTGTCTATATCTGCAATGTTGTCTCTTGTATAAACTTCACTGTCTTTTGTACAACTGCAGATAACCGGGGCGATATATTTTCAAGCACGCTCAAAATTTTCTTATGAAGTCCGACATGGTCGTCCTATTCAGATTGCAACTGAAGTATGCGTGTAGCGGGTGGAGAAGATGATTAAAGCTGACAAGCGAACAGCGATAGTCAGTGAAAGAGCTGCAATACGGTGTTCGCATGGTTTAGTTGACATGATCACACCTTGTTGGGAAGACGGTTCATGAATGACGAAAAGGTTGACCTTTTCCCTTATCCTGTTATGCGATTAGCGTCAGGTTATGAAAGGATGTCTAGAACGAACCCGAATGTGTGCCTCATGCACAGTAGCATTCACCTCCTCAGATATTTTCGTAAGCCACCTTTTTCGTGGTCAGCCTTTGACCGTGAATCCGTTGTATCTAAAAAGCATTGCTTGTTGTCGATAGGAAGGGGGGGGGGTGGTGGTGGTTGGGGGGGGGGAGGAGGTTACTGTATGGTGGTAGGTCAGTCCCATGGCAACAATTGCCGTCGGGAATGAAGATAACTCTTCATGTACTAAGCCGCAGCCTAAGTGAGGTCGGGTGGCTTGTTCCCTCCCTTGCTGTTTTTACTTTCCCCAAGTCTTACGTCAGGTACCCGTTTACAACTTGGTCGACTGGATCAGCGGTGCTAACAGGCACGAGGCACATTTTTTTTTGTTTTGTCCCTGATATCGAACCCTGGTATGCTGTAATCCCAGTAAAGCAAGCTAGCTGACTGCCGACTAGCCTACACGCTCCACATATGTAGGTCAGTACGCTTTTTATTGGCTTGTTCAGTCTTTGAGATCTTGGAATCCATGGATAATCACACCGGCAGGTGTATACCTGATGCCACGTAGCCGAAGGTTATCCGAAGTTTGTTTCTTTCCAAGTTTACTGCCTGAGGCTTTCAAGAAGGGAAAGGCAGGGGGTGGGAGGGAGGGGGAGGAGAAGTAGTGTATTAGGTAGGAATTTAATTATTTTTCGAATTTTTCAGGCTACCTTTCAGCCGTTTTCTATTTTAAAGTGGCAATGATTCTTTCGCTGAACACCATGTGCACGGGACCTCCTAGTTGTCACCCGTCTCCGCTGTGACTAGGAACTCGAACTAACCTTCAGTGAAACCACAGGCCACTTGAAACTTGCGGAGCACGGGAGTTAACGCAACAATACGCACCTGGCCTGGTCTCGGAAGATCCTTCGTTAACGTCCTTCTTTAAACATCGTTGTCCAGTTCGTCACTGTTGTCTTCGACACACTTTTGTCACCATACACTGCCTGCATCCTGCGATGAATATCAACTGGTCGACATCCTTCAACTGTTAGAAACCGAATCCCCGCTCGCTGATCGACTCTGGACGGATTCCGTATCACACACGCCATGTTTTCTACGGTCTGCTGAGGAAACTACGAGTCGGAGGATAAATTTGACGGTTGTTATTTGCTGTTTACACCAGAAATGACGTCGCCATGCGCATCGAACGTATGTTCACTTGTTGCAGTTTGGTCCGGTTTCATTTAAACACGCCTCGTATTTTATATTGTCGATTTTAATTGGGGTTGGGGGGGGGGGGGGGAAAGGGATTTTATTGGTAGAAATGTAATTGTTTTTTCCTATATATGTCGCCAACATCCTGCTATTTCCGATTTTAAACTGGGAATGGGGTTGTTTCTTTTACGGAACATCATGTCAACAAGACCTCCGAGTTTGTCGTCTGTCTCTGCTGTGACTAGGCACTCGATCTAACCTTCACTGAAACAACCAAAGATCACTCGAAATTTGCGGATATAGGACACTCACTGCTTCGTGCTGTCGCTCGTTTCTTGAGAGGCCATCGCCTTACCTCTCTCTGTTATAAACCCCCCACCCACCCCCCCCTCCAAACCTAATACATGCTAAAAATGAGTTGTCCTTGCTCTTCTCAGTCTGATATTTTATCTAATCTGATAAGAGCTTGTTTAGGCGTTGATATAAAGTTTAAATTATTAAATTAATTTTATAATGATCCATTCTGGTCCTTTGATTAATACAAAGATGGCCGATGGTTACTCCAGATCCATAAGTCCAGACTTTTCCAGCGCCAACATGACATTCGGGAGGGAGGTGGGGTGTTCATGAATATCCTAATCGTCCACTGGTCACTTTGTGAATATCCTAATCGTCCATTGGTCACTTTATAACGAAGCTACAAGAGTGGAATGAGAAACTGGTTGTCTGCAGAGTCTTGTGGAAGTCGCTATGGTCGAGAGTAAAGACACTCATTTCTCAAAGCGATGAGCAGAAACGGTGGATGATCGAATCCCGAAAGCCTTTCAAGCGACCCCTAGTCTCACGGGAGGTAAGACCTGAGTGAATGCAACCTGAGTAACCTCCAGTCGTCTTGACGTATGTCTTGCCACTGGATCAAGGCAGCTGGGGACCAGAGAGTGAGGTTGATGACCAGCGCATTTACTTCTTCACTGTAATCCATTCAGCACAAATGACATCATCAATACAAAACCGTCTGATAATGTCGCCATCATGGCTTGCAATGGACAACTGACAATAATGTTTAAAACAATACATGACAATGAATTTTCCATTAGTTTGTCATAACAATTATGTTTCAACTAACACATGCAGAAATGGTAGAAAAAGTTGGTTTTGCTCACATTACCTCCAATCTTAGCTGAAGCGCCATTTCTTTCAGTTTCGCTGCCAGACAGAGTTTCTGTGACTTGTTCTGCTCTAACTGCTGCGCCCTGTCCTCCTTCTTCGGCAGCAGTTCCTGCTTCCGGTTGAGGAAAGCAAGGTGTCCGCAAACTTTTGGATGCACGTTGTCCATCTGGAAGATAGAAGAAATATGAGACCAGCGAAAGTATGGAACCGCAAATGGGTCAGATTCTAAATGCAGATATGCAATTGACATTGTCAAAATAAGAGACAACTGATAGCAAGAAATATGTGTGTTAATGCATGTGTCAGTTGATGTACATATATTATGAAGATGAATGTCTCGAAGGCCAAAGTGTTGCGCAATCGCTTCTCCACGTGATCCAGTTTTCCTTGACGAGATGCGATTAGAGGATGTCAACGAGTACTTTTATCTGGGACGTCTTCCCAATATGGAGAATAACCTGGAATCTGAACTAACAAGACGTCGCACGCGGGTTGAGCAGCCTTCTCGGCTAATAACACGGTCCTGGACGTCTGTCATGACCAGAACCTACCAGCCTTACTCCCTGTGATGTGCTAAAACACTCCTGGGTTCGATCAACATCACAGCACCGGCCGTTACCCTGGGGAAGCAAACCCTTAGAAAATGCAGTAGGAAGCAGACCCATACATACAATGCATGCGGAAGTCGGATGCACTTGGCCAACAGGCGCAAAATAAAAACCGCAGTGCAACGCACAATGCCTTGGGAAATAGAGAAATAAAGCGAACGAACGCGCCAAAAAAAAATAAAAAATGGCACAAAACCGAGTGGGGTAGCCGGAACTGGTCCAACAATCTGCAGTATTGGTGGCCTAATGACAATACAGGTTACTGGACTGATGGCTTGGCTTCGTTCGTTCTCAATCTTCCGCTACCAAACCCTGAAAGGGCTTAAATAGCAGAATGTAGCAGGGAGAAGTAGCGTGTGAGACCATAGGTGCCGGCCAGACGTGCATATATTAACCCACGCACGCACCAACGCACCCACGCACACACATACAGTGGAATCTCGCTATCTGTACACAATTCGTTCCAAGAGACAGTTTGTACAGATGCCGAATCAATTTTACAACAAATAATGTCAGTTGGATTAATTCGTCCTAGACCCGTGGATAATTGTGTATTTAATAAAACTTGATGCTTAAAATCCAACATAAAAACAAAAAAAAGGAATAAATATTCATGAAATAAACGTATTTATTCTTTCCTTAAAAAATTATGTCCAAGGTTGCCGACATATATCGATTTTTGAAAATGTCTCTAATATGGAAACAACATTATAATTCAACAGGCTAATGGCCTATTTGGCCACTGCGATACTAGGCCATTTTGGCTACTTGGATGTTAGGCCATTTTGGCCACTACGATGTTAGGCCATTTTGGCCACTACGATGTTAGGCCATTTTGGCTACTTGGATGTTAGGCCATTTTGGCTACTTGGATGTTAGGCCATTTTGGCCACTTGGATGTTAGGCCATTTTGGCTACTTCGATGTTAGGCCATTTTAGCTACTACGATGTTAGGCTATTTTGGCTACTTCGATGTTAGGCCATTTTAGCTACTACGATGTTAGGCTATTTTGGCTACTTCGATGTTAGGCTATTTTAGCTACTACGATGTTAGGCTATTTTGGCTACTACGATGTTAGGCTATTTTGGCTACTTCGATGTTAGGCCGTTTTGGCTACTTCGATGTTGGCTACTACGATGTTAGGCCATTTTGGCATTAGGCTCCGTAGTGGGAGGTACTAACTTTACTCAATTTCTTCATTTTAGGGTATATTTCTTGTTGTTCTTCTGCTTCTTCTTCTTCTTTTTGTTCTTTTTTGGTTCTTGTTCTTCTTCTTGCTTTTCTTCTTATTCTTCAATGAACTAGTGCAACGCTTCTAGTCCGGTGAGATTCACGAATGAGACTGCGTTTCAGGTCTTCGGCCATTTTCCAAAGCTTTTTTTTTTTATCCCCACTCACTCTCTCGTCTCGAGCCGCCCGACCCCGGTGGCAAGTCAAGGACAAGACGACTAGGGGGCGACTACAAGATGCAGCTGACTCCGCATCAAGCACCCGTGAAAAAGCCGGCGGAGTCCGGAGTCGAACCCACACCACCTGATCACGAGGCCGACGTCTTAACCACTTCGCCACGGAATCCCCAATTACAGACATCTTATATGTTCAATTGTACGACGTTATAAGAACAGTTGGTCACCATAGGCGGGGTTCAAAGATGTGTGTTAGCGGGACATGACGGCATTAGTCGCGTGTAGGAAGTCATGGGAACTAGTCGCGGGTAGGAAGTCATTGGAACTGGTCGCGGGTAGGAAGTCATTGGAACTGGTCGCGGGTAGGAAGTCATTGTAACTGGTCGTGTGTAGGAGGTCATGGGAACTGGTCGTGGGTAGGAAGTCATGGGAACTAGTCGCGGGTAGGAGGTCATGGGAACTGGTCGCGGGTAGGAGGTCATGGGAACTGGTCGCGGGAAGGAAGTCATTGGAACTGGTCGCGGGTAGGAAGTCATTGGAACTGGTCGTGGGTAGGAAGTCATGGGAACTGGTCGCGGGTAGGAAGTCATTGGAACTGGTCGTGGGTAGGAAGTCATTGGAACTGGTCGTGGGTAGGAAGTCATGGGAACTGGACACGGGTAGGAAGTCATGGGAACTGGACACGGGTAGGAAGTCATGGGAACTGGACACGGGTAGGAAGCCATGGTAACTGGACACGGGTATGAAGCCATGGTAACTGGACACGGGTATGAAGCCATGGTAACTGGACACGGGTATGAAGCCATGGTAACTGGACACGGGTGTGAAGCCATGGTAACTGGACACGGGTGTGAAGTCATGGTAACTGGACACGGGTGTGAAGTCATGGGAATTGGACACGGGTGTGAATCCATGGTAACTGGACACGGGTGTGAAGCCATGGTAACTGGACACGGGTGTGAAGCCATGGTAACTGGACACGGGTGTGAAGCCATGGTAACTGGACACGGGTGTGAAGCCATGGTAACTGGACACGGGTGTGAAGCCATGGGAAGGCGAAGCTGCAGACAGATCCAGGTGAAAGAATACACAGAAGAGCTGCCTCAGACTGGATGGAAAGAAGATGTTGCTGCAAAGAAGAGTGAAACGACAACGTCGCATGGTGAGGGGAGACATAGCTGGAGAGAGAGACAAAGAGGAAGGGAGAGAGAGACAGAGAGAGGGAGGGAGGGAGGAGAGAGAGGGAGGGAGGGAGAGAGGGAAGGACATAGAGTGGGAGAGAGAGGAAGGGAGAGGGAAGGAGGGAAGGAGAGAGAGGAAGGGAGGGAGGAGAGAGAGAGGGAGGGAGGGAAGGAGAGAGATAGAGAGAGATAGAGAGAGATAGAGAGAGTGAAAGTTACCACTTCAAGGTCACAATATTCTATAGTCAGTCGTGACTGAAAGTGGCGACTTTAGTCAGTCAGTACTGAAAGGGCGACCATAGTCAGCCGGGACCAAAAGCGGCTACTATAATCAGTCATGACTGAAAGGGGCGACTATAGTCAGTCAGTCATGACTGAAAAGGGCGATAAAAGTCAGTCATGACTGAAAGATGCAATAATAGTCAGTCATAACTGAAAGGGGCGACTAGTCAGTCAGTCATGACTGAAAGGGGCGATAAAA
The DNA here is from genome assembly GCA_036924085.1 of Ariolimax columbianus. Lineage (NCBI taxonomy): Eukaryota > Metazoa > Mollusca > Gastropoda > Stylommatophora > Arionidae > Ariolimax > Ariolimax columbianus. Next base: position 28,289,757 of record JAVGWX010000024.1, read on the forward strand.
GTCAGTCATGACTGAAAGGGACGACTATAGTCGGTCAGTCATGACTGAAAGGGACTACTATAGTCAGTCATGACTGAAAGGGGCAGCTACTACTACTAGATATAAGTGTTTTGGTATGTTCTAGCGTATGGGCCCCCATACATATGTGACAGTGGACTTGCCCTCATATGCTGGAATGTACAGTACTGGGAAACGTCACAGTGCAGGCACTGGAAATGAGCTGGTTCCGAGCAAATGAGACACTGGTGGGTTTCCGTACTGTCTGCGTGTGCAGTTTCTATTTTCTGAATAAACAAACACGATAAAATTGACACATTAAGCAAACGAGTTACAACAGTGATAAAAGCAGTTATTAAGAGTTCCTTTTAATTTCGTCATGATAATGTGAACTCTTTGTCATGTGATTAACCTCCACATTCCAGCAGGGCAGGCTTGTACCAGGTTCGGGGGGTGTAGATGCATCAACGAGGATTCTTATCAGCCGAAACACAGCTGCAAGGAATACTTAACTTAACTTAACGTCTTTATACCGGTTTAGAAGACCATGCAGAGTCTGTATACACCCAGTTTCATTTATATCACCTTGCTCTAAACGCTATGCGCATCCAATTTATTCTTAAATGCATTAACTGTCCATGCCTCCACTACCTTCCCTGGCAATGCATTCTAATCATTCACCACTCTCTGACTAAAAAAATATTTCCTAATATCTAAACTTGACCTCTCTTTAGTCAGCTTGTAGCTATGCCCTCGTGTTATTGTAGGTGGCTGTATTTTAAAAAAACTTGTTATAGTCTGATTTATCCATTCCTCTGATCATCTTGTAAACCTGTATTAAGTCACCACGAATTCTTCTCTCTTCGAGACACTGTAGGCCGGTTTTTCTGAGTCGTTCCTCATAACTGTAATTCTGGAATCCCACTATCAGCTTTGTCGCTGTTTTTTTGTATTCTTGACAGCATGTTTATATCCCTTCTATGATAAGGACTCCACACCTGTACACAGTACTCCAATCTTGGTCTAACTAAAGCTTTATACAGTTTGACTATCACTTCCTTGCTCCCATGTTTAATATTTCTTTTTATCATACATAATATTGAATTTGCCTTTTTCACTGCTACCTGAACTTGCTCACTCACCTTACCTGTATGATCTATTATAACCCCTAGGTCCCTTTCCTTATTTATCTTTCTAATACGGTACAGGAGCGTACTCCAAAGGCACCTCAAGCCACAAACAAGATAGACTCTCACAAGATTAAAATACAACATCGGTTTGCTGTCCCCCAAAAACACTTCTAGTCACACAGCGAACCGGCTCACTGTGGGGTCCTAGGAAATAATAAGGTAGAAGTGGCTGAATGCAGACTCGTCATCCACAGAACTATAACGAAGCAAAGACCCTCTTAAAAAGATCCATGGGAATGGAATGGAGAGACCAGCACAAAGAATACAAGCCAGACAATGACAGCATAGACAGACTTGGCAGAGATGGGCAGACAAATATTCTCAGACTCAGAACCGGACATTGTAGACTCAAGGCCTACCTCCAAAGAATGGGTCTTAGAGACACTGCCACGTGCGATTGTGGAGCACCCAATCAAACATCAGAACTGATCCTGCAGGACTGACCTACCTATACAAAGAAAGGCAGTCTGGTCTGGTGGATCGGCCAAGCTCGAAACTCTAGGGAGGGGAGAAAAGGGGGGGGGGGAGGGTAATAAGAGAGAAGGGGGGGGGGTGAGTGGGTGGGATGTCTTATCAGTATATTTTGCCTGACATTGACTAACATGTCTGATCAGTATATTTTGCCTGAGCCTGACTTACATGTCTGATCAGTATATTTTGCCTGACCGCGACTAACATGTCTGATCAGTATGTGTTTCCTGATCCTGACTAACATGTCTGATCAGTATATTATGCCTGACCCTGACTACCATGTCTGATCAGTATATTTTGCCTGACCCTGACTAATATGTCTGATCAGTATATTTTGGCTGACCCTGACTAATATGTCTGATCAGTATATTTTGCCTGACCCTGACTAATATGTCTGATCAGAATATTTTGCCTGACCCTGACTAACATGTCTGATCAGTATATTTTGCTTGACCCTACTAACATGTCTGATCAGTATATTTTGCCTGCCCAGACGTTAGTCTTCCTTCCCGACAACGGCTGTAGAACTCAATAATTTGCTGGGAGAAATTATTGGTCTTTCAATCTTGTACGTTACACAAAAGGGAAATTGGCCACCCAGCCTCATAAAGAAATCAACATATATCCCTGACAGCAGTATCTGCAATTTGAATACCTCAATGGAATACTGGAATCCTGCATTCAATCAGTCAGATCAATACCTAATGGCAGAAAGACAAAAACTATCATTTTGTTCTACAAATGCACCTAGTCTGTCCCTTGAAAGTTCTGTTCCACGCCTTTCCTGGTTTGTCTTTTGGACTCTCAGTTGGGTATTAGTAAGAAGTCTATGGGTAGTTTCCTTTTCGCGACTTGTTGATTTTTTGTTTTTGTTTTTGAATTTTTTCCTTTTTATTTATTTCTCTAATTCCAAAGGCGGTGTACGTTGCCCTGTGGTTTTTATTTAGCGCCTTTTGGCCCAGTGCATCTGACTTTAGCGTGCATTTTATGTAATGGTCTGCTTCCTCCTGCATTTTCTAAGGGTTTGCTTCCCCGGGGTAACGGCCGGTACTGTCATGGGGATCGAACCCAACACCTTCGGCTTGTGAGCCGTGCCAGTTAACCACTAGGCCACGCCGTCCGCTCAGACTTTTTGAGTTGATGGAATGTACAGCTTCCAGAGGCTTTTCTCCGTTGATATTAACATGGTCATGGCATTCTTTAAGAAACAGAAGCAACGCAAAAGAGACTCATTGAAAGTGTCTCTGAAAAGCTTAAATATCGATGTCTCCTCCTGGGTAATGATTGCACAAAACCGTTCCACCTGGTTCGCTAGCATCACACAATGTGCTCAGATCACTGAGCCAAATTTCATTGCCGAGGCTCAGAGAAAACCGACCTGCCAGGAATAAGAGAATGCAGTTACTCCACAGCAACTTCCACACACGTGAGCCTTGGGTGTAGCAGATTCTACAGCGCTAGGATTAGAGTTGACAGTAAATGGGATCACATCTCCCACCACAAGTTTGAAGCTGTCGCCATCTTTTAAGCTGTCTTCGTGTGAGACCCAATTAGGTCAAATCAGAAAGATATCATCTTCATTGCATCCAACCTAGGACCGCCACCACGCATGGACGGTCTGCGCGATGGACCCTTGTCGTCTAAGCGGGCAATTTATCTACCTTCGATTACGATACCAAGATGGCGGTGGCGTTTAAGCGGTGTTGTTCGGAACAGACTAAAAACATATAGAATTTATAGTTTTTTTGGTGACAATTGTAACAAAATTTACCCACAAAAGTATTATAAACAGTATCATTCATCTTATAGTGTCATAAAAATAATCAATAACCGGTTACAAGACCCGTAAATATACCGTTTGGACATGTTCTACACGGACAACTCCTTGTTTTCCATATAAAGATCTCGAAACATACAACTTGGAGCTATACTTTGCTATGCTTCGTTACCCTACACTTCGCTACGCTATACTATACTGTACTGTACTGTACTACACTACACTACACTACACTACACTACACTACACTACACTACACTACACTACACTACACTACACTACACTACACTACACTACACTACACTACACTACACTACACTACACTACACTACACTACACTACACTACACTACACTATACTATACTATACTATACTATACTGCCTTCTTTGTGCTATGAGATTTGCCTGGCCAACGCAGGCAGTAGAAGGCGCCGCACCACATATTCTCACCTTGTAGCGTTTAGCGGAAGTTACGTCGGCCAGAGCTATCTCCTTGCGGTCTGATTCGTGGTCTTTCTCAGGTTTCTCCATTGTTGATATGTCTGCCTTCCCACACAAAGCCAGACTTTGACTCCTTTGGCCCTGTCTGCTAAAGGAAAAGTCAAAATTAAGACCTTCGACAAATTCAAACGTGGGAACGGCTCGTAGACCCACCAGTACCACTCGATATAGATAACGCTAGACATGACGAGCTGCCATCTTTGGGGAGCACGAACTCCGCAGCTGCCTCAATGGTTTCGCGTTTCCCATGGCTTCGTCAGGTACCCATTTACAGCTAGGCCCAGTTCTAAATATCTTCATTGCAGATATATGATTGAGCGAGTTAGATGTTTTCATTTTCATTGTTTTTGTTTGTTAGTTCGTATAATCAATCAATCAATATATCCATCAATCAATATATCAATCAATCAATAAACCAACAAATCAATTAAATAGTCAATCAATCAATAAGACAATCAATCAGTCAATCAATCAATCAGTTAATCAATCAGTAAATAAATAAGTAAAATCAACCAGTTAATCAATCAAATCAGTTAATCAATCAATCAATCAGTTAATCAATCAATCAATCAGTTAATCAGTCAACCAATCAGACAGTCAGTCAACTAATTAACCAATCAATCAATTAATCAGGCAGTCAACCGACAGACCTACAAAAAATCAACCAATCAATCAACCAATCAATCAAGCAGTCAGTGAACCAGTCAGTCAGCTAGTCAACCGACAGACCCACTAAAAAAATCAATCAATCAATCAACCAATCAATCATCCAATCAATGAGTTAGTGAACCAACAGACCAACCAAACAATCAACCGGTAAATCAATTAATCGAAACGATTTCACCTTCCTATGGAGCACATGTCTTCACCAAACACACACCAATCCTTCCTGTCCTGTTCCATCTATTCCGACTTTGTCTACGTCTAGTCCGTTTCCCACATGTTTGAATCGAGCTCTCTTCTCCACGTATTTCTAGGTCGCTCTCTACTGTTCTTGCCTTTTTGGGATTTCAGAACATAAGCAATTGAAGTGTTTGTTGCATAACGTTCCAATAGGATGACGTAGCCAGCAGTATGAACAACCCTCCATTGCTCTCTCTTACGACTAGCCTGGCGGTTTTGGGAAAGAATTTGGACATGTGAAATAAAGTAGTTAAGGAAAGTCATTGTTGTTACATTGCAAAACATACCGCGAAACGAAGCCATCTTGTGTAGAATACAATTCAATCCTAAAAATAACACTGGTTCGGTCATTACCATGAGGATAAACCCTTTTCAACTTCCCCTGGTGGCTAACAACGCTGGTAGATCTGGCTACAGGGCAAGAGGGCGACCATGAGACAAGTCGATAGATGACACTACACTGATTATGCAACAACACAGGTTCACAGCGACCGATGTGCTACGCTCAACCTAATAAGTGAAATGACATGTAGCTCTCGATTGTCTGCTGATTCGTGCATCGTTGTTGCTGCCCAATCTCCCGCTACTAAGCTCTTAAAAGGGCTTTGCAAGTAGCAGGATGTTGTACGTATAACGTAATACGCTGTGTTGTAGTTTACAGCTTGACTGCGATATTTGCACCTTTCGGTACAACACATCCCCCCTCAGCAGGCATTTTTGGGTACCGATTTAGCTTCCACTATTCGATCCATGCTACTTAGCCAGTTTGCCCTGTTGCAGTCTGTTATCCAGGTTCCCTACGTGGAGGTGTAGAAGGGTCTTGGTAGTTTTGGGTAGCTGGCCCTGACGCTTGCAGCCAGTTTTGGGTCACTGGCCCTGACGCTTGCAGTCAGCTTTGGGTCACTGGCCCCGACGCTTGCAGCTAGCTTTGGGTCACTGGACCTGACGCTTGCAGCCAAATGTAGGTCACTGGCCCTGACGCTTGCAGCCAGATTTGGGTCACTGGCCCTGACACTTGCAGCCAGATTTGGGTCACTGGCCCCGACGCTTGCAGCTAGCTTTGAGTCACTGGACCTGACGTTTGCAGCTAGCTTTGGGTCACTGGACAGACGTTTGCAGTGAAATGTAGGTCGCTGGCCCTGACGCTTGCAGCTAGCTTTGAGTCACTGGACCTAACGATTGCAGCTAGCTTTGGGTCACTGGACCTGACGCTTGCAGCTAGCTTTGAGTCACTGGACCTGACGTTTGCAGCTAGCTTTGGGTCACTGGACAGACGTTTGCAGTGAAATGTAGGTCGCTGGCCCTGACGCTTGCAGCTAGCTTTGAGTCACTGGACCTAACGATTGCAGCTAGCTTTGGGTCACTGGACCTGACGCTTGCAGCTAGCTTTGGGTCGCTGGCCCTGACGCTTGCAGCTAGCTTTGAGTCACTGGACCTGACGATTGCAGCTAGCTTTGGGTCACTGGACCTGACGCTTGCAGCTAGCTTTGGGTCACTGGACCTGGCGCTTGCAGCTAGCTTTGGGTCACTGGACCTGACGCTTGCAGTCAGCTTTGGTTCGCCCACGCTACAGCTCCTGCACTGCTCGGAATCTGGATTCCTAAATTGAACTTAGGTCTCTTGATCTCGACTGGAGAAAGGTCGAATGGGCATATCAGGATCGAACATACTGGTTGACAGTTATCAGTGGCCTATGCTCCGAAAGGAGCAATGGCAGTGATGACAATACCAAAACAAACCTACTGCCTTGCAGGCACCATCAGGACATGGAAAAGCTATTGGAGACAATCCAAAACAGAAGAGTCAACCCGGACTGCCGAAGACGGAGTGTGTCAGCACACACACACGCATCACATTTTACCGGAATGAAACAGTGTCGGGTCTTCAACCTCAAACGTCAAAAGCTGTGGGGAAGACGCTCCCTCCGACCGGGTGAAGACTACAGACTTCATCATGGCGACTGACCTACAGACATAGCAAAGATCCTGAACGGATAAAAGGAAACGAAAAATAATGAGGATCAACGACAAACACAGTATCAGTAACTTTGAATTTGTTACCCTACACAATTTTCAAAAGTTCGGTTTCTCGTATTGGAGACTTTGAAGACGTTGAATTTAATTTCCTGATGATGTAATTTAATAAATCTTGGTTTTCAAATTTGAATATATTCAGCTCCTATTTATATTGAAGAATTGACCTTGAGTTTAATGTAATTTAGGTCCAATTTAACCGTTGTAAGGGCAGATTGGTCGATGTTCGAGACACCAGCAACCAGTAGGAAGCACGCCACACTGACGACTGTTGAACGGTGGATGCTTGGATTTGGTTTTGAGTTGGGGCGGTGGGAAAATTTGATGGTGTGCAAATTGTAGAAATAGGCCATCGGATTGGTAGATTGGGCTACACAGGATACCGGCTACAGAATTCGATTGGGTGGCCCTCTCTCTCTCTCTGTCTCTCTCTCTCTCTCTCTCTCTCGCTCTTTCTCTCTCTCTCTCTCACTCTCTCTCTCTCTCTGACAGATTAACCACGACTTCGGGTGTCAGAAAGGGATGTGTTCTTGCCCCTGACATATTATGTCGGACAGTCGACGGACTACTTGACCGCCTCAGAATTGCATCAGGTAGGTAGGTATAGCTATCCGAGTCGTCTTCCGGGGTTCTTGTGTATGACAAGGACAAGAATAGCACCACTGCCCTACAGAGAGCATGTCGTAAGAGGTGACTAACTGTGGGACATGGCATAACACCGGCCATGGTTATGTGGTTTGTTTACAGCAGCATAGATAGTGCCTAACAAACTACGCGTCTACTTTGCTCAAATGTCTATTAAGATGGACTCGCACATTGGTTAACCACCCTCTGTAAGCGCTTCTCCAAACGCAGCGGAGTATTAAGCTGCTCGAGCCTAGCCCGCTAAGAAGGAGATCCGTCTCTCGCCTACATCCAGCTGACACCAGAGCTGGAACCTGCACATGGGCATCCGCCACTATAGACGTACAGGTCGACCAAGATTAAAATTGGTCTTCAACATTGTGTCCTGTCTCTTTAATTTAGGTCAAGTGCCATCTCCGCATGGAAGGTCGGCTGCACTGTCTCTCCAGTGTACTCTATCTCTTGCCGTAATTGTGCAATCTGAGAGGCTTTTCCCAGTCCATCTCCTTATGTTATCCACTCACTTAAAACGTTGTCTGCCTCTTGAACGACTGCCTTCGACCCTACCCTCCAGTATGGTCTTCAATAAGGAGGTATGTCTTGTTATATGACCAAACTAACTTAACTGTCTAACCCTGATTTCTTTATATTTATTTAAATACTTCAAACATGATAATCATTCAATCCTGGTTGTATGATGCCAGCTAGCAGCCAAAAGCTGGTTGATCTGTGTCTGTCCTTCACCTTGTAATCTTCTTATTCCTCGTTCCTCTTCAGACCTCAACTTCAATGACTCTAACAAAGGCAGCAGTCGACTCAAGGCTCTAAACGCTTCCGTACAGCTTCTCGTGGAAGGACACTGGCTGTTGTCAAATGCTACTTCTTTTAGTATTCAGTGGACAGGACTGCAAAATATGTTCTTCATGGGGGCTGTGCCGCAAGCACAAAGCTCTGTAGTGCCAATCTTCAACTTGTTGTACAGATGACATCTAAGTCTGTTGTGACCTGTGCGTAACCGGAGAATGATCACCTGGTCTCGCCTGGAGAGTTGATGGTAGGCATCGTTTTCTATGTGGCCAGGGTGGTCTTTGTTCCATGTTCCACTGTACGTTGCCCTGATGAATGCTTTTTTTTCATTGTATGTGATTTCTGTATCACTCTGCTGCAGCATTCCTCCCTCTCTGGCGAGTCTGTCTGCCTCCTCGCTGCCTGGAATGTTGCAGTGGGCTGGTATCCACTGGACTGTGCTTTTTTTTTTTTGAAGCACTGGGACAGGCGTTCGAGCGAGCACGGAGTTCATTTTTGTGCTGGTTCTTGAGCGACATTAACACTGCGAGGGCGTCTGTGAAAAGGACCGCTTGCTTTTCTGCCTGCTCCTTATGGTCTATAAGGGTTTCAGCTGCTTGTCTCGGGGCACTGGCTTCAACACTGAAGTTGCTGCAGCGTCTCCCAGTGGCAAATGCTGCTGAGTAATGCTGCCTTGGAATACCATGTCGACCCAAAGGCAAGGTGCAGATCATCTCTCGATGTCGCTGACGGGCTGTTGTAGATGTTTGGCGACTAGAACGACACCCTCCTCGACCATCTATCTCGACCATCTATCTCGACCATCTGTCTCGACCATCTATCTCGACCATCTATCGCCAATCAAGCGGACGACATGTCCATCCCATCTGTTTATAAAAATTCATATAACTGCAATCCAGGCATATGTTGCGTTGAAAGCCCTTGAATAGAAGACTGCTTGTGTGTTACAGAGACGAGGAGAGGATACCTGCCACACTGAATCCTTGATGGAAGAAGCTACTGATATTCTGCTTGAATACTTTTACAATAATTGACTGTATCTGACAGGTGAACTGGGCCACTGCCACACTGAGAGTAGGTTGTTGTTTAATGCCCGTAGTGAGTATGTTTGCGTTTAGTTACGGGTTGTAGTAACTTTCCAAACATCCAGAGATGGAAGGGAGGTGGGGGGGGGGATGAACGTCTGGTAAGGCACCACATACTGGTCAGGCACAACATACTGGTCAGGCCCAACATACTAGTCAGGCACAACATACTGGTCAGGCACAACATACTGGTCATTCACAACATACTGGTCAGATACAACATACTGGTCGGGCTCAGCATACTGGTAGACATGTTAGTCAGGGTCAGGCAAAACATACTGATCAGACATGTTAGTCAGGGTCAGGCAAAACATACTGATTAGACATGTTAGTCAGGGTCAGGCAAAACATACTGATCAGACATGTTAGTCAGGATCAGGCAAAACATACTGATCAGACATGTTAGTCAGGGTCAAGCAAAAAATACTGATCAGACATGTTAGTCAGGGTCAGGCAAAACATACCGGCCGAGACCTTCACCTGAGCCTGTAGATCTGACAGTTTCTCGAATTTCAGTGCTTGGAGTTATTAAGACCAGTAACTCTAATTTGTCGATTTTTCAAAAGATATTCATTGGTTATACCCCTTTCTTGTTAACCTAGGATAGCATTAGTTAGTTTTGACCATTTTAGATAAGAATTAAAGATAAGAATATCATCCCTATAACCATCATTATTATTACCATCATCAACATCATTAACATCTTCCCGTCAATTCAGATTGTGGAGTTTTAGTCAAAACGCTGTATTTGCTTTAACAAAACAAGCTTTCAGGAAATTCTGAATCTATTTGTTTGGAATACGGTTTCAGCAGCAATGGTTTTTACATGATGAGGTTGCTAGCCCCATGTAGAACCTTCCCCAATCGCTTGTCACGGCATGCTGAAAAGGAAACAGTTGCCGTATTATGTTTTACGTGGGGACCAATCAGGTGTCAAGGCTAGTTAGCTGAGGGACAATTGAGGTCCGAGCAGACGGCGGAGATGACGATCGTCTGCTGTACCAACAAATCTCAGAATTCATACATTCTCAGCTGTTCGCAACTACTATTTGATGATGGGAAATTTACTAATACCACTAAGATCCCCACCCAGTTTGATACGCGTTGAACATTTTGTTCAATCATGCGCCATTCCGTCGTTCAATCCAATCCCCGACAGTAGTGCAACTGCTATGGGAGAAACCTTGACTTAGTATACTGAAGTCTCTAACAACTTCATTCCCCGATACTAGTTAATAAGTTCGTGTAAAAAAAGAGATTGCTTTTTGTGATGAATTTACTGATTTTCTTATGTAGACAATAATAATAATTAATAATAATAATAATAATAATAATAATAATAATAACATAATAATAGTAATAAAATTAATGTTATCTTACGCATCAGTCCCTTTGCGTCGTTTAATAGAAAAATATGTTACTCACTTCTTTAGTTCCGCCTTTGGAATTTATGTTTGTTCTGCGAGGTCACCTCGCCACACATAGGCGGTGACATGGAAACGAGCACTCTAACAATTTACCCGCACCGATCTCATTTGTTACAGGACTGGTCTGATGTCATGGGCTTTTTTGTGGGCTTTCGGGCTTGCTTTCTTTTCTCTCTCTCTTTCTGTTTCGTTCTATTTCTTTCTCTTTGTCCTCCTTTTCCCCTTTTTTTTCTTCCTTTCTTTCTGTCTTTCTTTCTTTTTCTCACACTTTCTTTCTTTTTCTTACACTTTCTTTCTTTCTCTTACACTTTCTTTCTTTTTCTTACACTTTCTTTCTTTCTCTTACACTTTCTTTCTTTTTCTTACACTTTCTTTCTTTCTCTTACACTTTCTTTCTTTCTCTTACACTTTCTTTCTTTTTCTTACACTTTCTTTCTTTCTCTTACACTTTCTTTCTTTTTCTCACACTTTCTTTCTTTTTCTTACACTTTCTTTCTTTCTCTTACACTTTCTTTCTTTTTCTTACACTTTCTTTCTTTCTCTTACACTTTCTTTCTTTTTCTCACACTTTCTTTCTTTTTCTTACACTTTCTTTCTTTTTCTTACACTTTCTTTCTTTCTCTTACACTTTCTTTCTTTTTCTTACACTTTCTTTCTTTTTCTTACACTTTCTTTGTTTCTCTTACACTTTCTTTCTTTCTCTTACACTTTCTTTCTTTTTCTCACACTTTCTTTCTTTTTCTTACACTTTCTTTCTTTCTCTTACACTTTCTTTCTTTTTCTTACACTTTCTTTCTTTCTCTTACACTTTCTTTCTTTTTATTACACTTTCTTTCTTTTTCTTACACTTTCTTTCTTTCTCTTACACTTTCTTTCTTTTTCTTACACTTTCTTTCTTTCTCTTACACTTTCTTTCTTTCTCTTACACTTTCTTTCTTTCTCTTACACTTTCTTTCTTTTTCTTACACTTTCTTTCTTTCTCTTACACTTTCTTTCTTCCCTTCTTTCTTTCTTCCCTTCTTTCTTTCTTTTCTTTTTATCTTTTTCTTTCTTATTTTCATTCTTCCTTTCTTCATTTCTTTCTTTAATTCTTTTTGTTTCTTTTGTTTTTTTTCTCCTTTTTTCATTCTTTATTAGTTTTCTTTCTGCTTTTCTTTGTTTATTAAAAAAAAGTCTTTTCATTCATACTTTTTTTTAAATCTTTCCATTTTTCTTTATTTCTTTCTATCTTCCTGTATTTCTATCCTTCATATTTTCTGTCGTTCTCCATTTCTTGCTTTAATTCTTTTTGTTTCTTTAGTTTTTTTCTTTTTCTGTCACACTTTTTTCTTTTGTTCCTTTTTTTCGTTTTTTCTTTCTTTCTTTTTCGTTTTTTCTTTCTGTCTTTCTCTCTTTATTTCTTTTTTTATCCTTTCTTGCTTACTTTCTTTTTTCCTTCTCATTTTCTGTCGTTCATTTCTTTCTTTAATTTTTTTTTTTTTTTTTTCATTCTTTCTTTGTTTTCTTTCTTCTTTTCTTTGTTTATAAAAAAATTGTCTTTTCATTCATGGTCTTTTTCTTTATTTCTTTCCATTTTTCTTTCTTTCTTTCTTCCTTATTTCTATCCTTCATATTTTCTTCCGTTCTTTATTTCTATCTGAAATTCTTTTTGTTTCAATTTTTCGAATTTTCTTGATGTTTTTCTTTGTTTGTTTCTTGTTTTCTTTCGTGTTCTTTTCTTTCTTTCCTTTTTTCTTTCTTTTTTTTTCCTTTTTGTCTATTTTTTTGGTTTCTTTTTTCTTTCTTTAATTCGTTACCCTTTTTTCTTTTGTTTTTTTACTCGTTGCCTTTCTTTCCTTTTTCATTTTTTCATTCATACCTACTTTTTTTCTATTTTTAATTTGTTCTTCTTCAATTCTTTCTCTTTCTCTCTCTCTTCCTTTAATTCTCTTTCCATAAATATTTTTCTCTCTTCTTTTCTTTTTTTCTGTCTTTCTTTATTTCATTTTCTTCCTTTATTTTTTACTTTGATTCTTTCTCTTAGTTTTAATTTCTTTTTTTTTTTTTTTTTTTTTTTTTTTTTGTTTTGTTTTTTTTTTGTTTTCCTTTTTTTTGTATATATATATATATATACACACAGGTGATAGGACGATACAGCAGATGCATTTTATTGATTAGAATTGATCAGAAACATATGTATAAATATTGTCAAAAACCCTAAGACATCTCGAGTTGTCCACTGCGGTCTTTGTGTATTGCACAGACAATAATAGGACCACTGCCTCACAGAGAGCATGTCGTAAGAGGCGACTAACTGTGTGACATGGCATAACACCGGCCATGGCTAGGTTGTTTGTTTAGTGCAGTATATATGGTGCCTAACAGGCTGTGGGTCTACTTTGTTCTAGTGCTGAGTCAATTAAAATGAACTCGCGCATCGGCTAACCACCCTATGCGGCACTTGTCCCAACACAGCGGAGTAATAAGCTGCTCGAGCCTAACCCACTAAGCAGGAAATCCTCATTCCGGCTACATCCAGCCCATACCAGAGCTGGGACCTGCACAGGGGCGTCTGCCCCTCTAGAAGTACAGGTCGACTAAGACCATGACATACCCAAGAGCACACATCAACTCAAACAACGAATCCAGGTCGTAAAAAAGTGTATATGAAACTCAAAATCAAGAAGAACAAAGGAATAAAGACAATTAATAAAGACAATTAATAAAGACACTTAATAAAGATAATTAATAAAGACACTTAATAAAGACACTAAATAGAGACACTTAATAAAGATAATCAATAAAGACACTTAATAAAGATAATTACTAAAGACACTTAATAAAGACAATTAATAAAGACACTTAATAAAGATAATTAATAAAGACACTTAATAAAGATAATTAATAAAGACACTTAATAAAGATAATTAATAAAGACACTTAATAAAGAAATTTTATAGAGACACTTAATAAAGATAATCAATAAAGATAATTAATAAAGACACTTAATAAAGACACTTAATAAAGATAATTAATAAAGACACTTAATAAAGATAATTAATAAAGACACTTAATAAAGACACTTAATAAAGACAATTAATAAAGATAATTAATAAAGACACTTAATAAAGACATTTAATACAGTCACTTAATAAAGACAATTAATAAAGACACTTAAAAAAGACAAGTAATAGAGACACTTAATAAAGACACTAAATAAAGACAGGACCGCTCTTAAGCAGCCATATATACAGCAAAAGTACCAGGTAGCAGTAAAGAAGGTATGTGCAAACTAAAGAGACAAGGTTGTATACGCGGAAGGAAACACAGACGAGAGTATAAACGCTAAAAGGGGGCATCCTAAAACCAGCATGCAGGAAGGGAATAAATCGTTACCAGTTAAATATCTTAAGAAAAACCGAAAATGAATGACAGATGACATCTTAACTAAAATGGCAGATAGCAGGAAGGCTAAAAACACGCCTGCATATACTTTACTTGACAAAGTAGGCAGGCCAAAGGACGTTGGTTTGAAGAAAACTGCAAGTTAATAGAAGTAAAGTAAAGTAAAGTTAAGTAAAGTAACCCATTGTATTACTGCCGTAGGGGTGTGAGGTGTTAGCGATCTCACATTTCAAAGGCTCGGCTATATGAGGGCGGTAGCCATCTCCTCTCCCTCGCCGCTTTTACTTCCCGGACTGAACCAGTACCCATTTAAGGCTGGGTCGACCCGGGAGCCATTGCGATCTGAAAAACACATTACCGTTTGAACTGGGGAATGAACCCAGGACCACTCAGATGCGAGGCCAGAGCGCTAACCACTGCGCAACGCGGCTACGCTGTGCGGTAATAGAAGATATGGGACTAAAACACAATACCAGAGAAATGCATTTTGGAATAATTAAAGCAACAAACATGAAAAAGTCGACCGGGGGGATGGATGGATCCGCCAACAGAACGGCGCCATTTTGATGGATGAGAATGACATATCAAACAGATGGGCGGAATATACAAGGGCGTTTTTTTAGGACAGTCTCGGAGCCAAACCATCAACGTTTGATAATGAAGGACCCAGCATTATGAGATGAGAGGTGGCTATTGTTGTTGTTGTTGTTTAATGCCCATAATGAGTAAGTTTACTCTTTTGTTGGGCCTGAAAATAAATTTAAGTGACCGGTTGTTGTAGCTTTACTCACATCCGGAACATGTCGATGAAGGTAGACCGAGGTCCTCCCGGCGGTTGTGATATGCTTAGCTTCATCTGCATGGTGCTCACTACTACTACGGGGATCAAGTCGATCCTCATCTTATCAACTAGCCTGCCTTGAAAACAGCCTGTTTCCAGTGACCGCTACAGGGAAGAGAGAGTGGTCTTGGTCAGTATGTTGACCCTGATGCGAAGTCCTGGCCAGTATGTTGTGCCTGACTGGCCTAGCGTCTCAGTTCCCTTGATCAGAGGTCGAAAATATGATTAAAACTATGAGAAAGGGAAATCAGCAGCCAAGGACTACTTACACATATAAATGAGGGCACCCTAGAGGTCTTTGGTATAGATATACTCACTGATCTGTGTAAAGGCAATGCTGGGTTATCTAACAAATATCCCGGATATTTGGCTTGGCTTGTCTTGGTTTGGCTTGGCTTGGCTTTGCTTGTCTTGGTTTGGCTTGGTTTGGCTTGCTTGCCTTCGTTTGTTCTCAATCTCCCACTACCGAACCCTAAAAGGGCTTAAGTAGCAGAATGTAGTCCAGAGAACGGAATACTTTGTGTCGTAGTTTACAGATTGACTGCGATATTTGAATCTTTCGGTCCAACACATCCGACTTCAAGAATAATTTTTTGAGTACCGAGTTAGCATTCCCTCTTCGATCCCTTCTCCTTAGCCAGTCTGCCCTATTGCAGCCTGTTATCCAGGATCACCACCTGGAGGTGTAGAAGGGTCTTGGTAGCTCTGGTTCCCTGGTCCTGACGCTAGCAGTCAGCTATGGGTCGCTGAATACTGCAGCTCATGCACTGCTCAGCATCTTGACACCCCCCCCCCCCCGATATTAGAAAAAATACCGAAAAAAACATCATTCAACAGAATGTTCAGACTTGAAAGCAGCCAGTCTGTTGAGTCACACAGTTAAAATACTAGTCAAGATCACAGAAGAGTAAGAGCAGTATTAGAGAGGAAAGTTTAAGAAGAACAATTTGTATTTACAAAGTGAAACTGTTTGAGAACTATGACAGAGAAATGTATCATCATCATGTAGCATGTCCTTTATAGAACATCGCCCCCATCACAGTATGTCTGAAAGAAACTCGTTCCCTTGCCAAAACTCCAGCCTCCGCCACAGTCATACTCAGGCATTCCTGGATATCTTGGTGCCATGTCTTCTTGGTCTACCCCTTCCTCTTTTGCCTGGCACCATACCTTCCATAACTGTTCTCTCGAGACCGTTGTGTCTCTTGATGTGACCAAAGTATTTACATTTTTTGACCAAAATGGAATTGATAAATCAGTTCTCTTCTATGTCCAACTCTTGCCGAATGCCTGAACCGGTTCTCTTCTATGTCCAACTCTTGCCGAATGCCTGAACCGGTTCTCTTTTATGTCCAACTCTTGCCAAATGCCTGAACCGGTTCTCTTCTATGTCCAACTCTTACTGAATGTCTGAACCGGTTCTCCTCTATGTCCAACTCTTGCCGAATGTCTACATTTGTCTTTTTCTTCCTCCAGGTTATTCTCCCGATCTATTCTGTCGGGCTGTCGACTGGCTACTGGACCGTTTCAGCTCTCAGCGCCGTGGAATCACTCTTGACCAAACGTGCATCACTGACCTCGTCTACACGGATGACATAGTCCTGCTAAGCCCGGACAGCACAGTCTCTTGAGTATCTGGATAGTACAACTCAAAATATGGGACTATCAATCTCACGAGCGAAGGCAAAAATTCAGTATAATGGCTCTGATACAAGGTCCCAGAACATAGTAGTTCCCGGTCACACAGCGGAGAGCGTCAATGAACTTTCATACCTCGGATGCACACTATCATCTGACGGACACAGTAGCCCAGATATGTCAAGACGGATTGGCTTCGCTGCTTCGGTGATTAACGACCTACGCCTCGTGTGGAACAATAGTAGATTACCCATGAGTTCAGAGCTGTGTATTTACCAGTCGTGTGAGGTTTCAGTGCTAATGTATGGGGCAGAAACCTGGACTCTGCTAAAAAAGGACATTTCATGACTCGAGCCAATCAGCTTCGTATTCTTGGAGTCCGTTGGTACGATCTCGTACGAAATGTGGAGGTCTCTACCATGACTAATCTCCCAACTGTATCGAAAATCATGGACCGTCGCCGTCTTGCCCTGTTCGGACATGTCCGACTGGATCAGGAAACTCCAGCTCACCTGATCCTTCTCAAGGCAGTTCAAAGTGGTAAGGATATCCAACCAGCTGGCTGGAAGCGCAGGAGAGACAGTTCCCGAAACACGTGGATTCTTCTTTTTCTTCTTCTTCGTTCTTTCTCAATCTCCCACTATTAAACCCTGATAGGGCTTAAGTAGCAGAATATAGTCCAGAGAACGGAATGCGTTGTGTCGTAGTTTACAGCTTGGCTGCGATATTTGCACCTTTCGGTCCAACACATCCGACTTCAGCAAGCATTTTTTAAGTACCGGGTTAGCATTCC
This sequence comes from Ariolimax columbianus, assembly GCA_036924085.1. Lineage (NCBI taxonomy): Eukaryota > Metazoa > Mollusca > Gastropoda > Stylommatophora > Arionidae > Ariolimax > Ariolimax columbianus. The sequence continues at coordinate 28,307,228 of JAVGWX010000024.1, forward strand.
CTCTTCGATCCATTCTACTTAGCCAGTCTGCCCTGCTGCAGCCTGTTATCCAGGATCACCGCGTGGAGGTACAGAAGGGTCTTGGCAGCTCTGGTTCGCTGGCCCTGACGCTAGCAGTCACGTATGGGTCGCTGACCACTGCAGCTCATGCGCTGTTCAGCATCTTGATCCCACACGTGGATTCAACAGATAGCAAACCCCCCCCCCCCCCCCCCCCCCCTCCACGCCTTGCTATATACGATGTCTGACAGAGCGCCGTTCGTTTGGTCATGGTGGTGTTCCACCGATACAAAGGGCCTCAGGTGCCTAGGCGAACACGAGCCTCAGATGCCTAGGCGAACATTATTATTGTATTATTATTAGGGCATTCTGAGGATCGTTCTGTAACATTTTGACTCGAAGGACTCGATTCATTTTCTAGAAGTTTTGGTAATCGCCCATGATTTGCAGTCATATAACTTTAACTGTAACTGTAACTTAACTTAACGTCTTTATACTGGTTTGGAAGACTCTGCAGAGTCTGTATACAACCAGTTTAATTTACATCACCTTGCTCTAAAAGCTATGCGCATCTAATTTATTCTTAAACGCAATAACTGTCCCTGCCTCCACTACCTCCCCTGGCAATGCATTCCAAGCATTCACCACTCTCTGACTAAAAAAATATTTCCTAACATCTAATTTGGACCTTTTTGTAGTCAACTTGTAGCTATGCCCTCTTGTTCTTGTGGGTGGTTGTATTTTGAAAAAAAAACTTGTTATAGTCTAATTTATCCATTCCTCTGATCATCTTATAAACCTGAATTAAGTCACCACAAATTCTTCTCTCTTCTAGACACTGTAGGCCGGTTTTTCTGAGTCGTTCCTCATAACTGTCTTCTTCTTCTTCTGCTGCTTTCGTTCTCAATCTACCAAGACCTAACATAGGTTTGTAAGTAGCAGGATGTAGTATGGAGAACTGAATGCTCTGTGTCGCTAGTTTACAGATTGACTGTGATATTTGCACCATTCGGTTCGACACATCCGTCTTCGGCTTGTCATAACTGTAATTCTGGAATCCCACTATCAGCTTTGTCGCTCTTTATTGAATTCTTTCTATACACACAGGCTCTCAAGACTTTCACTTTTGTCGTTTTATTGGTGCTCTGCCATACTTTCTTCATACTGTTCAGTCTCTGCGTTGCCATAGAAGAATCGACGTCATTGCACTCCGGGTACACTCATAGGTGCTCAGTCCCTCTAAGCAAATGGCGGAGGCTCTGAATGCTGATGGTCCCTGTACACTCTCCTGCTCCGTCCTCTCATGTGCTCCACTCTGCTCGAACTTCGTTTCGTGGGTTGCTGAGTCATCTTTTTCGGTGTCTGCATCCAACAGACAGTCGTTGAATGATTTCAAAATGTCATTTATATCCATCACTAACTTTCCAATGATATGAGCTTTTGATGCAAAGATGTCATTTATATCCATCACTAACTTTCCAATGATATGAGCTTCTGAAGCCAAGATGTCATTTATATCCATCACTAACTTTCCAATGATATGAGCTTGTGAAGCCAAGATGTCATTTATATCCATCACTAACTTTCCAATTACATGAGCTTGTGAAGCCAAGGTGTCATTTATATCCATCACTAACTTTCCAATGATATGAGCTTGTGAAGCCAAGGTGTCATTTATATCCATCACTAACTTTCCAATGATATGAGCTTGTGAAGCCAAGATGGCATTTATATCCATCACTAACTTTCCAATGATATGAGCTTGTGAAGCCAAAATGTCAGCTTTTTTATTGCTCTGAACCCTAGCATGACTAGGACAGTAGATCCATGTCAACCCCTGGAGGTTTGAGGCCTCAACAGCTGACCTAAATTTGTATTTGATCGTTTCCTAGTTGAAAAGATAAGTGTTCTCGTCAATTTGATTTTAGTAGAAAGAATCAACTTTTGTTTATTAATTTGATTTTAGTAGACAGAATCAACTGTCTTTTTATTAATTTCATTTTAGTAGAAAGAATCAACTGTTTAAAAAAAATTTGAATTTAGTGGAAAGAATCAATTGTTTTTATTAATTAGATTTTAGAAGAAAATGTCTATTGCTTTTATTAATTTGATTTTAGTAGAAAGAATCAATTGTTTTTATTAATTTGGATTTAGTAGAAAGAATCAATTGTTTTTATTAATTTGATTATAAAGAGTCAATTGCTTTTATAAATTTGATTTTAGTAGAAAGAATCAATTGTTTTAAAAAATATAATTTTAGTAGAAAGAATCAATTGTTTTTATAAATATAATTTTGGTAGAAAGAGTCAATTGTTTTTATTAACTTGATTTTAGTAGAAAGAATCAATTGTTTAAAAAAATATAATTTTAGTAGAAAGAATCAATTGTTTTTATAAATATAATTTTAGTAGAAAGAGTCAATTATTTTTATTAATTTGATTTTAGTAGAAAGAATCAATTGTTAAAAAAAATATAATTTTAGTAGAAAGAATCAATTGTTTAAAAAAATATAATTTTAGTAGAAAGAATCAATTGTTTAAAAAAATATAATTTTAGTAGAAAGAATCAATTGTTTTTATTAATTTAATTTTAGTAGAGAGAATCAATATTTCTATTAATTTAATTTTAGTAGAGAGAATCAATATTTCTATTAATTTGATTTTATTAGAGAGTATAACTGTTTGCATTAATCTGATCTTAGTTGTAAGTGACCCCAATTGAGGTGAGACGTGTTGTCTCTTCTACATTCCTTGCTCTTAGTCTTGTGTTGGTTTCCTCTTCTCAAAATTATGGATCCCAGCAATCTGATTTGCGTGACCTTCTCAAGTACTTTACAAATTATTCATGAGGTTTTGAGGAGAAGCGAAAGTGCCATTGGAGTGGAAGGGAGGTCTTCTGATTATACTGCGCCAGAAAGGAGGCATGGCAGACTGCAAAAACTGCAGAGGAATCACACTGATTTCGATACCTTTCATGAAACCATCTATGAGTCGCTGGATGTTGTCAGCTTGTTCACTGTGCTGCGTTTTGGGACCTGAACTGATTTCCTCGATCAAACATGTTTGTCGATGTTGACTAGATACTTCAAACAAGGATTCTCTCACTTCATCCCCAACTACATCGTGTGCTAGGGGACTGTCTGTATTTTTTAAGTTGAGAAAAACAAGCCAAAAAGCTAACAACTCTACCTCACAAATAAATGGAACCTGAAACAAAGAACTCTCTCACTTCATCCCAAACTACATTATGTACCTTGGGACTGCCTATACGTTTGAGTTCAGGAAAACAAACCAAAAAAATAACATCTCTACCTCACAAATAAATCGAACCCGAAACAAAGAACTCTCTCACTTCATCCCCAACTACATCGTGTACCTTGGGACTGCCTGTACGTTTTGAGTTCAGGAAAACCAAGAAACTGACATCTCTACCTCACAAATAAATGCGACATCGAACAGTAAAGATTATACCACTTTATCCCTAACAACAACACCCGCTGTGGGACTACGTTTGCCACTTATGAGAACAGAAACAAACAAGAACAAGAACGGTTGCAATATTGAGCGGTATCTTAAGAAACTCACTCACGCACTGAATTACGCGTGAGTTCACATTTGAGTCCTGTGTCTTCACATGTTGACACGTCCATTCCATTTGTACACCTCCCTTCTCTAGCGAAGACGTTGATCGCGGTATGTATCGATTTGAAACAAATGGAAATACTGCTGGCCGTTGTATTTAAATGATTGTGTTGCTTGTTCTGTTTGAATTATTCACGAGTCTGCAGTAGAAATTAGCAGGGCGGAGTGAGGACTTTCTAGATCGTGATCGGTGCAGACAGCCAGCCAAGAGAAGTACTGAACCATCATTGGATCCCAAGACACTCACACACACACGCACACACACAAGTGCGTGCACACGCGGAGACAGTCCAAAGTAAATTTCTCAGAGGGGCAGGCACAGGAAATGCGACATCACTCCGTTTGGGTTGCTTTCAAAGAGAACACGTTTCGTCTGTTATGGATGTCCTTCTGAAAGTGCTACAGTATCTGATCTTTCTGTAAGTACTACAGTATCTGATCTTTCTGTAAGTACTACAGTATCTGATCTTTCTGTAAGTACTACCGTATCTGATCTTTCTGTAAGTACTACAGTATCTGATCTTTCTGTAAGTACTACATTATCTGATCTTTCTGTAAGTACTACAGTATCTGATCTTTCTGTAAGTACTACCGTATCTGATCTTTCTGTAAGTACTACCGTATCTGATCTTTCTGTAAGTACTACAGTATCTGATCTTTCTGTAAGTACTACAGTATCTGATCTTTCTGAAAGTACTACAGTATCTGATCTTTCTGTAAGTACTACAGTATCTGATCTTTCTGTAAGTACTACCGTATCTGATCCTTCTGAAAGTACTACAGTATCTGGTCGTGTACGTTCAGTATCAATGGCTTTGATATCACGTGTTGATCTATCAAGTCAAATATATACGAGTTATGTTATTCAAACAATATTTACGCGAGTCGTCTGATCAGTGCAAGGGTTGGGCACTCGCTTTCCACGGCAACTCCTACGGCTCAGTCAACCCAGCTGAAAATGGATGCCTGGCATACGACTAGGGAAAGAAGGAAAGGAACCTTGTCATCCTACTTCACATAAATTAACTTAACTTCTTTATACTGGTTTAGAAGATTGCACAGTTTGTATACAACCAGTCTCTTCTACTCCAATCAATATAAAAATAACTATGAGCATGCAATCTATTCTTGAATGTATTAACTGCCCTTACTAGTTCCTGTGGCAATGCATTACAAGCATTCACCACTCTCTGGCTAAACTACTATATTCTAATATGCAAACTTTAATTTGTAGATGTACGCTCTTGTTCTTGTAGCCGGTTGTACTTGACAAAACTTGTTATAGTCTAATTTTTTTTTTCTGATTATTTTATAAACCTGTCATCTCAAATTCTTCACTTTTCTAGACATTGTTGACCGGTTTTTCGGAGGCTTTCTTCATAACTCTAATTTCGGAACCCCATTATCAGCTTCACCACAAGACAGTAGTGTAACTACTATGGGACAAACCTTGACTTAGTATACTGGTCTCTAACGTCTTCATTCCCCGACAGTAGTGGAACTACTATGGGACAAACCTTGACGTAGTATACTGGTCTCTAACGTCTTCATTCCCCGACAGTAGTGTAACTACTATGGGACAAACCTTGACTTAGTATACTGGTCTCTAACGTCTTCATTCCCCGACAGTAGTGTAACTACTATGGGACAAACCTTGACTTAGTATACTGGTCTCTAACGTCTTCATTCCCCGACAGTAGTGTAACTACTATGGGACAAACGTACTGGTTTTTGCGAGTACACTAACTTCTTCTCAGACAAAACATAATATTTCAAGGTTAGGTAAAATATACAGATCAGACAATGTTAGTCAAGGTCAGGTAAAATATACAGATCAGACAATGTTAGTCACGGTCAGGTAAAATATACAGATCAGACAATGTTAGTCAGGGCCAGGTAAAATATACAGATCAGACAATGTTAGTCAAGGTCAGGTAAAATATACAGATCAGACAATGTTAGTCAGGGCCAGGTAAAATATACAGATCAGACAATGTTAGTCAAGGTCAGGTAAAATATACAGATCAGACAATGTTAGTCAGGGCCAGGTAAAATATACAGATCAGACAATGTTAGTCAAGGTCAGGTAAAATATACAGATCAGACAATGTTAGTCAGGGCCAGGTAAAATATATTGTCCAAGAATCCCCATCTCACTTCTACGAGGTTGTTCATGGAAACAGGCTGTTTCACGACACGCTGACTAACGAAGTGGTGGATCGATGTGATCCCTGTAGTAATGAGCGACATTAGGATGAAGCCAAGCGCAGCACAACTATTAGAATGACCGCGATCCATCTTCATCTGCACGGTCGGGATATGGGGAATGATGCTGTAACCGTCCACGAAACGTCCTTTTCAAGGCGAATTCGAGTAAACTTATTCAGTATCAGCATTCAGCAATAACAACAGCAGCAGAAAAAACAACAAGAGCAGAAACAACAGCAACATCACCATCAACAACAGTAGCAACAACAACAACAACAGCAGCAGCAACAGCAATATCCACAATAACGACAACAACAGCAACATCATCATAATCAACAACATCATCATCATCAACAGCAGCCGCATCATCATCAACAACAGCAGCTGCATCATCATCAACAACAGCAACATCAACAACAAACTCAACCTCAACTACTCTAGATCCCCGAGTGGATGCTCTCCATCTGTTCCTATCCTGTGCTGTCTTATTGAGTTCCATCCACGGGCCGCCGACTTACATATCTTCCTTCTCGACCCTTCATCTGTCGCCTCGCTCCTTGTGACTTCCTATCCAACGCATGTCTGGTCGTGTTGCCCCGCTTATTTCTGAGAGTGTGTCCTATCCATCTCTACCTTCTCTTCCTTATACCCCACTGTATTGGTTGTAACCCTGATCCTCCCCACAGATCTGTGTCTGCTATTACTCCCTGGCAATCTGACACGCTGTACACTACGGAGACACTTGCTAACTTAGGTCTACAGCCTGGATGTGATACCCTTAGTCGCATGCCATGTCTCCGAGCCATACAGCAGGACAGACTTTACACTCGTGTTAAACATCCTAATCTTATTCTCCATGGAGAATTCTGCCGATTTCCATCTTGGACGATGAGAGTTGAAAGCCAATCTGGTCATGATGATCCTGGCGTTAAAGTCTTGGTCTGATCCTCCGTCTTTATCAATGGTACTTGCCAGATAGGTTGTTGTTGTTGTTGTTGTTGTTGTTTGATGCCCACAATGAGTAGGTTACTCTCTTGTGCGTCCTGAAAAGGAAGTTAAGTGGCGGGTTGCAGTAGCTTTCCTCACTTTCTTTCATCTGCATGTTGCTCACTACCACGGGAAGCACGTCGTCAGTCAGACTGCCATGAAAACAGCATGTTTCCATGTATGACTACGAAGATGTCGAGATGAGGGTTTGGCCAGTATATTTTGCTTGACCCTGACTAACATGTCTGACCAGTATATTTTGCTTGACCCTAACTAACATGTCTGATCAGTATATTTTGCCTGACCCTGACTAACATGTCTGACCAGTATATTTTGCCTGACCCTGACTAACCAATCTGATCAGTATATTTTGCCTGACCATGACTAACATGTCTGACCAGTATATTTTGCCTGACCCTGACTAACATGTCTGACCAGTATATTTTGCCTGACCCTGACTAACATGTCTGACCAGTATATTTTGCCTGACCCTGACTAACCAATCTGATCAGTATATTTTGCCTGACCCTGACTAACATGTCTGACCAGTATGTTTTGCCTGACCCTGACTAACATGTCTGACCAGTATATTTTGCCTGACCCTGACTAACATGTCTGACCAGTATATTTTGCCTGACCCTGACTAACCAATGTGATCAGTATATTTTGCCTGACCCTGACTAACATGTCTGACCAGTATGTTTTGCCTGACCCTGACTAACATGTCTGACCAGTATGTTTTGCCTGACCCTGACTAACATGTCTGACCAGTATGTTTTGCCTGACCCTGACTAACATGTCTGACCAGTATATTTTGCCTGACCAGACGTCAGTATTCCTCCCCTGCCAGATAATTACGTCGAAGTACTTATTTAATTATCTGGTCATTATTCTTGACCGGGTCTCCTGTGTTTACTACGACACGTGTTCAAATGAAACCGGAACCAAGTGAACATTTGTACTATGCGCATGATTACGTCACTTCTGATGTAAACAGCACATACTAAACGTCAAGTTTGCAAAATTTAATTATCCTCCGACTCACAGTTTCCTCAGCAGACCGTTGAAAACATGTGGAGTGTGATACAGAATCCGTCCAGAGTTGATCAGCGAGCGGTGATTTAGTTTCTAACAGCTGAAGAATATCGACTAGTTGATAATCATCACTTAATACAGATATTATAATGACATTTTGCAAAACTTGACGGTTGGTTTGTGCTATTTACATCAGAAGTTACGTCATCGTGCTCAACGTGCGTATGTTCACTTAGTGCAGTTCGATCCGGTTTCATTTGAACATGTCTCGTGTGAAATAACTTAACGTTTTTATAGTGGCTTAGAGACTCATCAGAGTCTGTAGACAACCAGTCACATTGGCATTACCCTGCTCTAAAAGCTATGCACATCCAATCTATTCTTAAATGCATTAACTGTCTCTGCTTCCACAACCTCCTGGGGTAATGTATTCCAATCATTCACCACTGTCTGACTAAAACAAATATTTCCTAATATCCATCTGGACCTTTCTTTAATTAATTTGTATCTGTGCCCTCTTGTTCTCGTTGGTGGTTGTATTTTGAAAAAACTTATTATAGTATAATTTATCCGTTTCTGGAGTTCTTCTCTTTTATAGAAACTGTAGTCCGATTTTTCTTTCCTCATAACTATAATTCTGGAATCTCACTATCAGATTTGTCGCTCTTCTTTGCATCTATTCCAGCATGTTTATATCCCCTCTACGATAAGGACTCCACACCTGTACACAGTACTCCAATCTAGGTCTAACTAAAGCTTTATACAGTTTGACAATCACTTGCTCCTATGTTTAATATTTCTTTTTATCATATCTAATATTGCATTTGCCTTATTCACTGCTATTCACTTATTCCTTTGTTTTGTTCTCACTATTCTGCAATCCAACTTTAGCTGCTTTCTATGTTTGTCTACCTTGGCTTGTATGTTCTTCTTCTGCTTATGTTCAAACATACACGTCTTCTCTTGCTTTTATCCTGCATGAGCCTTTCAGCGTCAGGTTATGAAGAGGTTTCTTGACCGGGCCCTAGTATGTACTTGTGTCTTTCAGCGTCAGGTTATGAAGAGGTTTCTTGACCGGGCCCTAGTATGTACTTGTGCCTTTCAGCGTCAGGTTATGAAGAGGTTTCTTGACCGGGCCCTAGTATGTGCTTGTGTCTTTCAGCGTCAGGTTATGAAGAGGTTTCTTGACCGGGCCCTAGTATGTGCTTGTGTCTTTCAGCGTCAGGTTATGAAGAGGTTTCTTGACCGGGCCCTAGTATGTGCTTGTGTCTTTCAGCGTCAGGTTATGAAGAGGTTTCTTGACCGGGCCCTAGTATGTGCTTGTGTCTTTCAGCGTCAGGTTATGAAGAGGTTTCTTGACCGGGTTCTAGTATGTGCTTGTGTCTTTCAGCGTCAGGTTATGAAGAGGTTTCTTGACCGGGCCCTAGTATGTGCTTGTGTCTTTCAGCGTCAGGTTATGAAGAGGTTTCTTGACCGGGCCCTAGTATGTGCTTGTGTCTTTCAGCGTCAGGTTATAAAGAGGTTTCTTGACCGGGCCCTAGTATGTGCTTGTGTCTTTCAGCGTCAGGTTATGAAGAGGTTTCTTGACCGGGTTCTAGTATGTGTTTCGTACACGGGGAGATTACTGGTTATTTCTACTATCCATCTTTTGCATGGTCGGATCTTGGCATTGCATCCGTTGTATCCATTGTATCCGTTGTATCTGTATGGCATTGCTTTCTGAGGGATACTGTCTGGTGTTTGACGTGTCACGTGGTCCAACCATTTGGTTTGCTGTCTCTTGATGAGGTCTAGCACTGGTGTTGTACCTACCTGTCTCTTGATGAGGTCTACCACTGTTGTTGTACCTACTTGTCTCTTGAGGTCTACCACTGGTGTTGTACCTACTTGTCTCTTGATGAGGTCTACCACTGGTGTTGTACCTACTTGTCTCTTGATGTCTAGCACTGGTGTTGTACCTACTTGTCTCTTTATGAGGTCTACCACTGGTGTTGTACCTACTTGTCTCTTGATGAGGTCTACCACTGATGTTGTACCTACTTGTCTCTTGAGGTCTAGCACTGGTGTTGTACCTACTTGTCTCTTGATGTCTAGCACTGGTGTTGTACCTACTTGTCTCTTGATGAGGTCTACCACTGGTGTTGTACCTACTTGTCTCTTGATGAGGTCTACCACTGGTGTTGTACCTACTTGTCTCTTGATGAGGTCTACCACTGGTGTTGTACCTACTTGTCTTTTGATGAGGTCTACCACTGGTGTTGTACCTACTTGTCTTCTAATATCCACGTTTCTGATTCTATGCCTTTATCTTTCTCTAGCATTCTGCGAAGACTTTTCATTTCCGTTGTTATGATGTTTCTTGTATTTTTGTTTGTTAATGTCCAATTCTGTCACTGATAGCACAATGTGGGTAGGAATATTGTGTTGTATACCTTTTTCTTTGCATCCATTGTCACGTACTTACATTGTAATATCGGGGACAAAACCCCAATAATTTGACTTGCATTATTACATCTGTTTTAGATGTCGGTGTTACCTTTGCTATCTGCTGAGATGATGAATCTCAGGTACGTGAAATTGTTCACCTGTTTTACTTGTTGGTTTTTTAAAACAAATATAGTTGTTCCTTTTTCTTTTCTTGCAAACTTCGGGTTTCTCTATGTTGATTTTCATACCGTAATCCGTACATGCATCATTATGATTGCTGATATGTTCCTGCAGTTGGTTATCAGAGGTTGATGTCAGTGCTTGGTTATCAGCAAAGGGGAGTTCATTGAAGTGATCACTAATATTGTTTCCCTCATTAATGTTGTTGCCTCATTAATGTTGTTTTTTTACAAATGTTTCCCTCACAAATAATGTTTCCCTCACTAATGTTTCCCTCACTAATGTTTCCCTCACTATTGTTTCCCTCACTAATGTTATTTCCCTCACTAATATTGTTCCCTCATTAATATTGTTTCCCTCACTAATGTTTCCCTCACTAATGTTTCCCTCACTAATATTGTTGCCTCATTAATATTGTTTCCCTCACTAATGTTATTTCCCTCACTAATGTTTCCCTCACTAATGTTATTTCCCTCACTAATGTTTCCCTCACTAATATTGTTGCCTCATTAATATTGTTTCCCTCACTAATGCTATTTTGATCATTAATATTGTTTCCATCAGTAATGTTGATCTTTGTTTACATATTGCGTCCATACATGTGATTGACAGTAAAGAGAATGGTACACGAAAAGAGAAGCAGGTGCCAATATCAGGGCGGTAAGCAGAACATAGAAAAAGCAGGCTCGGACGGTTCCTGGAATGCAGACTTTGGCGTGCATTTATTTAACGCTCCGCAGAAAGTGGGTCCAGTGTTTGATGGATTGAATAGACCAACTGCGCTGTCGACCATAATCTTTGCGAAGGAACATGGCTAAGACGAATAGACAGATTTACCATCCCATGAGTTGGATAATCTTCTGCTCGAGTGGTTATACTCGTAGAGTAAGTTATCTCTGACGACATGGTCTGTCAGTGTAGCGGTGATCATATCCACGTCACTGTCACACACATGAGACCAGATTACGAGACCACGCGTGGATCTTCTAAAGTAAATACGTGAGTTCTAAAGTAATGACGTGAGATCTAAAATAATGATGTAAGTTCTAAAGTAATGACGTGAGTTCTAAAGTAAATACGTGAATTCTAAAGTAATGACGTGAGATCTAAAGTAATGACGTGAGTTCTAAAGTAAGTAAGGTGGAAAATCAGCAGAATTAACCGCTCGTTGTAAATCGGGTTTCCGAAGATACCATTGTACTAAGCCGCAGCCTGTGAGAGGTGAGGTGGCCAGTGCCCTCCCTTGCTGGTTTTACTTTCCCAAACTCATGCATCAGGTACCCATTTACAGCTGGGTTGACTTGAAAAGCGGTCCCCGATTAAAATCACAACCCGGAATTTGTTAGTCTCCGGACGCGATTCGAACCGAGTCACGCTGGAACCACAGAAGATAGTGAATTGTTTGCTAGGAACCGAGTCACGCTGGAACCACAGAAGATAGTGAATTGTTTGCTAGGAACTGTGTCACGCGCCCTTCGTTTTAATGTAATGACGTCAGTTCTAAAGTAATGATTTTGTAAGTTCTAAAGTAATGACGTTATATGTTCTAAAGTAATAACGTAAGTTCTAAAATAATGACGTAAGATCTAAAGTAATGACGTGCATTCTAAAGTAACAACCTTGTAAGCTCTGAATTAGTGATGCTGCAAGTTCTAAAGTGTGATCTTCAATCAATTTATGTAGTCTTCTTCTTCGTTTGTTCTCAATCTCCCACTACCCTGAACGGGCTTAAGTAGCAGAATGTAGTCCAGAGTACGGAATGCGTTGTGTCGTAGTTTACAGCTTGACTGCGATATTTGCACCTTTCGGTCAAACACATCCGACTTCAGCAAGCATTTTGTGAGTACCGGGTTAGCATTCCCTCTTCGATCCCTCCTCCTTAGCCAGTCTGCCCTGTTGGAGCTTGTAATCCAGGATCAGGAGGTGTAGAAGGGTCTCGGTAGCTCTGGGACGTCGACCCTACGCAGTCAGCTATAGCTACAGCTCATGCCCTGAAGATTATCTTACCTATCGTATCACTTCTCTCGCTTGATATGACTAAGACACCCCCCCCCCCCCCCTTCATTATTCTGGATCTACTACAGCAGCCTGGCTATCAAGGTGGGTATCAAGGCCATAATCCCTGTAGTGTTAAGGTTGATAAGTCTTTGTTGCACTACAGCTAGAGGAACCAAGTCCACATTCTGCAGCACGTCTCATGATGCAAGGAGCGCTACTACATCCCTCTACCAGTGAAACGTGAACAAAATTGAAGATCTCGCCAAGCGTAGAATCTACTACAACTCTATATCTCTCACTCTATTCTATTATGTATCTCTCTCTTGTCTCACATTCTCTTGTCGTCATACACACATACTCTCACTAACACTCCCTAACTGGCATTCTCTCTGTCCCTCACTTTCTCTCTCACTATGTCCTTCTCTTCCCCTGTAGCTCATCCTCTTTCTCTCTGTGCTCCTATAACTTCTCTTTCTCTCTCGTTCTCTCCTCTTTCTCTCCCCGCGCCATTATCTCTTTCTGTCTCACTCTCTACGTTATTATTTCAACGTTTTGCCTCCAATAAGAGAAACACGACTCTCATTTTGTGTCAAATAATTTATTAATTATAATTATCTTAATATTGGCTATAAAAACAGCCCATTTTCCTCACTGACATCATGACAATACCAGACCAGGTCAAAAATAGAGTTTTAGAAGATATATAGCAATCAAATAAATACGACAACAGCAGTTAAAGAAAGTAAGATTATCTATAGTGGTGGTCGGTAGTGATAGAAGGTGTAGATGATGACAGTGAATGTTGTGGCATACTCAGGAAATTGGTAGACGTCTGTACTGTGTCATGCCACTGGACCAAGGTAGTTCACGTAATTGGTAGTCGCTTCCACTGTGTCTTGCCACTTGATCGTGGTAGTACTGTTATTGTCAGTCTAGACTACGTCTTGCCATCTAGACTACGTCTTGCCACTGGATCATTGTAGCTCATGACGAGAGAGTGAGGTTATTAAGTAGTAGATGTATGGGCAGACGTGTTCGTGTAGTCATATAGATGGACAAACGTGTTCATGTAGTCATATAGATGGACAAACGTGTTCATGTAATCCTATAAATTAACGTCTTAACCAGACCTTATGTGATTATTATGATTCTGATATATATGATTCTGGTGATAATATGTTTGATAGAAATCTGATTATAGACATTCAATAGACACGACGTAATCCACCGCACATGCTTGTTAAAAGAAAGGTGTGCGTGGGGCTAGCAACATCATGTACGATATTGAAGAAAAATTAGCCAGACATTTATAGTAAAGCTAGCTCCATTGCAGACAATTCCGGCGGGGATAAAACTGATTGAGTCTAAAATTTTAGACCAGTATAAAGAAGTCTTGACTATGTTTATGAGGTGGGATAGAAGTTTTCTTCACTGCTGCCTTTCCTGAACGGTAAGCTAGGTAACTATTTCAGCTGGGTTAAATGGAGCGTTCCAGTAACGGGAGTTGAAACCCCGTACCTTTCCAGTGAAAACTGAGAGCTCTACCAGTACGCCATCTACAGAATTGGCCTTATGGTCCGCGAGAAACACAATGAAGGAGAATACATCTCCCGTAGGGCATGGGGCTGGCTAACGAATGTGTAGAAACTTGAAGTCGGATGTGTGACCGAAAGGTGCAAACTAGCGACACAACGCATTCCATTCTCCATATTGGTACTTCCAAAGCCCTGTTCAGAACTTGGTAGTGGGAGATTGAGCTGATAAATATACACCCCCTTAACGTCTCCAAGTGTAAACTGGCTTACAAAATAGGCATCGGAGTGGGAAGAAAAATCCGGTATTTAAAAAAAAAAAAAAAAAAAGCCAGCTGAAATCAGTTTCGAGTCGAAAGATATGGCAGCCTCGCTGTAAACGTCATCAAAACTATTAGTGGGGCACTATTGTCTCTGTATATATGAAAGGAGCATACGGGAGATGCAATCTCGAGAAGGCACCACCGATATCAAAAGCTGATGCATTGCAGGTGGCCTGTGGACAGTCGAAAGTTACAGACACAACGCCAGGTGTATATTCTCTCCCTGCAGTTTGGGATCCCCATGTGTTTTCTGTGTCCTACCAACGCCGGAAAGGGAAAAGGCATATTCTTCTCAGTACTGTCGCCTATCATGTCAACCGATCCATGAGGGTGAGATGATATGTCAATCTCCGTTAAAAAAAAAAAAGAGAGGCGTGCTACGTCATGTAATAATATGCCATCTTGGGCTGGGAAGCTAAAGCTGCTGATTGACAGAAAAGGAGAACACCGCAAGGGAAGGGAAAGGATAGAGTTGCTACTCCAAGGTCGATCCAACCTATAGTGAGACACGACCGAAAGAGGCCACGGGTAGTACAGCGAAGCTGCGGCGTTCGGCTACACAACAGTGTCTCAAGACGACCCCTTTCTGGGACCGAAGCCGAGTATTTCGGCGAGACGACCCATGTTGCCGAGCTAACAGGTTTGAAAACCGAAACCGCTCTTCGCCACAACATTTTTTGTCTTTGTAAACCGAGTGTACCTGCACTCGATTCCTATAGACTGAGCAAGCCATGGGTCTTGGGCCAAGTGACTCTTTCTGGCTCCTGTCAGCTCTGACCCTCCTCCCCCTACATGTTGCCACAGCCCCAGTATAACGCAAACCGCCTCACATCGATCTTCAATGATTTTCCAACACTTAAAAACAAGAATGTGTACAATCAGCGAGCTACAAAAACAATCCATAGTTACTCTCTTCGCAATTCACTACTAAGAAAAAGAGGAGGAAGACTAACGTCTGGTCAGGCAAAATATACTGATCAGACATATTAGTCAGGGTCCAGCAAAATATACTGGCCAAGACCCTCACCTCGGCTTCCTAGTAGCCGTCTCTGGAAACGGGCTGTTCTCTTGGTAGCCTGACAAACAAGGTGAGGGATCCCCGTGGTAGTGAGTGACACACAGATGAAGAAGCATAGCACAATCGGGATGTGAAGAAAGCTACGACAACCCACCATTCAACACCCTTTTCAGGGCATACAACGGAGTAACCTACTTATTGACACACACGGATCTGTCGAAATTGCAGCAGCGATGTGAATTCTTACCAGAACCGACCGGTAGCGTATTAGCACCCTGATGCGTGTGTTTCTAGACAGAGCAATCGCCTTTGATGACAAAAGTACGAGGTTCAACTCCCCAGGGTTTTTATTCCACAGCTCAGAGCATCAAGGAACTACTTTATTGATTTGACCTACTTTGGATATATTACGAGGCTTCCAATGACGTGTTTATAGACTGTCTTAACTGTAGCTGGTCCAGTGCAATGTAGTCCTATAAACTTTTGATCTGCCACGATTATATGGCAATATATTTGTACATGATGAGAATCTCATACCCCCACTAAAAGATTTCTTCCACCCACATAAAATTTAAGACTGGCTGTAAGGTTGTCTGAGCATATCTCTACAGAGGACCCTATCCTCTGCGGCTGTCAGATAGAACCTTGATCTAAAGATGTCTTGGTGTCCCTCTTGTATTCTACTGAATGTAATGTATTGATACATTAAACATTACAAAAGCTAGGTGAATGGAAACATTGTGTTGAACCCTGCATCTTTTGGCGTGAAATGCGAGAAGCTGTATAGCTAATCAGACACTTAACAAACGAGGGCAGTCTTGTTCATCACGTCATCTCAGGTGAAGTGGATGCCACAAAGCATAGAGTTGCAGAGGTCAATGGTTAGAGAATCCAGGGATGACACATGTCCTGGATGACACACTGGTCAGAGAGTGGTGCATCTGTAGGGAAGCTGATGGATCTGTGCGGTAAGAAGGCCTGTTGGGGTGTGAGGTAGAGCCGTAGCTGAGAGAAGCGGTGCATACGTGACAACAACGTCCAGTTTGGAATGGAGAACGAGGCGGGGACTTCGGCTATAACGTGGTCATCCAAGACCTCTTTAATGAGGGCAGTAATAGTCTGCGACTCTCAATCCTTGCTTCGGAAGGTGTAACAGAGATGGCTGTGGCATTAGGGAATAGTGACTTGTGGGGATCTATTGTTCTGGCCATGCTGGGGTTTGCGGGAATGAAAAAGCTGGCATTCTGAACTCAGGGGCACCCGCATTGGGGATTGGGGATATCGGTAGTGGACAGAGGTGACAGTGATCAACGATTGTGTTTTAGGTGAACCAGATATGTACAGATTGAATGATTTTGAAATCATACGCGGGTCGATTCGATCAGAGAGGGGTGCTTGAGAAGATGGAATATTAGTAGTCATTCTTCCCTATTGAGCAGCTATGGATCTGCTGGGTGGTTCGCAGAATCATTTTTCTAAATTAGCGTCTTGTACGGTACCCAACAATGTCTGCTGAATTCGGATGTGTTCTACTGAAAGGAGCAAATATCGCAGTAACGCTGTAAACTACGACACAACGCATTCCGTTCACTGGATTACGTTTCAGGGCTTGGTAGCGGGTGTATCAATTTTTCACTCCGACCAGAATATATGGCAACCATTTTAATATGCCTCCCCCTCACAAGTGATTATGGGAGTTTATGCAGCAATAATTAATATTCCCCCATCCTCTAAGCACGGAGTATCATGTACTCCCTAGTAAGGTAACCGATTTGTAAAATAAATAAATTGTTAGTCGTAATATATTGCACCGGTCCTTATTCATTCGTTCTCTGTCGTTGTTACGAATCCTGCAGTATTCGGGCTCTTGCCCTTAGGCCCAATGCATAAGGGTATCTACAAGTGTTTTTAGCTGTTATAGCGCTGAGCACTCAGAGATGATGATCAACGGTTTCTTATGGGCGTGTGCCCAGCTTGTACTCTGTTGTGTGGATATCTGTAGATCTCCCTTCCCCCATTGGTCACTGTCAAATACAGATGGCTCCCAAAAACTGCAAACGAATGGTTATACACACACCACCATTGCAACAGCAAATAAATAGTTTTGGCACATATTGGACTTGGTATACCGATGTGTCCATAGCGCGCTTAAAGCTAAATAAACATACAATACATTGGGGAATGAAACGTCAGGTCAGGTCATCGTGGCACACATGAAGACATCCTCACAACCCCACGCCAACCTTCTCTATCACCGGCCGCTGCATGTGACTCTTCTGGTCGGAGATTGGTCCATTCTTTTATGTTGTCCTCCCACCTCTTTCTGCACCGGCCTCTTCGTTGTCTGCCTTGCACCTTTCCATGGAGGATCGTAATTGCGAGACCATTTGATTTCTTCTTCTTCTTCTTCATCGAACGCAGTCAGACAGTAACCATTATTTTTTTGAAAAAGGCAGCCGTCATCCTGAGGCTGTCGACACTGCCATATAGCTTGTCTAGTGTTGCAACTGGTGATGGCCACATGTGCTCTCTCTGATCCTCGTATGTTGGGCAGTTTTGCAGCAAATGCTCAGCGGTCATTTTGCCGGTACCACACGGGCATTCGTCAGTGCCACCTATCTTCAATTTGTTGAATATGTGGTACCTCAGTCTATTGTGGCCAGTGCGAAGTCTGAAGACCACGACCTGCTCTCTTCTGTTCAACTGGTAATAGGCATCGTTTTTTGTGTAGCCAGTATGTTCGGTCCATTTGATTTCGATATGTGACCGTACCAAGCGAGTTTCCTGTCTTCAAAAGGCCCTATTGCTGTTGTAAAGACCGTTGTAATTAGGCATCATATATCTGTGAGGTGGCAAGCGGTCAGAGGCTTTTGTCGTTGTTTTACGGTAAGGTAAAAAAAAAAGAAATAACGTCAAATGAGCGCTCATTTGATCAAGTGCGTGTACCTGGTTTTTTTGTTAAGTGTGACAGGGCAGCAAGGTAGGGAACTGGCTAAGCTCACGTCATAAAAAACTGAGGCCAAGATAATGTCTGCCGAGGACCTGCCTTTGCCTTTTCCTAGTTGGCGCGAGGGTAGTGGTATAATTTGGCGTTGTTGATCTAGGATGTCTTTGCGTATCGTATAATCTCATTCGAATTATCATGCTGATATGATAGAATCGTTCAGATTATCAGAGTCGATGGTGTAGCTACCGGATGTTGTAGTGTTACCATCATCGTCGTCAACACTTCGTGGGGAAGGGATGTAGAAACCTCCCACATCAGGTAGAAGATTCTCATATCCATTTGACAATGGGGACCGTCGATTAAGATCGTAACTTATCTCGTCACAGTTAGGCAGACGGTTTTGATTGGAGGAGAAAGTCACATGACGGTTTGGGCCAATAGTTTTGTTTGATGGGACTTGAGCCAGGCTTGTGTAGGCGATGCTTGTTCTAGAGGAGGGGTTGTGTTGGTAAGCGTGACTTAGCGATGATTGTCCGTCAAACTGGTGGGATGATTTCACCGGATACAGTTTGATGTCTGGGTTCCGGAAACTGGTTAATGACGGCATTGCTCTGAAGTCTGATTTCATTGGTTGACGACTCAGGCTGTTTGAAGGCACTGACGTGATTGGTCGGTACTCAACTTCCTGTTTTGGGCTGCTATGGTTACCTGAGAACAGATGAGAAGAAAATATTGATATTAATGTCGATTTCAGATGTTTAGACATATTACAATTAATTTTCGGATAAAATGGTTTGATTGAGTGCAGTTGTCGCCCAAGGTTAGTTTCCTGACAGATTCTGCAGGATGGGATTAGCTTCCTCTTTCTGTCAGATTACTGTGCCATGTTCACGTTTCAAGCCCCGGTAACGCACTGATGCCTGTAGAAGCACTTTCAAGGACGATGCATTATTGTACCACACACCCAAACACGGTAAATTATTGTACTAAACAATACGTTATTGTACCACACACCCAAAGATGATAAATTATTGTGCCACACACCCCAAGACGGTAAATGATTGTACCACACACCCCAAGATTATTGGCAAAAACGCGCACACAAACAAAAATGTAATCGTAAGGACCCATCCGCAGAATTGTATGACTGCTAATAATAGCACCCGCTATTTCACTCCATTCATCTCTTCCCCCCCCCCTCCCCTTTGGCTTTGTTGGATTCGAACCCGTGCCCCAAAGAGATACCTCACTCACATGCACATGCTACGTTTCTGGCAGGACGTGACGATCCTGGGACAAAGTCACACTGGACTGCCTCTCTTCCGGGATAGTACAAACTAGTACATAGTCCATCATATCATTGCCAAACCCTAGAGACACGAGTAGGGAAGACTCGATAGTCCTGCAAGACAACTTCCCAAGAGAGACAACTCTGACCAAAAACAACTGCTGCCTACAACTGCTGCCTTGCAGTTAGGCTGGGGACAGCCAAAGGCTAAGGAGGGCAACCCTACAGAAACGCCTGTTGAAATCGGATGCACTGAGCCACTGGCTTAACAAAATAAAACAGTGCAAAGTAAATATCGCTGTAAACAGCGTACGATGAAGAAGAAGAAGAAGAACCCGTGCCTTCTGACTAGCAGTTGTGCGCTCTGAAAACATGCTTAGTTAACAGAGAAAAAGAAAGATACGCAGTTTGACAAGATCCTTGAGAAGTGAGCCCCCGCCGTTCAGGGAACGAAAACACATCGGAAGCTATTCGTGGTGAATCCAATTAACTCTTGGTATTAGGTTACAGTGACTCTCTTTCACCCTAAGGTGTAATTATCGAGGTCATCCTGGCTGTATTGCAATGCGAGCTCACCACTACTATGGGATTACAGTGTCAATCATCCACTTGGATGGCCTGGCGATGCTGCAACAGAGCCTATTTATAGGAGCACCACCGAGATTGTGAAAGGGGGGGGGGGGGGGGGGGTCGTCGTCCGTCTTGATCAGTATGTTTGACCTTGACCCTGTTTACTCTTCCCTGTCATGAGGAAGAAAATAAAACCATCATGCTGTTATGGATCCTGCAAACTCGTCTCTGGAACTGGGAAAGAGAGTCCTTGAATGCTACAGGAAGCCAATACTGACATATGGCGGTTAATCGTGGACAATCAGTAAGCAAGCGCATAGATCTTTGGAAGCAACGGAGATGTGGTTTTACAGAAGAATGATGGAGATTCCATAGACTGCAAGGAAGACTAATGAGGCAGTACTGGAGGAGACACAAAGTTTCAAGGATCAGAACAAGGCAGTCATCCTTTCTCGGGCATGTTATGTGAAGAGGCGGTTTGGGGCACGTTGTGACAACGGGAAAGATAGCAGGAAATAGAGACAGAGGAAGGCAGAGAGAGAGAATATGATGGACAGCCTGAGAGACAAGAGGAAGGCAGAGAGAGAGAGAGAGAGAATATGATGGACAACCTGAGAGACAGAGGAAGGCAGAGAGACAGAGAATATGATGGACAACCTGAGAGACAGAGAATATGATGGACAACCTGAGAGACAGAGGAAGGCAGAGAGAGAATATGATGGACAGCCTGAGAGACAAGAGGAAGACAGAGAGAGAGAGAGAGAATATGATGGACAACCTGAGAGACTGCAAGGAAGACTAATGAGGCAGTACTGGAGGAGACACAAAATTTCAAGGATCAGAACAAGGCAGTCATCCTTTCTCGGGCATGTTATGAGAAGAGGCGGCTTGGGGCACGTTGTGACAACGGGAAAGATAGCAGGAAATAGAGACAGAGGAAGGGAGAGAATATGATGGACAGCCTGAGAGAATGGCATGGGCGACAATCAACAACAGAGTAGGTAAACGACACGCGTGATAGAAGAAAATGGTCCATGATCACCAAGGCACCTGCTAATGATAAACCACCCAGGCTTTCGGCCTTCCGCCCAATGCCATGTAACGGTATCTGCACGATTGGCAAATACCCATTGTTTCTGTTGTTGTTATCAAGAAGCTTATACATACTCCACATCTGAATAACATATGGCACGCAAACTCTTCCCAACGCCACATAAACCACATAGTGTGTGAACAAGTTCATTCATTTCCCTGGCTCTCAGGACATTACGCTCGTGGTGCCACAATAGGCAGGATTTGACGAAACAGGACTCCACTAATTCTCATCACAAATCCGCGAATTGTTGATCCAATCGCGGATATCAGAACCAGGTCAAAGACCAAGTCCACACAAAGCTCCAGTGTTTGCGCTTCGGCTCCTGTTTGTCCAAATGGGGATAACGCCAGATTGGATGCGTGATATTTTCTAAGAAATAGTTTTGGCTGTAATGCGCTGAAATTTGGCTCTGTTTTTTTGTTTTGTTCGTTGAGAAAATCTGTAGTTTTAATGTTTTTCGGGTATGAGGTGAGAAAACATGTTGAATCTGTTTACGGATAAGGGGGGAGTTTGTTTGTTGCCGTGTTTTGAATATGAGACAAGATGCAATATAAGATACTTATACTCGAAGAGAGGTCACCACAACATAGGTTTTGAAAATAAATGAAACTTACGATGATAGGTTTTGAAAATAAATGAAACTTACAATGATAGATTCTGAGTAGGGATACACCAACATAACGTGGAGTCTTTCATATACCTTGGCAGCAATACAGACGTAGGTGGTACTGGTACATATGGAAGTCAAAAGGAAATTACGGATCTGAGTTTACGGATCTGAGTAGCGCATGAGCTGCAGTGGTCAGCGACCCATAGCTGACTTCTACCGTCAGGGCCAGCGAAACAAAGATCCCAAGACCTTTCTACGCCTCCACGCGGTGATCCTGGATAACGGACTGCAGCAGGGCAGACTGGCTAAGGAGAAGGGATCGAAGAGGGAATGCTAACCCGGTACTCAAAAAATGCTGCTTGTTGCTGAAGTCTGATGTGTTGGACCGAAAGGTGCAAATATCGCAGTTAAGCTGTAAACTACGACACAACCAACGCATTCCGTAGCCCCTTTTCAGGGTTTGATTGCGGGAGATAATCTTTTTGGGGCAAAACTTCTCTGGTAGAGACACTGAGAACAATAATCGACGCAATACACAAATAATCGATTATTCTTCTCAGTGCCCTACAAGAGTAGCTTTGGAACAATATATTAAATTGTGTAGATCATTTATTATAACTCTAATTAGCTATTTGTAATAGATTCAGATTGACCCTTGTGCAATTGTTTTTAAGTGTTAGTATAACGCTTAAAAATCAAGGTTGCCGCAAAGGGAATTGAACCCACTACTTTCTAGCTAACAGGAGTATACGCTATGACTGACACTAAATATTCTCCCACCAACAGTTGAACTTAATAGCTTAAATGTTCCAGAGCAATTAGTTAAGTTAGCCTCGTGCTTGTATAAGAATAAATAATTCGCAATATTTATATCTGTTGCATATAAGTCTTACGGGTGACAAAATATGTCCCCCAGCTAACAATGATTCGCATGATTTATTGACCCGAATGTGTTTCAGACAAGCCAAGTACATTGTGTGTTAATTGCACGGGAATTACCATCGTAGTAGCCCTGAGCTGGACACAGACGCCTAATGAGTGATGTTGGCTAATGATTGGCTGCACTAAACCACGTGGTAAGATATGTTTACATGAGCACTGCCAACAACATGGAGCCAGGAACAGAACGGGTGGCCATTGAACCAAAAAACCTCTTGAATTTGTGGACCGCAGATGCGTACAGAACATTGAGCATTTATAATATTTCCACTTGTTCTCACAAAGACAGATCATCCATAGATTATAGCCCTCAAACGATTTTGCTGTATTAATGAGGTCACCACAAAGACAGATCATCCATAGATTATAGCCCTCACACGATTTTGCTGTATTAATGAGGTCACCACAAAGACAGATCATCCATAGATTATAGCCCTCAAACGATTTTGCTGTATTAATGAGGTCACCACAAAGACAGATCATCCATAGATTATAGCCCTCAAACGATTTTGCTGTATTAATGAGGTCAAACTAATTTATAGACAGGTTTGTTTTCGGAAATTCAGCTCTATTTCAGAGACCATGTAATCGGCTGTAGGGCTCTCTTCTTTTTCTTTCCGCTTTTTATCCTGTTTTGCCTTTCAGCGCCAGGTTATCTTCTTCTTCGTTCATCCTCAGATCAAGGTTCCGGTTTCTCTTACAAAGGACACAGTTGTTTGTAAGGCTGTTTAAGGCTGTTTCATCACCATACAGCTTTTGTCTCATATCTGTCTCACGAGGCCAACATTGTTCTCTCTTTTCCTGCGTGAGCATACAGCTTTGTAGGATGTGTTCCACGGTCATGATATGCTCCCCACATGGGCACCTGTCATCTGTCCCAATCTTCATCTTGTTGTAAAGATGACCCTTGAGTCTGTTATGCCCAGTTCTCAGTCTGAAGATGATGACTTGCTCTTCTCTAGTTAAGTTAAAGTAGCTGTCCTCTTTTCGGAAGTCAGTGTTGATCAGCTCATTTTAACCTGAAGTTGGCTTTAATTATGTTCTTGGCCTCATTATATGAGATACTCAGGTCTGTTTGTGTGAGCGCCAGGTTATGAAGAGATCTCTAGAACGAGCCCGACCTTGTGGCTCAAGGACAGTAGCAATCACCGCCTCAGATATTTATGTAAGCCTAATTCTTTTTGTGGTCTGCGTTTGGCCTTGGATCCGTTCTATCTAAATAGCATTGCTTGTTTGGGTGTGCTGTGTGGTGGTAGCCTTGTTACGTGATCAAACTATTTTAGTTGATGTAGTTTAATACTGGTGTTGTTCCCACCAGTCTCCTGCTGTCATCACTCCTGAGCATGTCCCTCCTTGTTACACCCAATATTTTTCGCAGGAATTTTATTTCTGTTGTTACAATGTAACGTTTTTCATTTTTTGCTAGTGTCCAGTTTTTCATTTCATGTTATTGTCCAGTTTTGACCTAAATTGAGGCGCTGGATCTGGAGCAAAAACGGTTCTCATAAATAAAATAGACCAGGCCTGCGCAACGGAGTTGATTACGTTAATACAACGATTTCCATCCATACATCAAAAAAGGCTCCACCAGCGTGATATAAATCAATCAATACCCGTTGCTCCTTTTGGATCATAAGCCATTGACAACCTTCCTCTAGCAAGTTCGATCTTGAGCTGCCTCTTTTCCTTGTGGTCCTTCGCTTACCTCTTTCTCTTACGCCATTTATGTCAAGGCCTGTCTAGCTGTAGGGAAAGTAATTTTATATCTCTAGAAACATGGACAAGAACTAGAAAAATAACGACAATAACAAAATTACCCCAAAAATATTGCACGCCTATGTGCGCCCTAATCTGTAGGCACGCCACTGGACAGTAGCAATACCCAATGGAGTCAACTCTCTGCCTGATTAGCCCAGAAAACAGCTCACGTGAGAGATTACATGTGGCGCACCATATTTCCTGGATTAATTTAAACATCATGGCTCGTATATTCCGCCATTAGCACTCAGGATATTCCATCACCAGTGAACGATTCGGTGGATCTGGGATCCCCCCCGGAAACCAGCTAAACATTCAACTGAGTGGAAAGCGTCATGAGTCACTGCTGCTTAAATAAGGGAAAATAGTGCTGTTTTTTTTTTTTACGTGGACTTTCTGGCATTTCCCCGGATCTCTTGGCAATAGAGATCGGACGCCCGTGCGCAGTGTCACGCAAGATAAAAATACATCGGTAATTGGAAATTGAAAAAAAATAGGCTTAACGGTCACTGCCGGGGAATAAATTATAAATTATGTTTAAACCTTTAGCATACCACATTTTTTAATTACGAAAATTTGATCTAATTAATTAATTTAATTTCTCGCTATGATCGTCGACTTTCAAAATTTGTAACTTTTCTGTTTGTTTGTCAATAAATATGATTTTCTTGTGTGTAAAGACACAATTGAATAACGAACATGTTGGTGTTATTGTTTTTGCTGTGTGTTTGTTAGTTTTTGAGATACAAAAAGATGAAGTTGAAAATTTATGAAAATCTCGGAAAAAATTTTGACTCTAGACTCGCTAGGCCTAGTCGCTCCAATAATAAACCATGGAAACCACAACAACGTATCGATACTGTGTTTACAATATCGACACAACTTTAGTTTCCAATTTAAATGTAGTTCTTTCATCTAAATAAACAAAATAAATAGATCTACTCGATAAAGATCTTTCTCAACAACCTACTTCACCTTTCGCAAAAAGTCGGCTTGCTCCAAACGGCGTATACAAAATTAAAACTGTTCAAAGGCCATTTGTAATCTAACCTAGGATACTTTTAGCGGCAAAATATCGTGTGTTTGGTAGAATACGCTCGATGGTATGGGCACGTCGTGGCATCAGCATCAAGACCAAACTCAAAGTCTACCGTGCAACCATCATTCCAACCCTACTATACGCTTGCGAAAGCTGGACTGTATACTCTGGACATGCAAGGAGGTTAAACCACTACCACACAGGTTGCCTAAGACGGATATTCCACATCCGATGGCAAGATCGTGTCACTGACATCGAGGTTCTCTCGAGGGCTAACATGCCCAGCATCCATGCACTTCTAGAAAAAGCACGACTAGGATGGGCCGGGCACCTCGGCTCCCAAAGAAGCTTCTCTACGGCGAGCTGAGAGAGGGATGGCGCGAGAGAGGGCGCCCAAAGAAAAGTTTTAAAGACGGTCTGAAGGACTCACTGAAAAGTTGCCATATAGACATCGATACCTGGGAATGTCTTGCCCAAAACAGATCTGACTGGAGAAGCGCAGTCAAAGCGGGTGTAGCTACCGGCGAAGACGACCGTGTTGTGAAAGACCAGAGCAGACGCGAGACCCGGAAATCCCGAACAGTGGGAAAACCATCACCTTCTACAAACCTCGTGTGCCCGATATGTAGCAGATATTTTCGTGCTCGCATTGGCCTGTTCAGCCACATGCGCACCCACACCCAACAGGGAAATCTGTGGATGATGTCGGCGGTCCTTATCGACAACGATGGACAGCTATTATTATCGTGTGTAGATGGATGACGTATCAAAATGGCTGTCGGGAGTGTCACCTTTAAAATAATTTTTTTTTTTAGAATTCCGTTTTTGTAGGCCGAGTTGGTCACCTAGTTCTTGACTCTGGAGTGATAAAGGTTAAAATCTATCCAATATATTACGGGATCCTCGCCGGTGCTCCGAAGTCCGTCCATTGTGCTGAGGTTCTCCAAAATTATGGAGAAGAGCAGTGGACCGATGGGTTAACTATTGTTGTCTGGGAATTTTCAAAAGGAGTAGGTTTATTCTTGTGTGTGCCATGAGGAGGGCGTTAAGTGACGGGTTGTAGTAGCTTTCCTCCTATCCCGAGCCTGCTGATGAAGGGGGACCGGAGTCCTGCAGGCGGTTGTGCCATGCTTTGCTTCATCTGCGTGTCGCTCACTACTACGGGGATCACGTAGATCCCTCCCATTGTTGGTCAGGCTGCCATGAAAACTGCCTGTTTCCGGGAAGAGTTACGAGGAAGCCAAGGTGATGGTCCAGGGGACGATGTGGGCTAGTGGTTAAGTGACACGGCTCACAACCAGAAGGTGCTGGGTTCGATCCCCATCACAGCACCGGCCGTTACCCCGGGGATTCAAACCCTTAGAAAATGCAGGAGGAGGCAGACCCTTACATATATGCATGCTGAAGACTTGGCATCCGACCCGAGAAGAGGTGTAGTGTCATTTTCTCGGTTAAGTACCCAATTTTCTCAATTAAGTACCCAATTTTCTCAGTTAAGTACCCAATTTTCTCAGTTAAGTACCCAATTTTCTCAGTTAAGTATCCAATTTTCTCAGTTAAGTATCCAATTTTCTCAGTTAAGTACCCAATTTTCTCAGTTAAGTACCCAATTTTCTCAGTTAAGTACCCAATTTTCTCAGTTAAGTACCCAATTTTCTTAGTTAAGTACCCAATTTTCTCAGTTAAGTACCCAATTTTCTCAGTTAAGTATCCAATTTTCTCAGTTAAGTACCCAATTTTCTCAGTTAAGTACCCAATTTTCTTAGTTAAGTACCCAATTTTCTCAGTTAAGTATCCAATTTTCTCAGTTAAGTATCCAATTTTCTTAGTTAAGTACCCAATTTTCTCAGTTAATTATCCAATTTTCTCAGTTTAGTACCCAATTTTCTCAGTTAATTATCCAATTTTCTCAGTTTAGTACCCAATTTTCTTAGTTAAGTTATCCAATTTTCTCAGTTTAGTACCCAATTTTCTTAGTTAAGTTATCCAATTTTCTCCTTATATGTTGCCATCCCACATTGATGTTTTCTTCCCTTCTTCTATAATTCGCTAGTTTTTTTAATTGCTGTGATTCGTTGCCCATGACACAGGCCTATTTGTCGAAACGTAGGTTTTGTTTCGTTTATATTATCGTCCTGATGTTTTTTTTATGATCTTAACTATTTTAAATGTGTTTTTCACTTTGATGAGTTTGATGACCAGTCCTCAAACCTCCAAGGGTTGACCTGGATCTACTGTCCTGGTCATGCTAGGGTTCAGGGCAATGGAAGAGCTGACATCTTGGCTTCACAAACTCCCATCATTGGCACGTTAATGGCTTGGCTTGGCTTCATTCGTTCTCAATCTCCCGCTACCAAATCCTGACACGGGGCTAAGTAGCCGAATGTAGTAAAGAGAACGGAATGCGTTGTGTCGTAGTTTACAGCTTGACTGCGATATTTGCACTTTTCGGTCAAACATATCCGACTTCAGAAAGCATTTATTTAGTACCGGGTTAAAGGCAACGAGGAGGCAGACAGACTGGCAAAAGAAGGTGCAAGACTACCACAAACAGATACTAGTATGACGTACGAAGAGTCAAAACGGCTTATCAAAGCCAGATACATGACCAAATTGGAAACCGAACATACTGGTTACACCAAAAACGATGCCTATTACCAATTGAACAGAAGAGAGCAGGTCGTTGTCTTCAGACTTCGCACTGGCCACAATAAACTGAGGTACCACCTATTCAACAAATTGAAGATAGGTGGTACCGACGAATGCCCGTGCGGTACTGGTAAAATGACCGCTGAACATCTGCTGCAGAACTGCCCGACATACGAGGATCAGAGAGAGCAGATGTGGCCATCACCAGTGGAACTGCAAGACAAGCTCTATGGCAGTGGCGACAGCCTCAGGATGACCGCCGCTTTTTTCGAAAAAATAATGGTTACTGTCTGACTGCGTACGAAGAAGAAGAAGAAGAAGAAGAAGAGTACCAGGTTAGCATTCCTTCTTCGATCCCTTCTCCTTAGCCAGTCTCCTCTGCTGCAGCCTGTTATCCAGGATCACCGCGTAAAGGTGTAGAAGGCTCTTGGCATCTCTGGTTCACTGGCCCTGACGCTAGCAGTCAGCTATTGGTCGCTGACCACTGCAGCTCATGCGTTGCTCAGCATCTTGATCCCCGGCACATTAGTGATGGATAGAAGTGACATTTTGAAATCAATCAATGACCGCCTGCTGGATGAGGACACAGCAATAGATGAAGCAGCAATCCACAGACTGCAAAGTTTCAACATGAAACGAGGTTCGAGTGGACTGGGGCGCATGAGAGGACGGCGCAGGAGAGTGTACAACCAGCGAACTACAAGGACCATCAGCATCCAGACTCTGCACTATTTGCTGGGAGAGAGACTGAACACCTATAGGTGTGCCCGGAGTGGAGTGACGTCGATTATTAGAAACATAAATAATTACTGTAGGATGCCAAGGATGTTGGTCAGAACAGCACAGCCAATAGCGGCGCTTGCACGGCTTAACAAAATCTGGCAAGACAAATGGTTAGCTCTATGCACGGACACCAGATTAATACGTACACTGTTCCTGTCAATATTCCTCCATCCATGTCAGACATGGACAATTACAGCTGACCCGCAACGAAGGATACAGGCCTTGGAGATGAGATACTTCCGAAGACCTTTCAACGTCGCATACAAAGATCGAGTTACAAATGAGGAAATACGAAATAGAATTACAACAGCAATAGGGCCTTTTGAAGACCTCATTGCAACTGTCAAAAGAAGGCAACTCGCTTGGTACGGTCACATATCGAGATGAAATGCTCTTGGTACGGTCATATATCGAGATCAAACGGTCTTGGTACGGTCACATATCGATATCAAACGGTCTTGCAAATACGATCCTCCACGGAAAGGTGCAAGGCAGACGACGAAGAGGTCGTCCAAGACAGAGGTAGGAAGACAACATAAACAAATGACGCAATCTCCGACCAGAGGAGGCACAGGGAGCGGCCGGTCACAGAGAAGGATGGCGTGGTGTTGTCTTCATGTGTGCCCGAAAGACATCACTTTACCTGACCGCAAGGATGTCATGTCTATCTAAAAACACAACTGAACTACTCCATCCTTGACGACATCTTCAGGTCATGGCACAACCTCTACCCCCCCCCCCCCCCCCCTGCCTCTAGGTAATACCTAGCTTGCATTCCCTTTTCCCGTAACCCCTCTGACATTCCCTACCCAATTCAATGTCACACCGCCTGTACCTTCCCCCTTTTCCTGGACGCTTCCTCTGTCTTCCGGGTACAGATTTTATTGCTAGCCTGGCTATTCAACCTGGCATCGATTCCTATCGACAGAATTGTCCCAAATGTCAAACCTGGCGGAAATGAGGTCGTAAGTTACCTCATTTAATGCCAGTCCGTTTAATAAATTTCTAACGGTGCCAATAAACCTATCAGGCCGCATTCATATGACGCGCAATTTTCGCGTCTGTCACCTGTTTAATTCCGGGATTTCAGTTTCCCGCGATTTACCTCGTCCGGTAATAAAACAACTGTGACATTTATTTCAAAGAAGTGGATAGTTTCGTATCCAGAAAACTGGATAGTTTCGTATACTGGATAGTTCCTTACCCAGATAACCGGATAGTTTCGAATACTGGATAGTTCCGTATCCAGAAAACTGGATAGTTTCGTATCCCGATGAGAAGTGAATAGTTCCGTATCCAGAAAACTGGATAGTTTCGTATACTGGGTAGTTTCATATTCTGAATAGTTTCGTAAACAGAAAACTGGATAATTTCGTATCCCGACTAGAAGTGGATAGTTTCGTATACTGGATAGTTTCGTATTTTGAGTAGTGG
Source organism: Ariolimax columbianus (assembly GCA_036924085.1). Lineage (NCBI taxonomy): Eukaryota > Metazoa > Mollusca > Gastropoda > Stylommatophora > Arionidae > Ariolimax > Ariolimax columbianus. Next base: position 28,337,690 of record JAVGWX010000024.1, read on the forward strand.
ATAGTTTCCTATCCGGATGAGAAGTTGATAGATTCGTATACTCAGAACTGGACAGTTTTGTATCCTGGACAGTTCGTTTTCTGAGAAGTGGATAATTTAGTATCCTGAGAAGTGGACAATTTAGTATCCCGATGAGAAGTGGACAGTTTATCAGTTATCGCTCCAAATAACAATGGCTCCAAAAATGCCTCCCTAATCACACAGTGGTTGGAAAGAAAATCCTGACATCTCTAAAACATGAAGACTAGAGAAGGTTGTGTATGGCGCTAGTGACCTCATGTAAAACCAGTACTCCTTCTTTCTCAAACTCCCGCTACCAAGCCCTGAAAAGGGTTTTGAAAATAGAAGGATGTAGCCCGGATAACGGAATGCGTTGTGTCGTAGTTTACATCTTGATGGCGATATTTGCACCTTTCGGTCCAACACATCCGACTTCGCCAAGCATTTTTGGGTACCGGGTTAGCCTTCCCTCTTCGATCCCTTCTCCTTAGCCAGTCTGCCCTGTTGTTTGTAGCTTGTTATCCAGGATCACCGCGTGGAGATGTACACGGGTCTTCTATGGTTCTTTTATGGGTCGCTGGCTCTGACGCTAGCAGTCAGCTTTGGGTCGCTGGCCCTGACGCTAGCAGTCAGCTTTGGGCCGCTGGCCCTGATACACGGATGCACTGGGCCGATAGGCGCAAAATAATAACTACAGTGCAACGCACACCACCTTAGGGATTTGAGAAATAAGGCGAACGAGAACAAAAATTATCGTTTTTTCGATCGAGTCCCCGTTCCTACTTTGTTTATATCCTGCACCCCACCCTCTTCGGCCAGTCGTACCGGGAGTAAGCTGGCTATTGAAATGTTTTGTTTATAAAAATGATAAATAGAACACGTTTTATTTATAAACAAAACACAATTACATACTGATATCCGGTTTCCTTTCTCTGAGGGATGGACGAAGTTCACCTCTGTCCTTTAAGTGAATATAATTCCGCGTTTGCATGATCACATGACTGGCGTAATCTGAAGTGAAAATAATCCTTGAAAAATAATTTTGCGTTACCCCAAATCTGTGGAACTTTGTCGAAGCAGCCTGGCGAACGCACAATCCCACCGCACCTGGTTCGTATCCCACCGTGTCCAATTTGGGAGATATTTTTTTTTTTTAAACACGGTCCGATCGCGCCTGTGCATACGAAAAGTAATGACGTAATATACCGTACTGCGCACCTACCTAGAAACGTATACAATAGGTTGGCGGTTGTTAGACACGACGTTCTGTAATGGAAATGCTACTTATAAGATATAACACCATATGTTGGATAGAGTTACTTGCAAAGAAATGTTATTCATAACAGAGTTACTCGCAATGAAACCATTCATAACATATTTGCTAGCAAAGAAACGTCATTCATAACATTGCTACTTGCAAAGAAACGTCATTCATAGCAAAGTAACATAGTTGCTAGCAAAGAAACGTCATTCATAACATTGCTACTTGCAAAGAAACGTCATTCATAGCAAAATAAACGTAATACATAGTAGAGTGACTTGCAAAGAAACGTCATTCATAGCAGAGTTACTGACAATGAAACCATTCATAACATAGTTGCTAGTAAAGAAACGTCATTCATAACATAGTTGCTAGCAAAGAAACGTCATTCATAACATAGTTGCTAGCAAAGAAACGTCATTCATAACATTGCCACTTGCAAAGAAACGTAATTCACAACAGAGTTACTCGCAAAGAAACGTCAGTCATAGCAGAGCTACTTCAAAGGTACATTAACGGCATTCACAGCAGTTATTTACTTGCAAAACACGGATGTCCTTCACAGCAAATATGGATTCAATAGATGAACTACACAGACAGTAATATCAATGTCCAGGTGATCAGGACAGTAATATATGTCCAGGTGATCAGGAAACCCAACTTCCGTATAATGATTTCATTCTCTTCCAATTCATCACTAACTGTTGCCAAAGAGGTAAACTGGGTAATTCTCGACGTCGAATATTTGGGCAGCACAATTGGCTTGGCTTCGTTCGTTCTCAATCTCCAACTACCGTACCTTACAAACCCTTTCTGAAAGGGCTTAAGTAGCAGAGTGTAGTCCAGAGATCGGAATGCGTTGTGTCGTAGTTTACAGCTTGACTGCGATATTTGCACCTCTCGGTCCAACACATCCGACTTCAGCAAGCATTTTTTAGTAACGGGTTAGCATTCCTTCTTCAATCCCTACTCCTTAGCCAGTCTGCTCTGTTGCAGCCTGTTATCCAGGATCACCACGTGGAGGCGTAGAAGGGTCTTGGCAGCTCTTGTTCGCTGGCCCTGATGCTAGCAGTCAGCTCTGGGTCGCTGACCACTGCAGCTCATGCGCTGCTCAGCGTCTTGACACATCAGGAGGTGCAGATGCAGACGTGAGGATCAAAACTCTCAAGGCAAGATGGGCAATTACTCACGTTAAACAACACACGGAGATCCAGAGAAATCAAGATTCACACCAAAGTTAGAATATTCAACGCAAGTGTCAAGTCAGTGCTAATGTACGGAGCTGTGGAATGTAGAACGACCAAGGCCATACGATAAAGACTCTTGCTTTGCTAACAGATGCCTACGAAGGATAACGGGCATAAAGTAGCGGGATATGGTGAGGAATGAAGACATATGGGAAAGAAGTCAATGACAGCGACTGGAAGGACATAGAGGACACGGGGGCGGATATGACAAACGCTACCAAAGGCACAGTCCAACATAGCCAGACAGGCTCATATGGAATCCTCAAGGGAAAAGAGAGAGGGGTAGAACCAAGAATACAGGGAGAAGAGAATATGAGAAAGTGCTACGATTCAAGAGTAGTCCAGGACCGTTTATGTTAGCGAGATGTGATCAGGACATCGAGAGGAGACACGGGCTTTCGTGGATCGAGTATTGGTTTGATTGATTGAGTGTTGGTCTCATTGATTGAGTGTTGGTCTCTTTGATTGAGTATTGGTTTGATTGATTGAGTATTGGTTTGATTGATTGAGTATTGGTTTGATTGAGTATTGGTTTGATTGATTGAGTATTGGTTTCATTGATTGAGTATTGGTCTCTTTGATTGAGTATTGGTCTCTTTGATTGAGTATTGGTCTCATTGATTGAGTATTGGTTTCATTGATTGAATATTCTTCTGGTTGATTGAGTATTGGTCTCATTAATTGATTATTGATCACATTTATTGAATATTGCTCTGATTGATTGAGTATCGATCTCATTGACTAGGTATTGGTCTCATTGATTGATTGAATATTTCTCTGAATGATTGAATATTGCTCTGACTGACTGCTAGGTTACAGCTTGGCTTCGTGGTCTGCAGTTGATTGTTGAAGAAATTTAGCTTTTCAAAGATATCACACAGGTAAAATATTCAAAAGTCATCCATCCCACAGAAAAAATATTCAAAGTCATCCATCACACAGGTAAAATATTCAAAGTCATCCATCACACAGGTAAAATATTCAAAGTCATCCATCATACAGGTAAAATATATCACGTTTTGAAGAGATCATTTTGTTTTCTTCCATTTGCTTTCCTTCAGTTTTGTTCTTCATTGCTTGTTTTCTGCTATTTCCACTATCTGTGAATTATCCTTGTTATCTGCTCTATATTTTCTCTGTCTCCTATCCTTGTTTTATACTGTTTCTTTTCTCAGTGACATCCGTTTTCTTGACTTCCCTCTGTCCAGCCCTCGACTCGTGGCGCGATTTTCACCTGTGGCTCCCTTTAAATATTCTGGGGGCCCCCAAGATTCCTGATTGAGAACCGCTTATGGAGAGCAAGCAAGCCGACGCTGCCGTAAGACGGGCACGTAGCGATCTCTGGAACCCGGATGTCACAAAATGCCCGGTGACGAATCCTGCAGAGATTTGTGACTACAGAATTCTCTACCACCAAACCTTGTCCTCTTCCCCCCTCAACCACTGGTCCTTTCTCAGCGTGGCAAAGATTACGTTTACTAAGATTACGTCTACTAATATTACGTCTACTAAGATTACGTCTACTATTGGGATAGAGGGAATACGTAGTTTTTGTTTCGTGTCTTTGTTGGCTGGCAAGTGTTAAATATACACATATGACACACTCGCGTATGCATTTGTAAGTGTGGCGTGCGTCTAATCCGGGGAATCCATCCATCGATCCATCCATCTGACTATGCATTCATCAACGCATCTATACATTTACAAACCCATCCATCTACTCACTCATTGATTCATCTACTCACTCCATCACTCACTCACTCACCTGGCCACGAACTCACTCGCCGTTTCACACCCCTATATCCATCTCACTCCCTCATCCACTGCATCACTCCTCCTTCAAATCATTCGTATACATGCACACATTTATTAATTCACCAATCATACAACTGGTTCATTCACTCGATATATCCCATCTGCCTCTGTCATCTACCGCTTAATACATGCCTCATGAGACTATCCACACATCCATAGATTTACTCATTAAACAACTCATCCATCCATCCATCCATTCATTGAACAGACAATTCATCCATCCATTCATTGAACAGACAATTCATCCATCCATCAACAAATCCATACATTCACCATCAGATAGTCCATTCATCAGACAATTCATCCATCCATCCACCAAACAATTCATCCATCTATTCACCAGACAATTCATCCATCCATCCACCAGACAATTCATCGATCCATCCATCCATCTATTCACCAGACAATTCATCCATCTATCCACCAGACAATTCATCGATCCATCCATCCATCCACCAGACAATTCATCCATACATCAATCCACCAGACAATTCATCCATCTATTCACCAGACAATTCATCCATCCATCCACCAGACAATTCATCCATCCATCCACCAGACTATTCATCTATCCATCCATCAGACAATTCATCCATCCATTCATCAGACAATCCATCCATCAATCCACAAGAAATTCATCCATCTATCCACCAGAGAACTCATCCATCCATCAGACAATTCATCCATCCATCCACCAGATAATTTATCTATCCATCCATCCATCTGACAATTCATCCATCCACCAGACAATTCATCCATCCATCCACCAGACAATTCGTCCATCCATCAGTCAGACAATTCATCCATCCACCAGATAATTCATCCATCATTTCATCCATCTGACAATTCATTCACCCATCCATCCATCCACCAGACAATTCAGCCATCTGACAATCCGTCTATCGCTCAGACAATTAATCCATCCATCCACATATTTATCCAGCAAACAAAATGTATGATCCACTCCAAATACCGCATCCCCTAGCCATACATCCATCCACAATCCACCCACGAAATCCTCTCCCCCATCCAACCCCCACCCACCCCTCCCTTACTTCATGCTCAACCCCCCACCCCCTACCCTAATAAATAATTCACCGTCACACCAACAACCCTCCCTCCTCCCACTTGTATCACTTCCCTCGACCCCCACGATCACACTAAGACCCGTTTGTTGATTCACTAGCACGCGCTGTTGTCCCGGCACCCAATCCTTGCTCGAATTTATCATAAGCCTCCATTTTTGGCCTCCATTTTGACTCTCCTATTTTAATCACAATAACTTCCGGGGTCACTGACTTGCAAAGCCCGGATGATGAGAAAGGTCAACACAATTTACACTCTGCCCGTAACGAAGGCGGCAATATATTTTCAAATGTCAAAGATCACTTTATGTACTCAGCGTATCTTGTTAGTCATTCGTCTAACATAAAGAGTCCCAAACTGAAACCGGCCCTAGGTTCGCTAGAAGATCTTAATAGAGGTCCAGTGTAAAGAACAAAGGGCCGTTTAAAGCCACGTTCAAGAAAAGGTCCCAATAAAAACGACTCCATTGCATCAGGATTAGGGGACGACAAGGGTTAGTGGTTAAGTGGTTAACAAATCCGAAGATGCTGTGTTCGATCTCCATCACAAGGCCGGCCGTTACCCCGGGGAAGCAAACCCTTAGAAAATGCAGGTCCTTATATACAATGCATGCTGAAGTCTGATGCACTGGGCCGACAGACGCAAAATAAAAACCACAGTGCAACGCACAACGCCTTGGGGAATAAATAAATAAGGCGAACTAAATAAAAACAAAATTGCACCAGGACGTCGCCATATCAGTTCGGCCCCTTTGTTAGCTGAAACCGACACAAAACGAACTTCTTAGATCCGACATCACGTTTGAAGATTTCGATCTGACAAAGTCAGGTACCCATTCACAGCTGGGTCGAATGGGACAAACTGTCATACCATGGAAACGGCAAGGACATGTTTGGTTTGTCTGTCAAAAGCGAACTCGAACCGATTTGAACTTGGGACGCTGGGAGTGTGAGTCAAGCTCACAAGCACTAGGCCACTTACTCAACTCCAAAGGGACGTACGAAGGTTAAATTATCATGCCTGCCAAGTTTCAAGTCAAAGGAACGTATGATCTCAATTTTCACGACAAAATGACATAGGGTGCCTAGTTCCACGTCAACGTGACATATGGTGCTAAATTTCACGTCACTGTGACGTATTATGTCAAGTTTCACGACAAAGTGACATGGTGTCAAGTTGCATGGCAAAGGGAAGCATCAAGTCAAGTTTAGTGACAAAGGGACGTATGAAGAATAGTTATGATGCCAAGTTTCATGATGCCAAGTTTCACGTCAAAGGAACGTATGGTCTCAAGTTTCACGATAAAGGGACGCATGAAGGTCAAGATATGATGCCAAGTTTCAAAGGAACGTATTATCTCAAGTTTCATGACAAAGTGACGTATGAAGTCAAGTTTACTGACAACGGGACGTATGAAGCTAAAAGTATTTACAAAGGGACGTATGAAGTCATGTTTATTGACAAAGAAACGTATGAAGTCGTTTATTGACAAAGAGACGTGTGAAGTCAAGTTTATTGACAAAGAGATGTATGAAGCCAAGTTTATTGACAAAGAGACGTATGAAGTCAAGTTTATTGACAAAGAGATATATGAAGTCAAGTTTATTGACAACGAGATGTATGAAGTCAAGTTTATTGACAAAGAGACGTGTGAAGTCAAGTTCATTGACAAAGAGATGTATAAAGTCAAGTTTATTGACAAAGAGGCGTATGAAGTCAAGTTTATTGACAAAGAGATATATGAAGTCAAGTTTATTGACAACGAGATGTATGAAGTCAAGTTTATTGACAAAGAGACGTGTGAAGTCAAGTTCATTGACAAAGAGATGTATGAAGTCAAGTTTATTGACAAAGAGGCGTATGAAGTCAAGTTTATTGACAAAGAAACGTATGAAGTCAAGTTTATTGACAAAGAGACGTATGAAAAGTTTATTGACAAAAGGACGTTTGAAGTCAAGAAATGACACATGGCGTATGCAGTAGAACACAGCATGCAGTCACGTTTAATGAACAAAGACCTACTTATGAAGCCAAGTTTCATGGACAAATGACACGTGCTGTCAAGTTATTCGATTTGGAGCCGCGTTTAATACAATGACAGATAACAGATGTCTTTAGGCAGAATATATTGACAGGACTGCCGTGTTTTTCCAAGAAAGTCTGAATCAGGTGCGAAAAATTGGCGGGTAAATTTTCATGATGGAATTGGCAAGTTTCCGTTGTCATGATGGAGATGGCAAGTTCTCGTTGTCATGATGGAGTTGGCAAGTTCCCGTTGTCATGATGGAGTTGGCAAGTTCCCGTTGTCATGATGGAGTTGGCAAGTTCCCGTTGTAATGATGGAGTTGGAAAGTTGCGATGATGGAGTTGGCAAATTGTCATGATGGAGTTGGCAAATTGCCATGATGGAGCTGGAAAGTTGTCAAGATGGAGCTGGCAAGTTGTCATGATGGAGCTGGCAAGTTGTCATGTTGGAGCTGATAAGTTGTCATGTCGAAGCTCTCAAGTTGTCGTGATGGAGCTGGCAAGTTGTCATGATGAAGCTGGCAAGTCCCCGTTGTCATGATGGAGCTGGCAAGTTCCCGTTGTAATGATGGAGCTGACAAGTTGTCATGATGGAGCTGGCAAGTTGTCATGATGAAGCTGGCAAGTCCCCGTTGTCCGTTTTGGAGCTGGCAAGTCCCGTTGTCATGATGGAGCTGGCAAGTTCCCGTTGTCACGTTGGAGCTGGTAAGTTGTCATGATGGAGCTGGAAAGTTCCCGTTGTAATGATGGAGCTGGCAAGTTGTCAAGATGGAGCTGGCAAGTTGTCGTGATGGAGCTGACAAGTTGTCATGATGGAGCTGGCAAGTTGTCATGATAGAGCTGGCAAGTTGTCATGATGGAGCTGGCAAGTTTCCGTTGTCATGTTTGAGCTGGAAAGTTGTCATGATGGAGCTGGCAAGTTGTCATGATGGAGCTGGTAAGTTGTTATGACGGAACTGGCAAGTTGTCATGACGGAACTGGCAAGTTGTCATGATGGAGCTGGCAGGTTCCCGGTGTCGTGTTGGAGCTGGCAAGTTGTCATGATGGAGCTGGCTAGTTCCCGTTCTCATATTGAAGCTGGGAAGTTCCCGTTGTCATGTTGGAGCTGGCAAGTTGTCATGTTGGAGCTGGCAAGTTCTCGTTGTCGTGATGGAGCTGGTAAGTTGTCATGATGGAGCTGGCAATTTGTCATGACGGAGCTGGCAAGTTCCCGGTGTCGTGTTGGAGCTGGCAAGTTGTCATGATGGAGCTGGCAAGTTTCCGTTGTCATGTTGGAGCTGGGAAGTTGTTATGATGGAGCTGGCAAGTTGTCATGGTGGAGCTGGCAAGTTGTCATGACGGAGCTAGCAAGTTGTCATGATGGAGCTGGCAAGTTGTCATGATGGAGCTGGCAAGTTGTCATGACGGAGCTGGCAAGTTGTCATGACGGAGCTAGCAAGTTGTCATGTTTGAGCTGGCAAGTTGTCATGACGGAGCTGGCAAGTTGTCATGATGGAGCTGGCAAGTTCACGGTGTCGAGTTGGAGCTGGCAAGTTGGAGCTGGCAAGTTGTCATGATGGAGCTGGCAAGTTGTCATGACGGAGCTGGCAGGTTGACATGTTGGAGCTGGCAAGTTGTCATGACGGAGCTGGCAAGTTGTAATGTTTGAGCTGGCAAGTTGTCATGATGGAGCTGGCAAGTTCCCGGTGTCGTGTTGGAGCTGGCAAGTTGTCATGATGGAGCTGGCAAATTGTCATGATGGAGCTGGCAAGTTCCCGGTGTCGTGTTGGAGCTGGCAAGTTGACATGTTTGAGCTGGCAAGTTGTCATGTTGGAGCTGGCAAGTTGACATGTTTGAGCTGGCAAGTTGTCATGTTTGAGCTGGCAAGTTGTCATGTTTGAGCTGGGAAGTTGTCATGTTGGAGCTGGCAGGTTGTCATGTTTGAGCTGGCAAGTTGTCATGACGGAGCTGGAAAGTTGACATGTTTGAGCTGGCAAGTTGTCATGTTGGAGCTGGGAAGTTGACATGACGGAGCTGGCAAGTTGACATGTTTGAGCTGGCAAGTTGTCATGTTTGAGCTGGGAAGTTGACATGACGGAGCTGGCAAGTTGACATGTTTGAGCTGGCAAGTTGTCATGTTTGAGCTGGGAAGTTGACATGACGGAGCTGGCAAGTTGACATGTTTGAGCTGGCAAGTTGTCATGTTTGAGCTGGGAAGTTGACATGACGGAGCTGGCAGGTTGACGTGTCCAGTCGAGCAGCACTATGATGGCCACAATACTCCCTCGACATGTCTCCAAGCGATTTTTGCCTGTTCTTCAAACTGAAAACTCCACTGAAAGTGGCCCAATTTGAGACACGATAAGACATTATGCAGGACGCCACGATCCAGCTGTACTCCATTCCCAAGGAGGCCTTCATCAAATTCGTTCAACGAGATTATTTTGAAGGGGATTAGGGTTCGAAACCTACAGGTGAGTGTTTGTATTTTTCCAGCCCAAATGGTCCGGGTACTTTTTGAACACACATCGTATGTGGTAAATAGTAAATGATATATATATATATATATATATATATATATATATATATATATATATATATATATTGGAATTCCATTTTGGCCAGAAAATGCAAATACTTTGGTCACATCACGAGACTCAACGGTCTTGAGAGAACAGTGATGGAAGGTATGGGGCCAGGCAAATAGGACAGAGCTGGACCAAGAAGACGACGGCACCAAGATATCCAGGAGTGCCTAGGTATGACTGTAGCGGAGGCTGGAGTTTTGGCAAGGAAAAGAGTTTCTTTCAGACAGACTGTGATGGGAGCGACGTTCTACAAAGGGCATGCTACATGATAATGATTATATATATATATATGTCTGTGTTGTTAACAGATGCCCTGGCCGTAGTCACAGCACTAAAAAGCTAGAACAATACTGAACTTAATGATTTAAGAGCAGTACTCTGTCAACTATGCCAGCAGTCTGCACCAAAAGATACATGGCCAAATGGGAAATAGAGTATACTGGCTACACAAAACATGATGCTTATTACCAGTTGAACAGAAGAGAGCAGGTCGTGGTCTTCAGACTCCGCACAGGCCACAATAGACTGAGGTACCATCTATTCAATAAACTGAAGATAGGTGGCACTGACGAATGCACCTGTGGTACAGGGAAAATGACCGCTCAACATCTACTGCAAAACTGCCCGACATACGAGGACCAGAGAAAGTACATGTGGCCATCACCAGTGGCAACACTAGACAAGCTCTATGGCAGTGTCGACAGCCTCAGGATGACCGCTACTTTCTTCGAACAAATACAGGTTGACGTCTGACAGCGTACGAAGAAGAAGAATAGAAGAAGATATGTCTGTGTGTGTAAATATATAAATGTGTGTATGTATCTAAATATATATATATACACACACACACACACACACACACATATATATATATATACACACCGTCATATATATATATACATACATGCACACACACACAGACAGACACATACACCACGTTCAATTATACAAAGATCTCTCAAGATACAAAAATATATTTATCTATGCATCATTGACTGCGCATAGGACTTAGTTCGAGAGGCTTCGACATGTTGAGATGATAATTATGCTCAGTGAATTGAATGCATTCAGAACCCTATGAAATAGATATTGGCAAAATATGGCTACATTTGGCGTGGCTAATGACAGAAAATTGCAGGCATATCAAAATAACGTTAAAATAAGGGTGTCCTTTCGTCAGATGTAATTATCAACTGCATACGGGGTTAGTACGACAAAGAATCGATACTACTAGTGAACTGTTACGACCATCTCCCGACAATGATCAAAATGCGATAGCTGACTTGGTATGTCCCCGTCTCGAGGGTCAAGAGGATTGAAAATACGTTAGTATAGGACACTGTACAAGGTAAGCGGAGGGGTCAGAGAACACGAATGGGAAGACAATAGTTATGAATGAACTAACCTGCGATTCGAGGAGGTACAAAATGCAAACGTGAAGAGAGAGAGAGGCATGGCTACAACAGAAGGGATCGCTACAACAGAAGGGATGGCTACAGGATAGGGAATGGCTACAATAGAAGGGATGGCTACAGAAGGGATGGCTACAGGATAAGGGATGGCTACAGGATAAGGGATGGCTACAGTAGAAGGGATGGCTCCAACAGAAGGGATGGCTACATCATAAGGGATGGCTACAGGATAAGGGATGGCTCCAACGGAAGGGATGGCTACAACAGAAGGGGTTGCTACAATAGAAGGGATGGCTACAACAGAAGGAATGGCTACGAGCGAAGGGATGGTTACAACAGAAGGGGTGGCTACAACAGAAGGGATGGCTACAACAGAAGGGATGGCTACAGCAGAAGGTATAGCTAAAGCAGAAGGGATGGCTACAGCAGAAGGGATGGCTACAACAGAAGGGATGGCTACAACAGAAGGGATGGCTACAGGTTAAGGGATGGCTACATGATAAGGGATGGCTACAACAGAAGAGATGGGTACAGATGGGATGGCTACAGCAGAAGGGATGGCTACAGCAGAAGGGATGGCTACAACAGAAGTGATGGCTACAGGATAAGGGATGGCTACAGGATAAGGGATGGCTACAGAAGGGATGGGTACAACAGAAGGGATGGCTACAAGAGAAAGGATGGCTACAGCAGAAAGTATGGCTACAACATAAGGGATGGCTACAACAGAAGGGATGGCTACAGAAGGGATGGCTACAACAGAAGGGATGGCTACAGGATAAGGGATGGCTACAGGATAAGGGATGGCTACAGTAGAAGGGATGGCTCCAACAGAAGGGATGGCTACATGATAAGGGATGGCTACAGGATAAGGGATGGCTCCAACGGAAGGGATGGCTACAACAGAAGGGGTTGCTACAATAGAAGGGATGGCTACAACAGAAGGAATGGCTACGAGCGAAGGGATGGTTACAACAGAAGGGGTGGCTACAACAGAAGGGGTGGCTACAACAGAAGGGATGGCTACGAGCGAAGGGATGGTTACAACAGAAGGGGTGGCTACAACAGAAGGGGTGGCTACGAGCGAAGGGATGGTTACAACAGAAGGGGTGGCTACAACAGAAGGGGTGGCTACGAGCGAAGGGATGGTTACAACAGAACTGGTGGCTACGAGCGAAGGAATGGTTACAACAGAAGGGGTGGCTACAGGATAAGGGATGGCTACAACAGAAGAGATGGGTACAGAAGGGATGGCTACAACAGAAGGGATGGCTACAGATTAAGGGATGGCTACATGATAAGGGATGGCTACAACAGAAGAGATGGGTACAGAAGGGATGGCTACAGCAGAAGGGATGGCTACAGCAGAAGGGATGGCTACAACAGAAGTGATGGCTACAGGATAAGGGATGGCTACAGGATAAGGGATGGCTACGAGCGAAGGGATGGTTACAACAGAAGGGGTGGCTACGAGCGAAGGGATGGTTACAACAGAAGGGGTGGCTACAACAGAAGGGGTGGCTACGAGCGAAGGGATGGTTACAACAGAACTGGTGGCTACGAGCGAAGGAATGGTTACAACAGAAGGGGTGGCTACAGGATAAGGGATGGCTACAGGATAAGGGATGGCTCCAACGGAAGGGATGGCTACAACAGAAGGGGTTGCTACAATAGAAGGGATGGCTACAACAGAAGGAATGGCTACGAGCGAAGGGATGGTTACAACAGAAGGGGTGGCTACAACAGAAGGGGTGGCTACAACAGAAGGGATGGCTACGAGCGAAGGGATGGCTACAACAGAAGGGGTGGCTACGAGCGAAGGGATGGTTACAACAGAAGGGGTGGCTACAACAGAAGGGGTGGCTACGAGCGAAGGGATGGTTACAACAGAACTGGTGGCTACGAGCGAAGGAATGGTTACAACAGAAGGGGTGGCTACAGGATAAGGGATGGCTACAACAGAAGAGATGGCTACAGAAGGGATGGCTACAACAGAAGGGATGGCTACAGCAGAAGGTATGGCTACAACAGAAGGGATAGCTAAAGCAGAAGGGATGGCTACAGCAGAAGGGATGGCTACAGCAGAAGGGATGGCTACAACAGAAGGGATGGCTACAGGATAAGGGATGGCTACAGGATAAGGGATGGCTACAGAAGGGATGGGTACAACAGAAAAGATGGCTACAGCAGAAAGTATGGCTACAACATAAGGGATGGCTGCTACAGAAGGGATGGCTACAACAGAAGGGATGGCTACAGTAGAAGGGATGGCTCCAACGGAAGGGATGGCTGCAACAGAAGGGGTTGCTACAATAGAAGGGATGGCTACAGGATAAGGGATGGCTACAACAGAAGAGATGGTTACAACAGAAGGGGTGGCTACAAAAGAAGGGGTGGCTACGAGCGAAGGGATGGTTACAACAGAAGGGGTGGCTACAACAGAAGGGGTGGCTACAACAGAAGGGGTGGCTACAACAGAAGGGGTGGCAAAGACTAAACGAAAAACGCCTAGGAGGTTCGAGATCATGGGCGAAGGTCAGACATTAAAACAAGCGACAGAGGAAGTGTGGCCGAAATGACGAGCGGAAGGTCTCTAGGGTAATCTGCGTCCAGAAGATGAAATAGTATGGGATAGATCAAAGAGAGAGGGGAGGGGAGATGGGGAGAGAGAAGTGTAGAGGAGAAAGTTAGATGGAGAGGGGGAGAGAGAGAAGAGAGAGAGAAGGGATAAAGAGAGAGAGAGAGAGGAGGGATAGGGAGAGATATATATAGAGTCAGAGAGGAGTTATTGAGAGAGAGGAGCGATAGAGAAATAGAGAGGAGTGATAGAGAGAGGGAAGAGATAGAGAGAGTTGAAGGATAGAGAGTGGGTTATAAGGACAGTGAGCGTCGGAGAAAATGAGTGAGAGACAGTAAGAGAGAGCATTGTGACATAATGAGAGATTGAGAGAGCGTAACAAAGAGAGTGTGTTAGTGATTATGTAAGAGATTGAGCGACATAAATATTCTGTGAGTGTGAATGAGAGAGTGGAAAAGATTGTGGGATAAAATAAGAGAGAATAAGAGATAGTTACAGAGGGTAAGAGAGAATAGGAGATAGTTACAGAGGGTAAGAGAGAATAGGAGATAGTTACAGAGGGTAAGGGAGAATAGGAGATAGTTACATAGGGTAAGAGAGAATAGGAGATAGTTACAGAGGGTAAGGGAGAATAGGAGATAGTTACAGAGGGTAAGAGAGAATAGGAGATAGTGACAGAGGGTAAGAGAGAATAGGAGATAGTTACAGAGGGTAAAAGAGAATATGAGATAGTTACAGAGGGTAAGGGAGAATAGGAGATAGTTACAGAGGGTAAGAGAGAATAGGAGATAGTTACAGAGGGTAAGAGAGAATATGAGATAGTTACAGAGGGTAAGGGAGAATAGGAGATAGTTACAGAGGGTAAGAGAGAATAGGAGATAGTTACAGAGGGTAAGAGAGAATATGAGATAGTTACAGAGGGTAAGGAAGAATAGGAGATAGTTACAGAGGGTAAGGGAGAATAGGAGATAGTTACAGAGGGTAAGGGATAATAGGAGATAGTTACAGAGGGTAAGGGAGAATAGGAGATAGTTACAGAGGGTAAGGAAGAATAGGAGATAGTTACAGAGGGTAAGGGAGAATAGGAGATAGTTACAGAGGGTAAGGAATAATAGGAGATAGTTACAGAGGGTAAGGGAGAATAGGAGATAGTTACAGGGGGTAAGAGAGAATAGGAGATAGTCACAGAGGGTAAAAGAGAATAGGAAATAGTTACAGAGAAGAAGAGAACGATGTATGTGTTGGTCTGAATAAGGAAACACGGTGGTGTAAATCGAGTAAAAGCTTGTTTTGCAATCTCGAAGTACCGGGTTCGAAACCACTTGGTGTCCTGTTTGACTGAGCAAGTTGGGTTTTTTTTTCTTCCGTACGATCGCTTCTCTACGCACAGAAAGGATTGGCAAAATTACTGTACTGTCATAGTGCCATTGTGGAATATATTACAAAAAGACGCACACACACGCATCCATATACTGGCCAAAACGTCTCAATATAACCTAAGACTGGGGTGAAAAGGGTTGTGCCTTCGCCAGTGGAGTACAGAAAGGCAAAACCACAAGCAAAATTAAGGAAACAACATTTGAAGTGCTACATCGACGGGTTGCCGCGGAAGGGATTGATCGTCAACGACGTCCATCGAGAAGTTTGATGATGATTAGTAATGATTCGGTACAATCATGGTTTCCAGTGACGATTCGGTACAGTCATGGTTTTCAGTGACGATTCGGTACAGTCATGGTTTGCAGTGATGATTCGGTACAGTCATGGTTTCCAGTGATGATTCGGTACAGTCATGGTTTCCAGTGATGATTGGGTACAGTCATGGTTTGCAGTGATGATTCGGTACAGTCATGGTTTCCAGTGATGATTCGTACAGCCATGGTTTCCGGTGATGATTCGGTACAGCCATGGTTTCCAGCGATGGTTCGGTACAGCCACGGTTTCCAGTGATGATTCGGTACAGTCATGGTTTTCAGTGATGATTCGGTACAGTCATGGTTTCCAGTGATGATTCGGTACAGCCATGGTTTCCAGTGATGATTCGGTACAGTCATGGTTTTCAGTGATGATTCGGTACAGTCATGGTTTACAATGATGATTCGGTACAGTCATGGTTTCCAGTGACGATTCGATACAGTCATGGTTTCCAGTGACGATTCGGTACAGTCATGGTTTCCAGTGATGATTCGGTACAGCCACAGCTTTCAGTGATGATTCGGTACAGCCACAGCTTTCAGTGATGATTCGATACAGTCACATCGTTCAGTGATGATTCGGTACAGCCACAGCTTTCAGTGATGATTCGGTACAGCCACAGCTTTCAGTGATGATTCGGTACAGCCACAGCTTTCAGTGATGATTCGGTACAGCCACAGCTTTCAGTGATGATTCGGTACAGTCACAGCTTTCAGTGATGACTCATACAGTGATGACTCATACATGCAAAACTCCTAGCAATGATTCGGTACATCGACATTGCCTACGGATTCAACTATGGAAAACACAAACTGAGACAATCGCTACAGAAACGTGAGAACCGCTGAACTAATCTTGGGTAAGGCGGATGACTGTTCTAACAACGCAAATACAGAGGGCTGTGTTGATACAAGCGGTATGAGATTGTCATAATGGTCATCAGTCAAGATCGCGGCCCCAAGTTGGAGCCAAGCAGGAAAGAGATGTATTGCCATTGTGTTTGGCAGCCTATGTGGTCCGCTCGTGAGAGTTAGGGATCAGAGAGGAGGGAAAGGAGTCGTAACACTGTAACATGGTAGGCAGGACATAAGAGTGGTTAGATGGAATGTAGATAATTTTGTAGAAGCCACAAGAAATGTAGACTTGTAGATCTCGATGTAGACAAGAAGCGATTCGGACAAGTCACGTTTATGTCGCGAGAAACTCGCGTTGTAATGTACAAACAATACCAGAAACTCACGTGGCAATATGAAACCGATACCAGAGACTCACGTGGCAATATAAAGCTTATACTAGAAACTCACGTGTCAATATAAAAACGATACCAGAAACTCACGTATCAATATAAAACCGATACGAGAAACTCACGTATCAATATAAAAACGATACCAGAAACTCACTTGACAATATAAAACCGATACCAGAAACTAGAGTGGCAATCTTAAAACCATACCATAAATTCACGTGGCAATCTTAAAGCGATACCATAAACTAGAGTGGCAATCTTAAAGCCATACCATACACTAGAGTGGCAATCTTAAAGCGATACCATAAACTAGAGTGGCAATCTTAAAACCATACCAGAAATTCACGTGGCAATCTTAAAGCGATACCATAAACTAGAGTGGCAATCTTAAAACGATACTCACAATTTGCATGGCAATATAAAAACGATACTAGAAACTTACGTGGTAATATAAAAACTGATACTAGAAACTCACGTGGTAATATAAAAACTGATACTAGAAACTCACGTGGTAATATAAAAACTGATACTAGAAACTCACGTGGTAATATAAAAACTGATACTAGAAACTCACGTGGTAATATAAAAACGATACTAAAAACTCACGTGGTAATATAAAAACTGATACTAGAAACTTACGTGGTAATATATAAACGATACTAGAAACTTACGTGGTAATATATAAACGATACTAGAAACTCAAGTGGTAATATAAAAACGATACTAGATACTCATGTGGCAATATAAAAACGATACTAGAAACTCACCTGGCAATATAAAAACAATACTAGAAACTCGCGAGGGCTCTTTCTCGTATATATATATTTAGTCAGAGAATGATGAACGCATTGCCACAAGATGTCAGTTAATGAATTCAAAAATACATTTTTATGATCAGTTATTTTAAGTAGTCGTGGAGTGGACTAATCTGGTTGTATACAGACTTAGGTTACTCTTTGGGCTCATTACAAAACCAACGACACATTCCTACTAAAGAGTGGTCTGCGGAAAGCTAACATGAAGCGGCACTCCATCACGTTAAGATACAACAGATCATCTATCTTCTTGCCTGCACACTCGATTGCAAATAAGTATGAAATGTCCGGATGGGTCCATATACGAGTTTTCTGATTCATGAGGCGAAAACCGTTCAAATAATGAAGCGGAGGCCGAGGCTATAAAAACAGTTGAGATTTCACACCAACAACTTGACTTGGACGAACTGTTGCAGATGGATTTTGTAGTGTTTTTAGTGACTCCAAGTCAGTTCTGGAGGCGCTGAAGAACATTCCATACAAAGAAAATGAGATATTCTTGATGGGGAGGGCGATCAACAACATCATCACTGCCTACGGGATAAATGTCACCTTGCAATGGACCCCTGGACATAATGGGCTACTAGGGAACGAGATGGCTGCCAGATTGGCAAAAACAGGAGCCTCGAAACAACAATTGGATAGACCCTGCAGTAACCACACAGTAAAAGGAATTATTAAGAATAATACCTGGGAAATCTGGATGAACAGGTGGGCGACGGGAACAACAGGTCGCAGTTTATTTAGCGAAATATCACAGCTAAAAATTAACGATGACATAAATAAAATTTTAAGGAAGAGCTCAAAGTCTAATCTTTCAGTTCTGAACAGGACATAGAAGAGTCAATACCCACTTGAACCACATCAATCCCCAGCCCTTGTGCAGACATTGCTCTCATCCTGATGAAACAGTTCGACATCTATTCATTGAGTGCAAGTCGCTTGCGGACATGAGGAAAAGATTCTTACAAGCACTGCCGACAATTACCAAAACACTGTACGGAGCAGTGACACAACTGAAGAAGACCTGTACCTATATAAGAATGGCATTGGGCTGCCAAGAGCAGGCTTGCTCAGCAGCTACGGAATAGCAACAGTAACAAAATCTTCCTGAGCAGAACAGGAAAGACAAAATAAAGTGAAATCTCTTGTCAGCGATTTGCAATCCACTAACGACTGACTGGGTCAGACGCCATTTCTTATGAAACATCGCTGTAATCATTTGTTCACAGTGACCCCACCTTGATGCTACTATTACGCGTCCCTGAAACACGAGTCGGTAGTTAATCATGCATTGTTGAAATTTATTAATAATCAATATTTATGTTAACCTAATTTTCTTTGATCCTTCATTTCCTTCTGGGATTTTTTTTTTTTTTAAAAGTTCGTTGCTTTAGTTGTTGGTAACCATGGTAGCAGCACAAGATAATAAAAACCAGACAATTTATTTTATAAAACAAAAGATACAAACGAGGTTTATTAAAGGTCTTCGTTTAATGTTCACTTCACCTGGTCTTACTTTAATATTCACTTCAACTGGTCTTCCTTTAATGTTCACTTCAACTGGTCTTCCTTTAATGTTCACTTCACCTGGTCTTACTTTTCCTGTTCACTTCAACTGGTCTTCCTTTTCCTGTTCACTTCAACTGGTCTTCCTTTTCCTGTTCACTTCAACTGGTCTTCCTTTAATGTTCACTTCCACTGGTCTTCCTTTAATGTTCACTTCAACTGGTCTTCCTTTTCCTGTTCACTTCAACTGGTCTTCCTTTAATGTTCACTTCAACTGGTCTTCCTTTAATGTTCACTTCAACTGGTCTTCCTTTAATGTTCACTTCAACTGGTCTTCCTTTAATGTTCACTTCAACTGGTCTTCCTTTTCCTGTTCACTTCAACTGGTCTTCCTTTTCCTGTTCACTTCAACTGGTCTTCCTTTTCCTGTTCACTTCAACTGGTCTTCCTTTAATGTTCACTTCAACTGGTGTTCCTTTCCCTTCTCACTTCAACTAGTCTTCCTTTCTTGTTCACGGTCTCCCTTCTCTGTTCACCGCCTTTTTTTTGGTGTTCACCTCAGCTATGTTCCTTTCGTGTTCACTTCAACTAAAGTATAAATCTACCAATGCAACTTTGCTCCATCCAGGAAGTCGTATATAATACGTAGGAAGGCCAGCTTTTAGCCAGACAGTGGTTTATCGTAATGCCATTAGAGACAATCAGTCGCGGAAGTAGAAGCTGCGACGCCTCCCGGTCGTCTAGCCCATTCGGCCATGCCCCCTCCCCTCGGCCCCCCTACGATGGTGAGGATGATTTGTGAAGTAAGTCTAGGAGCCATAGAGCGAGTATTTGCGAGTAGTCGATTGGTAGAGCGTTAGGTTCTCGCGGGCTACGCATTCCACGTTAAGGTATGCTCTAGTTCACCTAGCTGTAAATGACACCTGACTTATTCTAGTAGAAGGGAACTGGCTACCCGAAGTCGTAAACAGGTAATACTACATCTTCGACAACAGTGTCCGCTATTGGTCTGCAGGTAACTTGTTTTAGGAGTTGTTGTTAAAACCCCAGAATAAGTAAGTTAACTCGTCTGTGCGCCCCTAAAAGAGCGTTATGTGGCTGGTTGCAGTATTGTGTTTCTAAGAATCGACGTCACTGCACTCCGAGGACACGCAAAGGTGCTCAGTGTCTCCCAGCAAATAGCGCAGAGTCTGGATGCTGAAGGTCCATGTAGCTCGCTGGTTGTACACTCTCCTGCGCCGTCCTCTCATGCGCCCCACTCCGCTCGAACCTCGTTTAATGTTGAAATTTTGCAGTCTGTGGATTGCTGCTTCATCTATTTCGGTGTCCTCATCCAGAAGGCGGTCATTGATTGATTTCAAAATGTCACTTCTATCCATCACTAATGTGCCCATGATGGAAGCTTGTGAAGCAAAGATGTCAGCTCTTTCATTGCCTTGAACCTCGATATGAGCAGGACAGTAAATTCATGTCAACGTATGGAGGTTTGAGGCTTCAATAGCTGCTATCCACTCGTACCTAAGCCATCCCTTCTGCACCTTCTGAAGTACGGCTTGCGCGTCTGTCACGATGACTGCCTTTGTTAACAAAAAGTCTCAGATATCCATCTCAGCGCTGAGGTCCCTGCTTCCATCTCCATTCTCAAACTGAAGGTTGTTGACATAAATGACCCACTGCGCTGAGCAACGACCTGTCCTCTCCCTCTCGGAAGTTCCATCCTGATGCCCCACTGCGCTCGGCAACGACCTGTCCTCTCCCTCTAGGAAGCTCCATCCTGATGTCCCACTGCGCTCGGCAACGACCTGTCCTCTCGCTCAAGGAAGCTCTATCCTGATGTCCCACTGCGCTCGGCAACGACCTGTCCTCTCCCTCTAGGAAGCTCCATCCTGATGTCCCACTGCGCTCGGCAACGACCTGTCCTCTCGCTCAAGGAAGCTCTATCCTGATGTCCCACTGCGCTCGGCAACGACCTGTCCTCTCGCTCTTGGAGGAAGCTCCATCCTGATGTCCCACTGCGCTCGACAACAACCTGTCCTCTCGCTCTAGGAGAAAGCTCCATCCTGATGTCCCACTGCGCTCGGCAACAACCTGTCCTCTCGCTCTAGGAGGAAGCTCCATCCTGATGTCCCACTGCGCTCGGCAACGACCTGTCCTCTCGCTCTAGGAGGAAGCTCCATCCTGATGTCCCACTGTTGCAGTAATTTATTCACATCCCGAGCGTGCTGATTAAGGTAGATCGGAGTCTCCTAGGCTGTTGTGCTAATAACGGCTTCATATGCTCACCAGTACGGATATCACTTCCATCCACACCGACTATACCAG
The DNA here is from genome assembly GCA_036924085.1 of Ariolimax columbianus. Lineage (NCBI taxonomy): Eukaryota > Metazoa > Mollusca > Gastropoda > Stylommatophora > Arionidae > Ariolimax > Ariolimax columbianus. The sequence goes on from JAVGWX010000024.1 coordinate 28,359,269, forward strand.
ACTGCCATGAAACAGGCTGTGTTTAGTGCGAACAGCAAGAGAGTCCTGTGGGGTCTTGGTCAGTATGTTCACTTGACCCTGACTAACTGTTCGATCAGTATGTTTTACCTGACCTTGACTAACTGTCCGATCAGCATGTTTTACCTGACCCCGACTAACTGTCTGATCAGTATGTTTTACCTGACCCTGACTAACTGTCCGATCAGTATGTTTTACCTGACCTTGACTAACTGTCCTATCAGCATGTTTTACCTGACCCCGACTAACTGTCCGATCAGTATGTTTTACCTGACCTTGACTAACTGTCTGATCAGCATGTTTTACCTGACCCCGACTAACTGTCTGATCAGCATGTTTTACCTGACCCTGACTAACTGTCTGATCAGCATGTTTTACCTGACCCTGACTAACTGTCCGATCAGTTTGTTTTACCTGACCCTGACTAACTGTCCGATCAGTTTGTTTTACCTGACCAGACGTTAGTCTCCTCTTTTCTTTTTGCGAGGTCCTAGCCACAAATCGAATTATAGGGTCCAAACAATCTCCCGAGCGGTACACGGATTTGACACAAGTACAACCACAATTTCGATCAGTTCAGGTCAAGGGTCATCTCAATATCGTAGGTCGATTGATCAATTCAGATCAAGGGTCATCTCAATATCGCAGGTCGATTGATCAATTCAGGTCTAGGGTCTTCTCAATATCGCAGGTCGATTGATCAATTCAGGTCAAGGGTCATCTCAAAATCGCAGGTCGATTGATCAATTCAGGTCAAGGGTCATCTCAAAATCGCAGGTCGATTGATCAATTCAGGTCAAGGGTCATCTCAAAATCGCAGGTCGATTGATCAATTCAGGTCAAGGGTCATCTTATCGCAGGTCGATTGATCAATTCAGATTAGTGGTAATCTTCACATCAAACATAGCTGGATCAATTCAAATCAAGGGTCATCTTTATATTGAAGGTCGTATGATCAACTCAGGTCAAGGGCCATCATCACATCAAAGGTCATCGGATCAATTCAGATCAATGCGCATCTTCATTTGAAAGATCGACTAATCAGCTCACGCCAAGGGCCATCTTTACATCGACGGTGGGACTGAAATGGATCTCCAACGTACTCTATTTCTTGCCTTAATGGTGTGATCTGTCAAGCTTTTCCTTGTCCATCCTTTGATACTGTTATCCCATTTATAGAACTGTACCATCTGGGAGCCGCGTAGCGCAGTGGTTAGCGAGCTGGCTTTGCATCTGAGTGGTCCTGGGTTCATTCCCCAGTTGAGGCGGAAATGATTTTTCAGACTATAACGGCCCATCGGTTCGATCCGACCGTCTTAATTGGGTACCGGTTCAGTCAAGGAAGTAAAAGCGGCGAGGGAGAAGAGATGGCTACCGCCCTCATATAGCCGAGCCTTTGAAATGTGAGATCGCTAACACCTTACTCCCCTACGACAGTAATGCTTTACGTTACTTTACTTTACCCTCTGGCCCGTTTGCCCTTTCATTGCCCTTCCAGTATTCTTTTCAGCACCGTGTTGTGTCTTTTTATGTAGCCATAACTTTTCAACTGTCTGAATCGGATTTCGTTGATCAATTCTCTTTGCACTCTTAATTGTCTCAAATTGTCTTTTTGTCGTTTCTCCTTTCCACTATATGAGCCCAATCCTTCTACATTTCCAAGCCATCAATGGGGGAGGGGGGGGGGAAGGAGGGGGGGGGTCAAGCTTCCGGGCAGTGCCTAAGCTGTAGTGGTCAGCGATCCAGAGCTGACTGCTAGCTCTAGGCCAGTGATCCAGACCTACCAAGACTTTTCTACACCTCCGCGTAATGATCCTGGATTACAGGCTGCAACAGGACATACTTAGATGAAGGAATAGAAGAGGGAAGGCTAACCCGGTACCCAACAAGGTCATGCTGAAGTCGGATGTGTCGGGCTGAAAGGTGCAAATATCGCCGCCAAGCTGTAAACTACGACACAACACATTTCGTTCTGCGGACAATATCCTTCTATTTGCAAACCCCTTTTCATGACTTTCCAACAGGAGTTTGAGAACGGACGACGATGACAAATGGAAAGAAAAATAGTCCCCAATTCTTCTCTTCAATGCTTGGCCATTGTCCCTGTGTCTCCGCTGTACAGTAGGGACATACAGTGTGGCATGTGATAGACTTCACAGTAAGATGTGTGATAGGCGAGGGGTCATGACTCGGATAGAAATAAAGGTCTACGCTTCAATTGTTCTATCTTCCTTCGAATATGCGTTCCAGACCTGGACTGTCTATAGCCGCCACGCTGGTAAATTAAACCACTTCCACATGGACTGCCCGTGGAAACTACTGAGAATTAGATGGGAGGACATGGTGTCAGGACATGTTGGCAGGACATGGTGTCAGGACATGGTGGCAGGACATGGTGGTAGGACATGTTGGCAGGACATGGTGGCAGGACATGGTGGTAGGACATGGTGGCAGGACATGGTGGCAGGACATGGTGGTAGGACATGGTGGCAGGACATGGTGGTAGGACATGGTGTCAGGACATGGTGGCAGGACATGGTGGCAGGACATGGTGGTAGGACATGGTGGCAGGACATGGTGGCAGGACATGGTGGTAGGACATGGTGTCAGGACATGGTGGCAGGACATGGTGGCTGCAGAACATGGTGGCCGCAGGACATGGTGTCAGGACATGGTGGCAGGATATGGTGGCAGAACATGGTGTCAGGACATGGTGGCAGGACATGGTGGCAGGACATGGTGGCAGAACATGGTGTCAGGACATGGTGGCAGGACATGGTGGCAGGACATGGTGGCAGAACATGGTGTCAGGACATGGTGGCAGGACATGGTGGCAGGACATGGTGGCAGGACATGGTGGTACAACATGATGTCATGACATGGTGGCAGGACAGGGTGGCAGGACATGGTGGCAGGACATGGTGGCAGTACATGGTGTCAAATACAGATGTGTTAGCGCGATCGGGCATGTCCAGTATACACATCATGATATGTCCAACACCATTGAGATGCGCAGGCCATGTGGTACGCATGTCGGATTAACGTCCACCAAACGGGCTGCTCTATGGTGAACTCCAAAATGGCAAGAGAGCAAGCGGTGGGCAGTGGAAAAGGTAGAAGGACACACTTAAGAGATCGCTGATCCAGTCCGGCATTAACCACTATCACTTGGAAGTAATCGCTGCCAATCACACATACTGACGCAGCACTATTTCTGAGAGTGTTCAGAGACATGAGGCATCAAGAATAGATGAGGCTATACAGAGACATGAGGCATCAAGAATAGATGAGGCTATACAGAGACATGAGGCATTAAGGATAGATGAGGCTATACAGAGACATGAGGCATCAAGGATAGATGAGGCTATACAGAGACATGAGGCATTAAGGATATCTTCTTCTTCTTCGATCGTTCTCAATCTCCCCCTACCAAACCCTGAAAGGGTAAGTAGCAGAATGTAGTCCAGAGAACGGAATGCGTTGTGTCGTAGTTTACAGCTTGGCTGCGATATTTGCACCTTTCGGTCCAACACTCCGACTTTGGCAAGCATTTTTTGAGTACCGGGTTAGCATTCCCTTTTCGATCCCTTTTCCTTAGCCAGTCTGCCCTGCTGGAGCCTGTTATCCAGGATCACCGCGTGGAGATGTAGAAGGGTCTTGGCAGCTCTGGTTCGCTGGCCCTGACGCTAGCGTTCAGCTATGGGTCGCTGACCACTGCAGCTCATGTGCTGCTTAGCATCTTGATCCCACATCAAGGATATATGAGGTTATACAGAGACGATCGCTCCCACGTCAGCTCACATCAACCTTTCTTGAACCACAGTGCAAGGGAGTGTCTTATTTCCCTGTACAAAGTGCAACAGACAATTCAAGGATCAGATTAGCTTATTTCCCTGTACAAAGTGCAACAGACAATTCAAGGATCAGATTAGCTTATTTCCCTGTACAAAGTGCAACAGACAATTTAAGGATCAGATTAGCTTATTTCGCCATCTTGGAACTCATGCGAGCAGACAAAGTGATGGTCATCGATTACGTTAGACGAACAACACAGCCACGAGTATTGATTACAGCTGATCAATCTAACTTCTAATTTATGATGTTTTTAAAATGTAGATATGTGACTCTTGTTGATGAAAGCAGATTTGGCTATATCTATTCTCTTTGTTATTTCCATTTCTCATCTTCCATCCATCGTTATTGTATTTTCCAGAAGGGAGAATCTCTTGATCTCTTCCATTGCTTTATCATCTAATGGTATCTGTAGAGAACGGTGTTCTACACTATATGGGGGCCGCCCAAGAAGTAGATTAGTGAGGGAGCTGATAGCAGTCAGTGACTCATAGATACAGAATAGTGAGTGAGCTGATAGAGGTCAGTCACTTATAGATACAGCATAGTGAGTGAGCTGACAGGAGTCTGTGACTCACAGACGCAGTATAGTGAATGCGCTGACAGGAGTCAGTGACTCATAGATACAGTATGTGAGTGAGCTGATAGAAGTCAGTCACTTATAGATACAGCATAGTGAGTGAGCTGACAGGAGTCTGTGACTCACAGACGCAGTATAGTGAATGCGCTGACAGGAGTCAGTGACTCATAGATACAGCATGTGAGTGAGCTGACATGAGTCAGTGACTTATAGATACAACATAGTGAGTGAGCTGACAGGAGTCAGTGACTCCCAGACGCAGAATAGTGAATGCGCTGACAGGAATCAGTGACTCATAGATACAGTATGTGAGTGAGCTGACAGAAGTCAGTGACTTATAGATACAGCATAGTGAGTCAGTGACCCTTTACAGTCCGCCCAGATGGATTAGATTTACGAGGCGTGTTCAAAGGAAACAAGGCTTAACTACACCAAGTGATCATAGGTACGACGCGCATTATGGTGTCAACTCTGGTGTAAACAGCACATACCAGCCGTCAAGTCTGCAAAATTTCATTGTCCTCCGACTCTCAGACGGTTGAAAACATGGCGGGTGTGATACGGAATACGTCCAGAGTTGATCAACGAGCGGTGATTCGGTTTCTAACAGCTGAAGGATATCGACCAGTTGACATTCATCGCAGAGCGCAGGCAGTGTATGGTGACAAAAGTGTCGAAGATAACAGTGAAGAACTGGCCAACGATGTTTAAAGACGGACGTGAGTTAACGAAAGATCTTCCGAGACCTGGTCTCGATCACCAAAATTGATAAATTGATGCAGGAGTTCGGGTCACCATACACTGCCTGCATTCTCCGATGAATGTCAACTAATCGACATCCTTCAGCTGTTAGAAACCGATTCACCACTCGCTGATCAACTCTGGACGGATATGCATAACGCCCGCCATTTTATTTAACGGTCTACTGAGAAAACTATGAGTCGGAGGATAATGAAATTTGGCAAACTTGACGGCTGGTATGTGATATTTACACTATAACTGACGTCATCATGCGCATCGTACGTGTATTCACTTGGTGCAGTTAGGTCCAGTTTCATTTGAAAACGCCTCGATTGTCTAAAAACACGAGCTAATCAATCGGACCGGACTGTGGAGGGTTAAACCACAACAGGATATTCCCGGATACACACTTCCTGTAAACGGGCCAGCTGTAGTGGGGATCCTATGCTTATCTGGGAGCCATCAGGCAAATCAATTAAACTGTCTAGGCAAGGTGAGTCAGGAATTGAAGTCTCCTTAGAGCCTTAGTCACGCCCGACAAAGGCTCCGTTGACGGCAGCGGAAACATGTAGCCAGGTACAAGGAGACGAGCGCTGGGCCAAAAGGTTTCCCGTGCACATGCGCTTCTTGGTATTTCCGGTTTTGCTTCTGCTTGCCCGATTTCATTTTCTATCTTCTTTCTTTCTCTTTCTGTAGCTGTTCATATCTTTTTCTTTTCTTTTCTTTCTCTTTCCATCGTTTTCTTGCATTAGATATTTCTGTCTTTTTCTTTTCTATTTGTTTTCTTTCTTTAGCTATTTCTGGCAATCTTTCATTGTCTTTTTCTATATTTAGCTCTTTATACATTTGTATCTTTGTTCTGATCTGTTTCTTTCTTTTTGTTCTGACTTTTACAACTTTTTCTTTAATTGGCTGTTTTTTCTTTCATCTCTTTATTACCTTCTTTCGCTCCATTTTTCATCTTTCTTCCTTTCCTTAATTCATTTCATTCTCTTTCCTTTTCTTATTAATTCATTTATTTCTGTTTCCTTCTCTCATTTTCATTTCGTTCTCTCTCCTTCTCTCATTAATTAATTAATTTCTCTTTCCTCTCATTAATTCATTGTTTTCTCTTTCCTTCTCTCATTAATTCATTTCGTTATCTCCCCTTCTCTCATTAATTCATTGTTTTCTCTTTCCTTCTCTCATTAATTCATTGTTTTCTCTTTCCTTCTCTCATTAATTCATTTCGTTCTCTCCCCTCCTCTCATTAATTCATTTCGTTATCTCCCCTTCTCTCATTAATTCATTTCGTTATCTCCCCTTCTCTCATTAATTCATTTCGTTATCTCCCCTTCTCTCATTAATTCATTTCGTTATCTCCCCTTCTCTCATTAATTCATTTCGTTATCTCCCCTTCTCTCATTAATTCATTTCGTTATCTCCCCTTCTCTCATTAATTCATTTCGTTATCTCCCCTTCTCTCATTAATTCATTTCGTTATCTCCCCTTCTCTCATTAATTCATTTCGTTATCTCCCCTTCTCTCATTAATTCATTTCGTTATCTCCCCTTCTCTCATTAATTCATTTCTTTCTCCCTCATTCTCTCCTAAATTCATTTCTTCCCCTTTCCTTTTCTTATTATTTCCTTTTCTCATTATCTCATTATTTCTGTTTCCACCTGTCTCTCCTTCCTCTGCATCATCTTATTGTACTCCACTTCCGCCTCTCATCTCCAGGACAAGATGAGGGATGAGTAGTTCCTTCAATGGGGGACCTGATACCAGATTATCTGAGAGATTAAAGTGGGTAGGCGACCAGCCAGTTGCCATTGTGTTGATACCTTTGTCAGTCTGAATGGATAGCCTGAATGGATAAGCCTCAACGAATTAGCCTGCATGGATAAGCCTGCATGGATAAGCCTGGATGGATAAGTCTGGATGGATAAGCCTGAATGGATAAGCCTCAACGAATTAGCCTGCATGGATAAGCCTACATGGATAAGCCTGGATGGATAAGCCTGAATGGATAAGCCTCAACGAATTAGCCTGCATGGATAAGCCTGCATGGATAAGCCTGGATGGATAAGCCAGGATGGATAAGCCTGAATGGATAAGCCTGACTGGAGAAGCCTCAATGGATAACCCTGAATCCTGAGAAGGTCCTACTTTGCCTCATCTCTGTTCCTCCATTGGGCGAAGACTGTTTTAGGACAAACGTGTATTTCTTTTTTTCCTGTAAAACTCTTTCTGTTCTTTTCTTTCCTCTCCTTCCTTTCTTATTTCCTTTTCCTTTTTGTCCTTATCTTTTTATTCCTTTCTTCTCCTTCCCTTTCCTCGCCTTTCCGTCCTCTCCTTCCTTTCTGTTTTCCTTTTCTTTTCTGTCCTTATCTTTTTATTCCTTTCTTCTCCTTCCCTTTCCTCGCCTTTCCGTCCTCTCCTTCCTTTCTGTTTTCCTTTTCTTTTCTGTCCTTATCTTTTTATTCCTTTCTTCTCCTTCCCTTTCCTCGCCTTTCCGTCCTCTCTTTCCTTTCCTTTTCGTTCCTCTTATTTCCATTTCTTTCCCTTCCTTCCTTGTCTTTTTTTCCCTTCTCCCTTGCTGTTATTTCTTTTTCTATTTATTCTATCTTTCTTTTCCTTTCTTTCTTTCTTTTTTTTCTTCCTTTGTCTTCTATTCCCTCTTCTCCTATTCACACCCGCTTCACTTTCCTTCCTCCCTTTCATTCTCTTTATCCTTTCTCTCTCTTTAATAATTTTCTTCTCACCATTGTCTTCCTACTTCTTCGTCCTATATTTCTTTTCCGACCTCTGCTTCTCCCCACCACTCTCACATTTCTTCCTCCACTTCATTCTTATTTTTCTAAATCTTCTTTCTTTTCCCCGTCCCTTTCCCTCTTCTTCTCCGTCTTCTACCTTTCTACTTCTTCGTTTTCTTCTTCTGTTCGTCGATCCCTTCTGTTAGTAATTACCCACCTTCCTCAGGTCAAGAATACCAAGAGGTCAAAGGTTATTCTGATATACACCTAACTAACTTCCTCCCTACAACCTAACTACTAAAACATACCCGAACATTTCTAAGACTGCTTATTTTCATTCATATCTATTTAACTATTACTAGAATGTGCGACTGTATTTCCACCGTTTCCGTACAAGATTTAATTGGCTGGCCGAATCACATGTCCGTGGCGTCGTCATCAGCGGCTTTCGATTAGTCAAAACAGATTACAAGAAAGTTGTTATATTGCTACATTCGTTGGAGAAAGTATGGAGGCATTAAACGGTTTAAGATTGCTGATATGGAAAATCAGCTGAGATTTTTTCCAAAATCAGTTTTACTTGGAAATCTGATGCACCACTGACAGAAGACACTTATAGTTGGCTGCTCGATCCAGGGTCAGTGACCTATAATTCGCAAAGAACCTATTTCGCCTCCAAATGGTGGTCAAGGGAACAGACTGTAAACATACAGGTGGTAAAGGGATTAGACACGGAAGGACAATCTAGTCCCCACAATGCCGTGCGGAAATCGGATGGGTCGGGCCGAAAGTAGCACAGCAGTTGTAGGCTACAACACGACGTCACAAATGTTCCTTTCAGGATGAACAATACAATCAATTTGATCGCGACGTCATTTCCGGGTACAATCAGAGAAATTACAAGAAATACATTTTAAGGCATACGATACTGGAGTGTGGGTTGGTGAGGGTGGGAGGGGTTTGAGGGAGTGGTTGGAGGGAGGGGTTGGGGGGAGGGGTTAGAGGGAGTGGTTGGAGGTAGGGGTTGGGGGGAGAGGTTGGAGGGAGGGGTTGGGGGGAGTGGTTGGAGGGAGGGGTTGGAGGGAGTGGTTGGAGGGAGGGGTGGGGGGAGTGGTTGGAGGTAGAGGTTGGGGGAGGGGTTGGGGGAGTGGTTGGAGGGAGTGGTTGGAGGGAGTGGTTGGAGGGGGGGGGGTTGAGGCAGTGGTTGGAGGGAGTGGTTGGAGGGAGTGGTTGAAGGGAGGGGTTTGAGGGAGTGGTTGGAGGGAGGGGTTTGAGGGAGTGGTTGGAGGGAGGGGTTTGAGGGAGGGGTTGGAGGGAGGGGTTGGATGGAAGGGTTGGAGGGAGGGGTTTGAGGAAGTGGATGGTTGGAGGGGTTTGAGGGAGGGTATGGAGGGTGTGGATGGAGGGAGTGGATGGAGGGATGGGATGGAAGAAGAGGATGGAGGGAGGGGATGGAGGGAGTGGATGGAGGGAGGGGATGGAGGGAGTGGATGGAGGGAGGGGATGGAGGGAGTGGATGGAGGGAGTGGATGGAGGGAGTGGATGGAGGGAGTGGATGGAGGGAGGGGAAGTCAAGGCACCACTTTCGGAGGTTAAGTCAAGGCACCACTTTCGGAGGTTAAGTCAAGGCACCACTTTCGGAGGTCAAGTCAAGGCACCACTTTCGGAGGTTAAGTCAAGGCACCACTTTCGGAGGTCAAGTCAAGGCACCACTTTCGGAGGTCAAGTCAAGGCACCACTTTCGGAGGTCAAGTCAAGGCACCACTTTCGGAGGTCAAGTCAAGGCACCACTTTCGGAGGTCAAGTCAAGGCACCACTTTCGGAGGTCAAGTCAAGGCACCACTTTCGGAGGTCAAGTCAAGGCACCACTTTCGGAGGTCAAGTCAAGGCACCACTTTCGGAGGTCAAGTCAAGGCACCCCTTTCGGAGGTCAAGTCAAGGCACCACTTTCGGAGGTCAAGTCAAGGCACCACTTTCGGAGGTCAAGTCAAGGCACCACTTTCGGAGGTCAAGTCAAGGCACCACTGTCGGAGGTCAAGTCAAGGCACCACTTTCGGAGGTCAAGTCAAGGCACCACTTTCGGAGGTCAAGTCAAGGCACCACTTTCGGAGGTCAAGTCAAGGCACCACTTTCGGAGGTCAAGTCAAGGCACCACTTTCGGAGGTTAAGTCAAGGCACCACTTTCGGAGGTTAATTCAAGGCACCACTTTCGGAGGTTAAGTCAAGGCACCACTTTCGGAGGTCAAGTCAAGGCACAACTTTCGGAGGTCAAGTCAAGGCACCACTTTCGGAGGTTAAGTCAAGGCACCACTTTCGGAGGTTTAGTCAAGGCACCACTTTCGGAGGTCAAGTCAAGGCACAACTTTCGGAGGTCAAGTCAAGGCACCACTTTCGGAGGTCAAGTCAAGGCACAACTTTCGGAGGTCAAGTCAAGGCACCACTTTCGGAGGTTAAGTCAAGGCACCACTTTCGGAGGTTTAGTCAAGGCACCACTTTCGGAGGTTAAGTCAAGGCACCACTTTCGGAGGTTAAGTCAAGGCACCACTTTCAGAGGTTAAGTCAAGGCACCACTTTCGGAGGTTAAGTCAAGGCACCACTTTCGGAGGTTAAGTCAAGGCACCACTTTCGGAGGTTAAGTCAAGGCACCACTTTCGGAGGTTAAGTCAAGGCACCACTTTCGGTGGTTAAGTCAAGGCACCACTTTCGGAGGTTAGGTCAAGGCACCACTTTCGGAGGTTAGGTCAAGGCACCACTTTCGGAGGTTAAGTCAAGGCACCACTTTCGGAGGTTAAGTCAAGGCACCACTTTCGGAGGTTAAGTCAATGCAACACTTTCGGAGATTAAGTCAAAGCACCACTTTCGGAGATTAAGTCAAGGCACCACTTTCGTAGGTTAAGTCAAGGCACCACTTTCGGAGGTGAAGTCAAGGCACCACTTTCGGAGGTTAAGTCAAGGCACCACTTTCGGAGGTTAAGTCAAGGCACCACTTTCGGAGGTGAAGTCAAGGCACCACTTTCGGAGGTGAAGTTAAGGCACCACTTTCGGAGGTTAAGTCAAGGCACCACTTTCGGAGGTTAGGTCAAGGCACCACTTTCGGAGGTTAAGTCAAGGCACCACTTTCGGAGGTTAACTCAAGGCACCACTTTCGGAGGTTAAGTCAAGGTACCACTTTCGGAGGTCAAGTCAAGGCACCACTTTCGGAGGTCAAGTCAAGGCACCACTTTCGGAGGTCAAGTCAAGGCACCACTTTCGGAGGTCAAGTCAAGGCACCACTTTCGGAGGTTAAGTCAAGGCACCACTTTCGGAGGTTAAGTCAAGGCACCACTTTCGGAGGTCAAGTCAAGGCACCACTTTCGGAGGTCAAGTCAAGGCACCACTTTCGGAGGTCAAGTCAAGGCACCACTTTCGGAGGTCAAGTCAAGGCACCACTTTCGGAGGTCAAGTCAAGTAACTTCTCCACCAAGTATCATTTTCATGAAGTTACATCCACGATAGGTCGTCAAGTCAAGTTACATCCTCGACAGGTCGTCAAGTCAAGTTACATCCTCGACAGGTCGTCAAGTCAAGTTACATCCTCAATAGGTCGTCAAGTCAAGATACATCCTCAATAGGTCGTCAAGTCAAGTTACATCCTCAATAGGTCGTCAAGTCAATTTACATCCTCAATAGGTCGTCAAGTCAAGTTACATCCTCAACAGCTCGTCAAGTCAAGATAAATCCACTATAGGTCGTCAAGTCAAGATACATCCTCAACAGCTCGTCAAGTCAAGAAAAATCCACGATAGGTCGTCAAGTCAAGATACATCCTCAACAGCTCGTCAAGTCAAGATAAATCCACTATAGGTCGTCAAGTCAAGATACATCCTCAACAGCTCGTCAAGTCAAGATAAATCCACGATAGGTCGTCAAGTCAAGATACATCCTCAACAGCTCGTCAAGTCAAGATAAATCCACGATAGGTCGTCAAGTCAAGATACATCCTCAACAGCTCGTCAAGTCAAGATAAATCCACGATAGGTCGTCAAGTCAAGATACATCCTCAACAGCTCGTCAAGTCAAGATAAATCCACGATAGGTCGTCAAGTCAAGATACATCCTCAACAGCTCGTCAAGTCAAGATAAATCCACGATAGGTCGTCAAGTCAAGATACATCCTCAACAGCTCTTCAAGTCAAGATAAATCCACGATAGGTCGTCAAGTCAAGATACATCCTCAACAGCTCGTCAAGTCAAGTTACATCCACGATAGGTCGTCAAGTCAAGATACATCCTCAACAGCTCGTCAGGTCAAAATACAACCACGATAGGTCGTCAAGTCAAGAAACATCCACAACAGGTCGTCATGTCAAGATACATCCTCAACAGCTCGTCAAGTCAAGATACATCCACGATATGTCGTCAAATCAAGATACATCCACGATAGGTTGTCAAGTCAAGATACATCCACGATAGGTCGTCAAGTCAAGATACATCCTCAATATATTATCAAGTCAAGTTACATTTTCAACAGGTCGTCAAGTCAAGATACATCTTCAACAGGTCACCAAGTTACATCCTCAACAGGTCGTCAAGTCAAGTTACATCATCAACAGGTCACCAAGTTACATCCTCAATAGGTCGTCAAGTCAAGATACATCCACGATAGGTCGTCAAGTCAAGATACATCCTCAACAGGTCGTCAAGTCAAGATACATCCTCAATATATTATCAAGTCAAGTTACCTTCTCAACAGGTCGTCAAGTCAAGATACATCATCAACAGGTCACCAAGTTACATCCTCAACAGGTCGTCAAGTCAAGTTACATCCTCAACAGGTCACCAAGTTACATCCTTAATAGGTCGTCAAGTCAAGATACATCCTCAAAAGGTCGCCAAGTCAAGATACATCATCAACAGGTCGTCAAGTCAAGTTACATCCTCAACAGGTCACCAAGTTACGTCCTCATTAGGTCGTCAAGTCAAGATACATCCTCAACAGGTTGTCAGGTCAAGTATAATTTTGTCAAGTCAAGTTACATTCTCGATAGGTCAAGAAAAATTACATTTTCATTAGGTCAAGTGAAGTTATATCCTCAATATGTTAAGTTACATCCTCAACAGATCAAACCAAGAAATATTGTCGTCAGGTCAAGCTTCATACGCAATAGAACAAGTCAAGTTACATCATCAAAAGGTCAAGGTAAGTGAAGGTCTTCGGTAAGTTACAACCGCAAAGGTCGTCAAGTACCATTTTTGTCAGGTCAAGTTACATCCTCGATTGGTCAGGCCAAATGACTAATTGGACAGGTCAAGTGTGGTTACATCTTCCTCAAGTCAAAGTTACAATTTATTAAGTCAAATAATATTTTCAAGTCAATTTACATATATAGCTGATCAAGTCAAGTGACTTCGTCAATTGAATTTTCATCTTTAGTAGGTCTAAGTCGTTTCATTTTCGGGATGTCAAGTTACAGCCTCAATAGGTCGTTTCATTTTCGCAATGCCAAGTTACATGCTCAATAAGTCAAGTCGTTTTCGTTATGTCAAGTTACATAATCAATGGGTAAAGTCTTTTCATTTTTGTTATGTCAAATTACATCATCAATAGGTCAAGCCAAGTGACATCTTGGCCAAAAACGAAATTGAAAACACATTTCTCTACAAAACAGAGGCGTCGACAACAGGGCGTATCACTGTTACATAATCAATGGGTAAAGTCTTTTCATTTTTGTTATGTCAAATTACATCATCAATAGGTCAAGCCAAGTGACATCTTGGCCAAAAACGAAATTGAAAACACATTTCTCTACAAAACAGAGGCGTCGACAACAGGGCGTATCACTGTTACATAATCAATGGGTAAAGTCTTTTCATTTTTGTTATGTCAAATTACATCATCAATAGGTCAAGCCAAGTGACATCTTGGCCAAAAACGAAATTGAAAACACATTTCTCTACAAAACAGAGGCGTCGACAACAGGGCGTATCACTGTTACATAATCAATGGGTAAAGTCTTTTCATTTTTGTTATGTCAAATTACATCATCAATAGGTCAAGCCAAGTGACATCTTGGCCAAAAACGAAATTGAAAACACATTTCTCTACAAAACAGAGGCGTCGACAACAGGGCGTATCACTGTTACATAATCAATGGGTAAAGTCTTTTCATTTTTGTTATGTCAAATTACATCATCAATAGGTCAAGCCAAGTGACATCTTGGCCAAAAACGAAATTGAAAACACATTTCTCTACAAAACAGAGGCGTCGACAACAGGGCGTATCACTGTTACATAATCAATGGGTAAAGTCTTTTCATTTTTGTTATGTCAAATTACATCATCAATAGGTCAAGCCAAGTGACATCTTGGCCAAAAACGAAATTGAAAACACATTTCTCTACAAAACAGAGGCGTCGACAACAGGGCGTATCACTGTCCCCCCCCCCCCCCCCCCCCCCGTGACTTCCGAAGTCTCCCCCAATTCCATCCACTTAGATGATGTCTGCCACTCCGCGGATAACTCTATAATCAACCTGCCAGAACGTTCTGCCGGAACCAGTGATTTGCCCCTCTGCTTTGCTGATTGCGGCAAAGACGCCTATCCAGTTGTCATGGCAGCCGTCAGCCTGGACAGCTAAATGGACAGCGATGTTCTATGCTATTATCTGAGCCAGTGCATTCGTGGCCGTGCCGGATCACCCGGAGTTGCCTCCCATCATGACAGAGACGCACGTGAGTGACAGACAGAGGACCTCTGGTTTGAGGATAAATTGGAGACCAAGTTTCATATATGGCAAACGCGTAACCTCTCTAGGGTAGAAGACTCTCCAAGTCATGGTTTTGGATAACCGCAGCTTTCGCCGTGGCTACAATCCCATTGAGTTTGAAGTACCCTTCTGGTTTGAAAGTAAGCACTAGAAACAATGTCGCATGTATGTTGGAGGAACGGTTTCAATCTTATGGCCCATATATAATTATATCGATAGATAGATAGATAAATAGATAGATAGATAGATAGATATATAAGAGTAGATAGATATATATATAGATAGATATATAAGAGTAGATAGATAAATAAATAGATAGATAGATATATATATTAGAGTAGATAGATAGATAGATAGATAGATAGATAGATAGATAGATAGATAGATAGATAAATAGATAGATAGATATATATATAAGAGTAGATAGATAGATAGATAGATAGATAAATAGATAGATAGATGTATAAGAGTAGATAGATAGATAGATAGATAAATAGATAGATAGATAGATATATAAGAGTAGATAGATAGATAGATAAATAGATAGATAAATAGATGGATAGGATTAGATAGATAGATAGATAGATAGATAAATAGATAGATAGATAAATAGATAGATAGATAGGATTCGATAGATAGATAGATAGATAGATAGATAGATAGATAGGATTCGATAGATAGATATGATTCGATAGATAGATATATAAGAGTAGATAGATAGATAGATAGATATATAGATAGATAGATAGATATATTTATAGGATTAGATAGATAAATAGATATATTGGATAAGATATATAGAAAGGATTGTATAGATAGATAGATAGATAGATAGATAGATAGACAGATAGATAGATAGATAGATAGATAGATAGATAGATAGATAGATAGATAGATAGATAGATAGATAGATAGATAGATAGATAGATAGATAGATAAATTGACGGACGGGCGGACGGACGGACAGACAGACAGACAGAAGACGCAGATGATGAAGAATAAGCGACATTAGGAGGAACATGAAAACAGTTGGAAATGAAGAATGAAGAAAAATAGAGGACGAAGAAACAGAAGATGAAGAAGGCAAAGAAGTAGAGAACGATAATAAAGAAAAAAACGAAGAAAAAGAAGTAGAGAAAAATGATATGTAAGAGATCGTAAGGATGTGTAGATTTATTAGGGATATGATTTTAGATATGTATTATTACAGTTAGAAAGGGTGGGAGTAAAGCATACATTGTAACTTATAGAATTAAACTAACAAAGCTAGCCAGTACAGATGTACTCAAATCTGGACATCGGAATGCTTGGAAATGCATAGCGTTGGTTTCCAAGCCACGCAGATGTTAAAACTACGTGACCTTGCATAACACCTAGCCGTTTAGACGCCTGTTATAGCATGATCAGTAGTGATGATTGCTATTAACTGGTTTTTCTGAAATCTCGGGAAGGAAAAAATCTAGAGGGAAGAGTCGAGAGACAAATCGACATCATTCGGGTGCGAGATAGCGGAGAGACAAGAGGAGATAATCATTCGGGTGCGAGTAGCGGGAGAACAAGTCGACATCAGTCGGCAGCGAGCAACTAGGAGAATAGAACCGTCTTGATAACGGTGAAGAGAAAGAATATCTATTTTTAGAGCCCAGAGAGAGAGAGATTTTGACGGACAATCTTTGAGCATGAGAGTCCAGAGGTTCAGCAGCATATCAAGGAGAGGTAAATAGTAATGAAATTGATGTTTTGCTTAGCAGGTGTAAGAAACAGATATAGTAGTGCGTCACGAGGAACACGCAAGAGCCAGTCATCTTAGATACTAGTTTTTCTCGTCGCTGCCAGGAATTAGCGTATAACAGAATAATCTCAAGAATCAGCGGCTCTGCAGAATTATCTCCAGAATCAGTCTAACAGAAGTATCTCAGAAATCTAGCGTCTAGAGAGATATTTGACTAGCAAAGCGATCCTGCGCTTCAACGATCGCTACAAGCCACAGTCGACGAGGAGAATAAGACCACGGACGAATCACCTGGGTTGTAGAACAACACGAATCTTTCATTCTGTGGCAATTCACATAACGGCTCGTCTATCAAGCTACAGTTCGCCTATTAAGTTACTGTTCGTTTATCAAGTTGTAGTTTGTACTCAAGTTTCTTGTAGTTTAGTTTATTTCATAATTTCTTACAGCCAGACAGGTTTTGTTTTGAGTGAAGATTGGGGAGTCAGTTGTGAACGTGTAGAAATAAAGTTTCATTGTTGTGTTTTATTTTAAATTAGCGTCGTAGTTAATTTGTTTGAAGTGAGAGTTTAGTTAGTGCAGCCCCTTGCATCATCTGCGACGGTAGGTCAGCCAGCTGGAGATGCCACAGAATAAACAGATGGAATGAAGAAAATGAAGTACAAAAGAATTATAACAAAAACAGCACGAAGAAGAAGACAAAAGTGAAGAAAAAAAAATGAAGATTGAGAATTACAAAAAGAAGAAACTGAAAATTATATTAAAAAAAATAAAATCAATAGAAGTAAAGACAAAACGAATTTTAACTAGACAAAGATGGCAAATGCCCACTTGAACATACAATATAGCAGCACTTTCCATATGGCTAATGCCTGCGTAAGATGTCTGTTTTGCCTGGGTCGTTCAATTCTTCATTTCTGAGTTACTTCTGTCAACAACTAGCTGTTATTAACAAGTCCATTATAACCGAGGTTTTACCGTAAGCGAATACAAATGCTTCTCTACATGGGCCGTCACACTTGTCACAGTGACGAGATTGAGTACACGGTTTAAACATTTGAAAATCGATACCTCGTGACAATCGTCCGAGGACGATTTCAATACCAAAGTAGGAGAGGAGGATAATGGTAGACACAACAAGAGATTATGGATTTATCTTTTCCTTGCCCACTGCTTACGGAGCATAGGGTCAAAGCTGCGGTGTGCCACCTTCCAGGAAGCCTGGTTGAAAGTAGGTTTGTTCGAGGCGTTTTCAAATGAAACCTGGACCAAACTGCACGAATTGAATATACGTACAAGGCGCATGATGACGTCACTTCTGGTATAAGCAGCACAGATCAATCGTCAAGTTTGCAAAATTTCTTTTATTCTTCTACTCATAGTTTCCTCAGCAGACCACATAAAACATGTGTGTGGGGGGGGGGGGGGGGGGGGGGGGGTGATGCGGAATGAGTCCAGTGTTGATCAGCGAGCGGTGATTCAGTTTTTAACAGCTGCAGGATGTTGACCAGTTGACATTCATCGCAGAATGCAGGCAGGGTATGGTGACAAAAATGTGTTAAAACAACAGTGAAGAACCGGCCAATAATGTTTAAGGAATGACGTGAGTTAACGCAACAATATACGCCTGACCTGGTCTCGGAAGATCTTTCGTTAACTCACGTCCTTCTTTAAACATCGTTGCCCAGCTCTTCACTGTTGTCGTCAACACACGCTTGTCATCATACACTGCCTGCATTCTGCGATGAATGTCAACTGGTCGACATCCTTCAGCTGTTAGAAACCGAATCACCGCTCGCTGATCAACTCTGGACAGATTCCGTATCATACCCGCCATGTTTTCAACGGTCTGTTGAGGAAACTATGACTCGGAGAAAAATGAAATTTTACAAACTTGACGGTTGGTATGTGCTGTTTACACCAGAAGTGACGTCATCGTGCGTATCGAACGTATGTACACTTGTTGCAGCTTGGTCCGGTTTCATTTGAACACGCCTCGTAAAAGATGCAAAAATAACCATATCAAAGACCCCATCAAAGGACACACACGGTCTTGGGAGAACGGTAATGGAAGGTATGGTACCGGACAAGAGAGTCAGAGGCAGACCATGAAGATGATGGCACCAAGCAGTCAAGGAATGCTTGGGCCTGACTCTGGAGCAGACTGGAGCTTTGGTAAAAGAGGCAGACCAAGAAGGTGATGGCACCAAGTAGTCAAGGAATGCTTGGGCCTGACTCTGGAGCAGACTGGAGCTTTGGTAAAAGAGGCAGACCAAGAAGGTGATGGCACCAAGTAGTCAAGGAATGCTTGGGCCTGACTCTGGAGCAGACTGGAGCTTTGCCAAGAGATCGAGTTTCTTTCAGACGGGCTGTGATGGGAGCGACGTTCCGCAAAGGACATGCTATATGCTAATTAGAAACGCCCAAAATACACAGGCTCAGGTCACTATGCGGAATTTTCTGTCATTTAGGTTTGAGTGGGCAGTCAGAAAATTGACCCTCACGAAAGTTCTAAAAGTGGGCGCCAGGTATAAAGAACTCCGTATTAAATAAACACAGTGCACATGTAAAGAGTCTTGAGCGCAAGAGAACAACATTATCTACCACAGACTGCTTGCAGCATCACAAAAGATATCACTTTTAATCAGGTTAAGCAGCGCTTGTAATGACCTTCAAGATGGCGGAAGATTTATAAAAATCGTTTTACGATTAACAAACACCACATCCTAATTTGTCAACTCGCCTCGGGGTCGAGGAATGCGAGAAAGCGTTTTATAACGTTCCACGGGATATCTTTTTTAACTGCCTCACAGAATGTTGATTTTTCAGTTCAGCAGTTAATACCAGGACAGGTCAGTAAATAGGTCACATGTTACATATTATTCTATATTAACTTAACTTTCTTACAACTATTACTCTGTTACTCGCAACACTAATTAACAAACTAACAATTATTTTAACTGCAGCAAAAGAAAATGAATGTTTATGATATAAAATTCATTCACATTATAACAATAAACTAGGCTTGTGAATCGTATTATTTTGTCCATCAAAACTTCAACTAACTATAATGTCTGTCAAGAGTTTCGTGCAAATAGTAACGGTATTTCTCTTGTATCTTATAAGCCCCAGGTCCAGGTAACAGACGCTTGTCTAGTCGGGAACAATATACTGACCAGGACGTCGCGTGAGGGTCAGGCACAATATACTGACCAGGACGTCGCGTCAGGGTCAGGCACAATATACTGACTAGGACGTCGCGCCAGGGTCAGGCACAATATACTGACCAGGACGTCGAGTCAGGGTCAGGCACAATATACTGACCAGGACGTCGTGCCAGGGTCAGGCACAATATACTGACCAGGACGTCGAGTCAGGGTCAGGCACAATATACTGACCAGGACGTCGCGTCAGGGTCAGGCACAATATACTGACTAGGACGTCGCGTCAGGGTCAGGCACAATATACTGACCAGGACGTCGCGTCAGGGTCAGGCACAATATACTGACCAGGACGACGCGTCAGGGTCAGGCACAATATACTGACCAGGACGTCGCGTCAGGGTCAGGCACAATATACTGACCAGGACGTCACGTCAGGATCACGCACAATATACTGACTAGGACGACGCGTCAGGGTCAGGCACAATATACTGACCAGGACGTCGCGTCAGGGTCAGGCACAATATACTGACTAGGACGACGCGTCAGGGTCAGGCACAATATACTGACCAGGACGTCGCGTCAGGGTCAGGCATAATCCACTGATCAAAACCACAATCTCTCTTCCATGTAGCGTTCCCCTGATTGACAAGATGTGGATCGATATGATCCCCATAACAGTGAGCGCCACGCAAATGAAGCCAATCATAGCACAACCGCTTGGAGGACTACGGTTCACCTTCATCAGCACGCTCGGAATGTTAGGGAAAGCTTATACAACCCGCTACTTAATGTCCTTTTCAGGGCGCACAAAAGGGTAAACTTACTCATTATGTGCATTAAACAACAACAAGGGTAGCCTCAGGTCCTACCACTTGATCATTTTTGGACAAGTTCTGCACTCTCTCCACTACCCAGACGTGGCTCCCTACGTCTTGAGGCTCATCTCAAGAATCAAAGTGCGACTCAAAGGGTCGAAACTTGGGGACACAGCTGTCATCAAGTAACATGAGACGAAGTGAACTCATAAAAATAACTTCAGAGAAACTTGCAGCAGCGGGGCTTCATGGTAGGGGTCTGTCGATTGAGAAAGTGCATTTTTCGAGGGGATTAGGTTTCGAGTAAATGTTTTTTTTTTCTAGAAAAGCAAATGGCACTTTTCGATCAGCCATAATCTATTTAAGTCTAAGAATGACGTAAGTTAACGCAACAATATGCGCCTGACCTGGTCTCGGAAAATCTTTCGTTAACTAGTGTCCTTTAAACATCGTTGACCAGTTCTTCACTGTTGTCTTCGACACACTTTTGTCACCATACGCTGCCTGCATTCTACGATGAATGTCAACTGGTCGACATCCTTCACCTGTTTGAAACCGAATCACCGCTCGCTGATCAACTCTGGACAGATTCCGAAGCACACCCGCCATGTTTTCAACGGTCTGCTGAGGAACCTATGAGTAGGAGAATAATGAAATTTTACAAACTTGGAGGTTGGTATGTGCTGTTTACACCAGAAGTGACGTCATCATGAGCAATCGTACGTTTGTTCACTTGTTGCAGCTTGGTCCGGTTTCATTTGAACACGCCTCGTATTAGATGCAAAAATAAGACGCACTAAGAGAATACGAACGGGATAAGATGCTTTCTCGAATATGAGACGACAGTATATGATGTAGAATTATATGTATAGTTGTATTACTAGACATAATAGTGAGTTTATGGAAAGATTACTTACAGAAACGACATTATTTCATAGGAGAAATACAAAGACGCACTCAGACGCAATAATATATGCACTTTTATCTCGCTGACTCTGCAAAGACTTTTGGCAGTGACTGGAATTAGGTAATGGAAAATGTCAAATCCACTATTTATTAAATGTATACCAACACTTTATTATAACATGTTAGAAAAGTTTGTCTTCTTCTTCTACGTACGCTGTCAGACGTCAACCTGTATTTTTTCGAAAAAAGCAGCGGTCATCCTGAGGCTGTCGACACTGCCATAGAGCTTGTCTAGTGTTGCCACTGGTGATGGCCACATCTGCTTTATCTGGTCCTCGTATGTCGAGCAGTTTTGCAGCAAATGTTCAGCGGTAATTTTCCCGGTACCACACGGGCATTCGTCAGTGCCACCTATCTTCAATTTGTTGAAGAGCTGGTACCTCAGTCTATTGTGGCCAGTGCGAATTCTGAAGACCACGACCTGCTCTCTTCTGTTCAACTGGTAATAGGCATAATTTTTTGTGTAGCCAATATGTTCTGTTTCCCATTTGGTCATGTATCTAGCTCTAATAAGCTTTTTGGACTCTTCGTAGGTCACACTAGAGTCTGGTTGTGGTAATCTTGTACCTTCTTTTGCCAGTCTGTCTGCCTCCTCGTTGCCTTGGATGTTACAGTGGGATGGAACTCTTTTTGGAGCGGATTGCTGGCGTAGTTGACAGAGTACTGCTCTTAAATCATTAAGTTCGGTATTTTTCTGGCTTTTTAGTGCTGTGACTACGGCCAGGGCATCTGTAAACAGGACTATATGGCTTTCATTTCTTTTGCCTGTCACCATTTCTTGTACTGCAGCCCTCAGTGCCTCTGCCTCCGCTCTGAAATTGCTTGTGTATTTTCCAGTTGCCACTGACAGTGTTATTTTTCTACCATTTGGTAGGCTCAGGAATACCCCTGCCCTTCCGTTCTGTGTTGTGTTTGTTACACAACCGTCGGTGTATGCATGGGGCAAGTCCGTGCTTGGGTAGTTTTTCGTTATGTACCTCAGGGTTATGTCTCTTCTTTCTTTTTCAGTCTGGCTGTTCTTGTTTCCAATACCTGGTATATTTTCTACCACCTCTGGAAATATATGCTGCCTCCAGGTAGGTTTGCGTATAGTAGGGATGGGCTTTGGTGTTGTTAATGCGTTCGTAGGGTCTTCGCTCATCTTTGCTTTGGCTATTTCTGCAAAGTTTCTCCGCTTTAGTTTCCCATTTCCATAATTGTTTATTCTCTGATGCATTGGATGGTCAGTCAGTCTTCTGAGTTTCTGAGTTTGTCTGTCATGGAAAACTTGTCTTAGATGTGGCTTCAGCTTACATGGAGTCTGATGACCAATTTGAATGAGAAGTGAATTCATGGAGGGAAGCGAGGGGAGGGGAGGGGAGGGAGGGGTTGGTATCGGGGCCTGAATAGGGAGGATAGGAAAGGAACAATGTAACCTACCAGTTATATTGTAGGAGATGGGATCAGTAAGCTGAGTAGTGCATGAGCTGTAGTGGTTTGTGAAACTAAGCTGACTCCAACCGCAAGCCAGGACCAGGGAACCAGAGCTGCCACGACCTTGGCCGACATACACGCGACGATCCTGGATAACAGGCTGCAACAGAACAGACTGGCTAAGGGGAAGGGATCGAAGAGGGAAGGCTAACCCAGTACTCAAAAATGCCTGCTGAAGTCGGATGTGTCGAATGGGAAGGTGCAAATATCGCAGTCAAGCTGTAAATTACGACACAGAGCATTCCGTTCACCGGACAAAATCGTGCTACTTACAAAGCCCTATTTAGGGCTTGCTAGCGGGAGTTTAAGAACGAACGGCGAAAAGGAAAAATAAGATGTAGGAGGGATCAAGATGCTGATCAGCGCATGAGCTGCATCGGTCAGAGACCCATAGCTGACTGCTAGCGTCAGGGCCAGCGAACCAGAGCTGCCAAGACCCTTCTACACCTCCACGCGGTGATCTTGGATAACAGGTTTCCGCAGGGCAGACTGGCTAAGGAGAAGGGATCGAAGAGGGAATGCTAACCTGGTACTCAAAAAATGCTTGCTGAAGTCGGATGTGTTGGACCGAAAGGTGCAAATATCGCAGTCAAGCTGTAAACTACGACACAACGCATTCCGTTCTCTGGACTACATTCTGCTACTTAAGCCCTTTCAGGGTTTGCTAGCGGGAGATTGAGAACGAACGAAGAAGAAGAAGAAGAAGATGTAGGAGACTCACAAATGAGGGTCGAACGAGGGACTGGCGAATCAAACCTGCAGGGTTCGGAAACACATTGCTATGGCAGTTGAATAAATCCAGCACGCAATCATAACTGGTGGGATCCTACAAATAATTAAAGTGACGTAGTGCGCACGAATTCTATAAATTGTATCGATTAGCTGCACAATATATCTGCATTATTAATATTCAAGCCATGCCCACTCTGAAGATCGAGCCGTCAATCGCATTGAACAATATGAACGAAGCAATATCAGTACACACCCATACACACACAGCCACCCACCTACCCAACCTAAACCCACCCACACATACACACACATACTTACACACATACACGTACACACACATACATACACACACACATACACACACATAGATACATACATACATATACACTTACATACACAACACAACCATGAATAAACACACATACAAATACACACATACAAATAGACACTTACATATTCATATATACCCACATACAAATTCACACATACATACACACATACATGCACACACATACATACACGCTCATACATACATACATGCACACACATACACGCACACACACATACATACACGCACACACACATATACATACATACGCACACACACACACGTACATATATACATACTTACACGCACAAACACACGCTCATATACACATATATGTACACACATACGAAAACACAGAAACATGTACGCAGACACACACATACATACATACGCACACACACACACGTACATACACACATAAATGCACACACATCCATACACGCTCATACATACATGCACACACATACACGCACACACACATACATACATACACGCACACAAACATATACATACATACGCACACACACACATATACATACATACACGCACAAACACACGCTCATATACACATATATGTACACACATACGAAAACACAGAAACATATACGCAGACACACACATACATACATACGCACACACACACACGTACATACACACATAAGTGCACACACATACATACACGCTCATACATACATACATGCACACACATACACGCACACACACATACACGCACACACACATATACATACATACGCACACACACACACACGTACATATATACATACATACACGCACAAACACACGCTCATATACACATATATACACACATACAGAAACATATACGCAGACACACACATACATGTACACACATACATGTACACACATACAAAGAACACAGATAACCGAGCATTGTATAGACTGCAGTTCTGGATATAAAAAAAAAACGGACTTTTAATAAGACGGAGCACCCGAGAGACGGCCCATGAGTGCATCCGACCAGCGACCATTAGTAGCCCTGCTGTACTACTCCCGATAATATAAAGGCCGCGTCCATTATTCAGTCGAGTTAATAGAAAACAATTATTCCTGCAAATATTCATTTTTAATATTCTGAAATTTGATTTCCTTTGATAGTTTGAATATTTCCAGGAATAATGACCCCCCCCCCCCCCCCCCCCCCCCCCTCCCCAACTGAACTGAATAATAATAAATTTAAAAATAAACAAGAAAGTCTTTATTTGCAAATGCAACAAAAAAGATGCGCTGATGGGAATAATTAATAGTCTAATATACTGCTGGAATATTATTGGCTGATCGAGTCACGTGATTTCATACTTATGTTAGAATATATGAGGCATTGCTATAGATTGGATTATGAAACACTGTGCCCATGATAAACATTTATGCATGGAATGGACAGAGAACAAGACGTTAGAAGACCTTGATTTTGCAGAAGACCTAACGCTAATTAGTACCATTAATGACGAAAACACTCGAAAAAATAGATAAGCTTTGCCAATTGTCCCAACAGATAGCACTTCACATAAACGCCTCAAAGACAAAAAACATGGCTTCCACAACCACGACGGTTGATATCAAGCTACAGGTGGGGGACGGAGTGGCCTAGTGGTTAAGTGGCACGGCTCACAACCCGAAGGTGTTGGGTTCGATCCCCATCACAGCACCGGCCGTTACACCGGGGAAGCAAACCCTTAGAAAATGCAGGAGGAAGCAGACCCTTACATAAAATGCATGCTGAAATGGGATGCACTGGGCCGACAGGCGCAAAATTAAAATACAGTGCAACACCGCCCCTTGAGGATTAGAGAAATAAGACGAACGCAAAAAAACAACAACAACCTACAGGTGAAATCTCTACCAAACGTCCAACACTACACATACCTGGGCAGCAAATTGACACAAGATGGAGATGCCATGAAAGAAATTTCTACTACAAATTGCTATAGCCTCGAACGCCTTTAATCAGCTCACCAACATCTGGAGATCAGTGACATTGAGCACACATACCAAGCTCAGACTATCCAACTCAATCGTAATATCAGTCCTGGAAGACAAAAATAGCTCTGGAAAACAAATTGAATGTCTTTGAAAATAAATGTCTCAGAAAATGATTGAATATACGCTGGGACCAGTTCATAACTAATGACTCGATACGAACAGAGAAAAACCAAATATACGGTGGGACCAGTTCATAACTAATGACTCGATAAGAACAGAGAAAAACCAAATATACGCTGGGACCAGTTCATAACTAATGACTCGATAAGAACAGAGACAAACCAAATATACGCTGGGACCAGTTCATGACTCGATAAGAACAGAGAAAAACCAAATATTCGCTGGGACCAGTTCATAACTAATGACTCGATAAGAACAGAGACAAACCAACTATACGTGTCGACCATCACCAGAAAACAAACGATAGACAGACAGACAGATAGACATACAGATGGATGGATGGATGGATTGATAGATATGAGGTGCTACCAGGGATAATGATTAAAGTCTAAGTTATTGATTAGCCTATACCGTATACATCTAAAACTGAGACCTAAGAGAATCTTCACAGCGAAGCAGAAACCCATTTTGAGGATAACTTTAGTCAACACCAAGAATCGAGAAAAGTGTTTGAGGTTCGTACGGGAGCTTGCAGATGTTCTCACTGATACATCAGGAGCCTGTACAGCTGGTGAAAAGTGGGATTTAATTAAAGAAGCTACTCTCAAGGCAGCAGTGACAGCTTATGGCTTTAGAGAACACAGCAATCAAGACTGGTTTGAAGCAAATAGTAGGATACAGCAGTCTGTGATTGACAGGAAAAAGGCAGCACTACTGAGAAACAAAGACAAAACAACACGAATGTATTGTAACAAGCGAGAAAAGAAGTGTAGACAGTGTTCAAATGACTATTAGATACATTTTTGTGAGAATATCCAAGATGCCTTTAATAATGGTAACATCAGAGGCATGTATGAGGGGATAAAGAAAACCATTGGCCCAACAGTGAAAAAGAGTGCGCCGCTAAAAGCTTTACCTGGGGAAATCATCACTGATAAGAGATAGGAGGAAGCAGTTAGACTGATGGATAGAACACTTTCTTGAACTACTTAAGCGAGACAGAGCTAACAGAAGATGCCATCGAGGCCATGCCAACTCTGGACCATCTGGACTCGCTGCCAACCATAGCAGAAGTTAACTGTGCTATTGCTGACCTTTCTCCTGGCAAGGCTCCATGAAATGATGGAATCCCGGTAGAGGTCATCAGGAGTGGAAAGGACATACTTGCTCCCCAGATACACCAGTTGATAACTTGATGCTGGCATGAAGGACAGGTCCCGCCGGATTTCAAAGATTCGAGAATTCTAACCGTGCACAAGAACAAGGAGGACCGGAGTGACTGTAACAACTACAGAGGGATTACGCTTCTGTGTACCGTTGGGAAGATACTTGCCAGAATTGTTCTGCGCAGACTCCAGGTCCTAGGAGATCAGGTTTACCCAGAGCCACAGTGCGGTTTTCGTGGGAATAGATCTTCCACGGATATGATATTCTCGTTTCGACAGTTGCTCGAAAAATGCAGAGAACAAAAGCAACCATTGTATATTTCCTTCATACATCTCACGAAGGCATTTGACTTGGTCAGTCGTGTGGGTCTGTTCAAAGCGCTCGGGAGGATTAGCTGCCCATCGGTTTTTCTGAGCATTATCGAGTCGTTCTACACTGACATGAAAGGCACCATCAATTTTGGACAAGACTGATCTTAGTTCCAGCTACAGGACCTCTCACATAGTAAATGTCAGGAGAATAGAAATTGTAGAATCGAGAAGAAAAATAACTGCAGACTGCCACGTTTATAAGTAAAACAGATGCAGTTATTTGAGACAAGAAACTAAAGAGAAATGAGAAGCCAGGAACTAGCGGGCCAAGTGTCGGAATAGTTGTCCATCACAAGTTATGAAGACCACTCTCTTTGTTCAGCCGTGTGGACAGTCGTATCTCTTGCTGTGTCCGCTGAAATGGGTGACTTGCGCGGTGATTTGGATTATAGTGAGGAAGAAACTGCGCCTTTTGTCAACCTCACTTACAGAGCCTAAGCTACCTTTTGCCAGTGGCAAGACATTCATCGAGACGACTGGAGATAGCATAGGATGCAGATTTTGCCTCAAGGTTACCACCGAAGCCTTTCCGTAAACATGTAACCCGCAGGGTAGAAAGGTGGGAAGGCATCTAACGCAGTTTGTCGTGCCTTTTCGATTACCACAAGAGGTCGTATGGACAACACTCAGCGTGTGAGTGAGTCTGGCATCTCTCCCCAGCTGTATTCATCTCATCATAGTAGCATCTAAAATTTCCACACGCCAAATTCGTGAAGGTAAACCGGCAGAACTAACCCGTGAAATACGACACAGGTATTAGCGTAGTTCCATTCAGCCGGCGTCCAGACCAGGATAAACGGATCAATAAATCACAAAAAAAGAACGAAATAACAAGTCCTGACGGAAAACAACACCACGTTTCCGTGAACACAAGTGTAAGTCGTCGACTAGTGTGAATTCCAGGCAAATCCGTGGTCTGGCTGCATCCATAATGATCCAAAACAGTAGAGAAATGTAGACTCGCAGCCAGTTATGGCGCCATCTTTGCCAGATCGTTTATGATTTTTATGGGCCAAGTGTATGATAGAAATAAATGCCACTGTTTGAGAGTAGACACTGAATGGAGACGACAGACAGAACGTACGTGTTTGATGACAATAGATTAAGTTATTTTGGAACATTGTTTTATTTGGTGTGTTCTCTTTATCTAGCCGCTGATGAAGACTCACGAGAAGTCCCTCAATGAAATCTTTTAGCAAAATAGAGAAGATCTGCAACACAACCAGAACTTTCTCCATTTCGCTTGTAACAAATATGACATGAAGATAAACACAGACAAGACGTAGACTATGTTGATATAACGTGAACAAGTACAGAAAAGTTTCCACATCAGTGACATTGGTATCAAGCAAGTACAAGAATTCAAATACCTGGGTAGTATGTTCACTGATGCTGGCAGAGTGGACAGAGAGATCAAATACCTGGGTAGTATGTTCACTGAAGATGGCAGAGTGGACAGAGAGATCAAATACCTAGGTAGTATGTTCACTGATGCTGGCAGAGTGGACAGAGAGATCAAATACCTGGGTAGTATGTTCACTGAAGATGGCAGAGTGGACAGAGAGATCAAATGCCTAGGTAGTATGTTCACTGATGCTGGCAGAGTGGACAGAGATCAAATACCTAGGTAGTATGTTCACTGATGACGGCAGAGTGGACAGAGATCAAATACCTAGGTAGTATGTTCACTGATGACGGCAGAAAGATTGCAAATAGAATTCAGAAGGCAACAGTATCCACTACCAAATTGCACCGATTTTGAAACACCATAGAACGCTTTTTCAACTAAGAGGAGGCTGATAAATCCACTGTTTATTCCTACATTGTGTTACCAGTGTCAACCTTGGTCCTTACTAGCAGCTGGTAAGAGTCAGATCCAGAGCTGGGATATGCGCTGTGTGAGAAGACAATCTGTGACCGAATCCACAACACCCCGCTGAGGCAGACAGTGGGGACAAACCCAGTTAGTGTCTGCATTGACTCCCAGCACATCAAGTTGTTTGGTCATTTAATCAGAATTCATTATGAGCAGCCTGCGTCAAGAGAATACCACATCCAGATCTTCGGTCCACAAGCAAGGGGGAGATCTTGACGTCGATGGTTCTAGAAGAGACACTCTCATGAACATACATCTAACAAACGGCACAATTCTCTCACTTGGCGGTTGCAAGAAATCTACCCATCCCACCGGGGATTCCGTGGCGAAGTGGTTAAGCCGTCGGCCTCGTGATCAGGTTTTGTGGGATCGACTTCGAACTCCGCCGTCTTTTTCACGGGTGCTTGATGCGGAGTCCCCTGCATCTCACAGTCACTCCCTAGTCGTCTTGTCCTTGACTTGCCACTGGGGTCAGGCGGCTCGAGACGAGAGAGTGAGGATAAAAAGTAGTTCAGTTAATCCTTACTAAAAATAGCGCTAGAAAAATTAATTATGCCATCATCGTCTACGATGGACGGCGGCCTTTGCCCTTTGCTTTTACCCACCCCACCTCTGCAACGCAATCTGGGCAAGGACAGTAGTTCAAAAGAAGAAAATGATGATGATGAATATTGTCTAGGTCGTAACATTACACCTCTGTAACTACCACTGTATAAACTTGAACTTCAACCTTTCTCCGGTTTCAACAAGTAAGTCTAGGTTTTACCAGACGAACACAGAATCGAAATTGTATTACAGTGGTTAAATATGTACTTAGCACGCTCACATAACGCGGGAAACGGGAGATGTGAACTGTCGCCAGTCGTTTGTTTGTGTCCCTGAGGGTGTAATTAGGGTTCCGGTGCTCGGTTAGCACTCAAAGGATAAGGGAGGAATTAACCACATAAATGTGATGACTATGGGAGCTGTTTGTCTCTGATTCTCAGACAATCATTGTTTGTCTGAACCGTGCACGGACTACGAATATGATTCAAGAGTTGTGGTGTTATGTTACGGGGCTGTGTGACGTTATACACGCAGGGGAGAGAACCGATAAGCAGTGGTCATTGCTAGAACTACGCAGACGACTTGGTACAGTGACTGCAGACGACTTGGTACTGTGACTGCAGACGACTTGGTACAGTGACTGCAGACGACTTGGTACAGGTACTGCAGACGACTTGATGCAGGGGCTGCAGACGACTTGATGCAGGGACTGCTGACGACTTGGTACAGTGACTGCAGACGACTTGGTACAGTTACTGCAGACGACTTGATGCAGGGACTGCAGACGGCTTGGTACAGTGACTGCAGACGACTTGGTACAGTGACTGCAGACGACTTGATGCTGGGACTGCAGACGACTTGATGCTGGGACTGCAGATGACTTGGTACTGGGACTGCAGACGACAGCAGTGCTATGTTTTTTTGGGTTTTGTGCTGGTCTCATCTCGGTTTCCAGTCGATTATGTCTCGGGCACGGGTTGTCAAATTGATGGCTAACTTGTTTGTTTTAGGATCGCGAGTGGGGGGGGGGGGGGGGGAAAGGTGGTCTGCCGTATGGTCTTCATTGGGCCGCGCGGGTACCAGGGGGTGGTTGCTGTGGTCCAGCGTTCGTCTTTCCTTCTGATTACATGGCCAGCCCAGCGGTGCTCGGAGTTGTTGGCGTGCTGTTGGACATACGTGACGTGGGACAATGCCTGGATGTCACTGTTGTGTAGGCCCATCTGGCGCTGTTGCCTAGGTGATAGGCCCACGAGACGGCGCTCAAGCGAGGCATGTGCCGGCTATGAGAGAGGAAAGCGAGTAAGCTGTACCCGCTAGGAGAGAGGACAGCGAGTAAGCTGTACCCATTAGGAACGAAAAGAGCGAGGAAGCTGTACCTGCTAGGAGAGAAAAGAGCGAGTAACCTGTGCCTGCTAGGAGAGAAAAGAGCGAGGAAGCTGTGCCCGCTAGAAGAGAGCGAGGAAGCTGTACCTGCTAGGAGAGAAGAGATCGAGGAAGCTGTGCCTGCTAGGAGAGAAAAGAGCGAGGAAGCTGTATCTGTTAGGAGAGAAAAGAGCGAGGAAGCTGTGCCCGCAAGGAGAGAGAAGAGAGCGAGGAAGCTGTAACCGGTAGGAGAGAGAAGAGAGCGAGAAAGCTTTACCTGCTAGGAGAGAGAACAGCGAGAAAGCTGTACCCGCTAGGATAGAAAAGAGCGAGGAAGCTGTAACCGCTAGGAGAGAGAAGAGAGCGAAAAAGCTGTACCCGCTATGAGAGAAAAGAGCGAGGAAGCTGTACCCGCTAGGATAGAAAAGAGCGAGGAAGCTGTACCCGCTAGGATAGAAAAGAGCGAGGAAATTGTACCTGCTAGGAAAGAGAAGAGAGCGAAAAAGCTGTACCCGCTAGGAGAGAAAAGAGCGAGGAAGCTGTACCCGCTAGGATAGAAAAGAGCGAGGAAGCTGTACCTGCTAGGAGATAGAAGAGAGCGAGAAAGCTGTACCCGCTAGGAGAGAGAAGGGAGCGAGGAAGCTGTACCCGCTAGGAGAGAGAAAAGAGCGACGCAGCTGTACCTGCTAGGAGATAGAAGAGAGCGAGAAAGCTGTACCCGCTAGGAGAGAGAAGGGATGGAGGAAGCTGTACCCGCTAGGAGAGAGAAGGGAGCGAGGAAGCTGTACCCGCTAGGAGAGAGAAAAGAGCGACGAAGCTGTACCCGCTAGGAGAGAGGAAAACGAATAAGCTGTATCCGCTAGTAGAGAGAAGAGCGAGAAAGCTGTACCCGCTAGGAGAGAAAAGAGCGAGGAAGCTGTACCCTCTAAGAGAGGAGAGCGAGCAAGCTGTACCCGCTAAAAGAGAGAGAGAGAGAAGAGAGCGAGGAAGCTAAAGAACACGAGTAAGAAGTCGGGTAACGGAGATGAAGGCAGAGGAATACTCATTCACGTTCTCACTACATGTGAAGCAAGGACCTACCGTTTAAGTTGAGTCCTTTCAGGAAGCCTGCGTCACATAATTAGGCCTCTAACCTCCTACACAACCTTCATTAGTAATCCTGCTACAGCATGGTTGTGAGATTACAATGGGGATATTTTGGGCAACTCGGGTGAACTTTTCGTCTTAGTCTTAGTCTACCTGTACTGCTACAGGGGCGGATGACCCTGTGCAGGTCCCAGTTCTGGCAGGAGCTGGATGTAGCCGGGATGAGGATTTCCTGTTTAGTTGGCTAGGCTCGAGCAGCTTATTATTTCCCTGTGTTGTGACAAGTGCCGCAAATGGTTGTTAACCAATGTGCTAGTCCATGTTAATAGACTCAAAAACTAGAGCAAAGTAGTCCCGCAGCCTATTAGACGCCATCTATGCTGCTATTAACAAATCACCTAACCATGCCGGTGTTATGCCATGTTAAACTTGCTCTCTGTGGGTCAGTGTCCTATTCTTGTCTGCGTCATAAACAGAGACCCAGACCTACCCCTCGGGATAGATGTGAGGAGTATAATGGTAGAGCTTTCGTTTCTCACGGCAAGGTGGCTGGTTCGAACCCCATTATGAGTCCGAAAATGCAACACCGTGAATAAGGTGACAGCAGCGAGCGACGTATAGCTTACAGCAGCCAGCGACTTACATGTGACAGCAGCCAGCGAATTGCATGTGACAACAGCCAGCCACTTACATGTGACAGCAGCCAGCGACTTACATGTGAGAACAGTCAGCGACTTACAAGTGACAACAGACAGCCACTTACATGTGACAGCAGCCAGCGACCCACATGTGACAGCAGCCAGCGACTTACATGTGACCTGAGCCAGCGACCCATTTGTGACAGCAGCCAGCGACTTACATGTGACAGTAGCCAGCGACTTAGATGTGACCTGAGCCAGCGACTTACATGTGACATCAGCCAGCGACTTACATGTGACAACAGCCAGCGACTTACATGTGACAGCAGCCAGCGACTTACATGTGACCTGAGCCAGCGACCCACATGTGACAGCCGCCAGCGACTCACATGTGACAACAGCCAGCGACCCACGTGTGACAGCCGCCAGCGACTTACATGTGACAACAGCCAGCCACCCACATGTGACCTGAGCCAGCGACCCACATGTGACAGCAGCCAGCCACCCACATGTGACCTGAGCCAGCGACCCACATGTGACAGCTTGGATCAGAGTCAGCGAACTACAGCAGACCAAACGACGAACAAGTCTCTACATAAATATCGTCTATTCGTCTTGTCCAACTAATTTTCCCTCTATTCATCTTGTCTAGCACTATCTTTGCCTGTGGGCAATCGGAATTAAAAACAGACGCAAAAAACATCGTAAAGTACCAGGCATTTCACACAAAGCGACTAATGGTTGTTGTAAATGGACATCCTACTACATCTGTTATTTATTATTATTTATTTTTATTATTATTATTATTAGTTGCCCATCACAAGCAATAATGGTCATATGAACAGACGGTTTTGTCTGGATGATGTAACATGTGCTGTATTTGGATTATAGTGAGGGAGTAACTGCGATGGTTATCGACCTCACTCTCTGGTCTCGAGCTACCTGTGACCAGTGGCAAGTCATAAGTCAAGATGACTTGGAGGCAACACAGGATGCAGGAACTCATTTATGAGATTCGATAGCCCACAGTTTCTGTTCATGGCTTTGGGAAGCGAGTGCCTGTCATTTGACACGTATATCAACTACCAACCACACAAAAATGGGAAACGGCTCATAGAAATGACTTCATTACGTTCGATTGGGACGATGAGGATAACGTTTGGTCAGGCAAAACACAGTGGTCAGAGAATGTTAGCCAGGGTCAGGAGAAAAATACTGACCAAGATCCTCATCTGACCTCCTAGTTGGTCGTCCTGGAAACGGGCTGTTGTCGAGGACAACAGTCTGGCTAACAAGGTGAGATTCGACGTGATCCCCGTAGTAGTGAGTGACCCGCAGATGAAGCCAAGCATTGCACAACCGTCTGAAGGACCCGGGTTCACTTCATCAGCACCCTCGGGATGTCAGGAAAGCTACTGCAATCTGCCACAAGTTCCGTCCTTTTCAGGGCATACAAAAGGGTTACCATCCAATTGTGAGCATTAGCAAGCAGCCCATTCAACCAACCAACCAACCAACCATGCATTAGGGCCCTTTCATTGCTAGAAATGCTTGGGACAGCTGAAGAGCCCAGTAGTTCCCGTGACTGCTACGATTGTTCCCCATTCTTTATGATGTACTCTTTTAGAGCTGGGTCGACTGGGTCATACATTGACATGTTTGTTTGTTGGTTTCCATTGCCCACAATGAGTAGACTTACTCTTTTGAGCTTCCTGAGAAGGATGTTGAGTGGAGGGTTGCAGTGGCTTTCCTCACATCCCGAGCGTGCTGATGAAGGTAGGTTGTGCTATGCTTGGCTTCATCTGCGTGCCACCAACTACTACGGGGATCACGTCGATCCATCACCTCGTTAGCCAGGCTGCCCTGAGGGTCAGGGTGGGCTAGAAAGTGGCCGAGGTGAGGGTCTTGGCCAATATATTTTACCTGACCCTGATTAAAGTTTGACCTGGACAAACTAATGGACCCCAAAATTACCGAAGTGTTCCAAGCAAGTGTAGGAGGGAGATTTGCTCCAATTTTGTCTCTCAGAGACAACAAAATAGAGGCCATAGGTGACCAAATGGATTCTAGACCTTTGGTCTGTATGACAAGGCGTACAGCGCAGGTCTTGCGAATGGGATGCGAGGGGACTGGTTTCGCAGCAGTAGCGGCCGCTGACAGAGAAGGATGGCGTGGTGTTATGAGGATGTCTTCATGTGTGCCCCAACGATCTCACCGGTTACGGGATGACCTGACCTATCCTGACCCTAACATATCTGATCAGTATGTTATGCCTGACCAGACGTTAAAATTCCTCCTCATACAAGAACATAAAGCTACCAATCCACCAAATGCTAACAAACATATGACTAAGCAAGTTAACGCTATCTAGCTGTCCCGTACAGAACCAGAAATAGATCCGCTAATCGGGGCCTAGCTCTAAGAAGTCTGAGTCAAGCTAACCCAATCTGCCCGTTAGCGACTTCTTGTTATTTTTCTTGTTAACTGAAACCTTTCTTGGAATATGGAAAGTGTTCTCTACTCGAGAGCTTCAGACTGTGAAGAAACGGGCCGCGGTGACTGTGTCCTTGGGGCGTTTGTTGCTAAAAATGATTTCTGTGTCTCTGGACTTATGCCACGAGCTGGGACGTGGCAAAATGCTAATGATAACCTAAAGGAAGGTGAGGTGCGGAGACGAGGATGCTGCCAGAGGGTTCATGGGCTGTAAGGATCGAACTTGTCAGTACAGTTTTGCTCTCAATACAATACGGCCTGGCATATAATGCTTGGTTATGTTTTGATGATGCGACATCACTGATCTTCGGCAGATCTAAGGTGATCAATGCTTTCAGCAGAAGTTGAACTAAAAATAATGCAAGTTCCACGTTCATTAGTACACACATTGTTTATTAACAGTGTGTGTGTGTGTGTGTGTGTGTGTGCGCGTGTGTTCGTGCGTGTATGTGAGTGTGCGTGTGTATGTATGTATGTATGTATGTATGTGTGTATGTGCCTGTGGGTGTGTATGTATGTATGTATGTATGTATGTATGTATGTATGTATGTATGCATGTATTTATGTATGTATGTATATGTATGTATGTGTGTATGTATGTATGTATGTGTGTATGTATGTATGTATGTATGTATGCATATGTATGTATGTATGTATGTAAGTATGTATGTATGTATGTATGTATGTATGTGTGTGTGTGTCTATGTGTCTGTGGGTATGTATGTATATATATGTATGTATATGTATGTATGTATGTATGTGTCTGTGCGTGTATGTATGTATACATGTATGTATGTGTATATGTATGTATGTATGTATTTATGTATGTATGTATGTATGTATGTATATACGTATGTATATGTATATATGTGTGTGTATATGTGTCTGTGTGTGTGTCTGTATGTATGTATGTATGTATGTGTGTGTATGTGCATGTACGTATGTGTTTATGTGTGTATATGTGTATGTATGTATGTATGCGGATATCACTGACCAGGAAGGCGTAAGAAGTTAGAGAAGGGCCTATAAGCCGATAGCGCCCAAACGAGGAATAGCCAAATTGGCATATATGTAGAGGCACATTACATCGATCGAGTGTGACAGACGCTTTCTCTTACTCCTGTGATGACGTCATCAATTTTTGCGTGAAAGTGAAAACAAAGACCAAAGCCAAAGTTAACAGAAATCGGAAGTGATGGTGTGACGAAAAAAACCGGGTTTTCCAAAATGGTGGTTCAGAGCGAAGGCGACTGAATTGAGATAAGTTAACAGTTTTAAATACCTGGGCACATAAATAACATCAGATGGAAGATGTAATTACGAAATAAAATGCAGAATAGCCCAATCAAAATCGGTGTTCCAGACCATAGAAGAATTATTATGCAACAGAACATTGTCGCTGGAAATAAGAATGAGAGTCCTTGGATGCTACGTGGGACCGGTACTGGCCTATGGCGGTGAAACATGGAAAATCAGAAAGCAAGCGAATAGATCTTAGATATGTGGTTTTACAGAATAATTCTGCCGATCCAATAGACTGCAAGGGAGACTAATGATGCAGTTCTCGGGAAGGCATCAACACAAACACAACTTTCAGAACAAAGCGGTCATCCCTTTACGGGAATGTTATGGGAAGACACGGCTTGAAGCACGTTGTGATAACGAGAAAGATAGTGGGAAAGAAAGACAGAGGAAGGCAGAGAGAGAAGATATGTTATACAGCCTGAGAGAATGTCAACTACAGAGCTTGTAAATGACACGTGATATAAATGAATGCAGGTCTATCCGAAAGGGCACATGATGATCATAATAATGATCGTCATTGATTCGACCTGATCTTCCGTATGGTCTGCCTTCATCCGCATGGTATGAACATCTTCAACTCCTAGTCGTTATTGCCACCCATCCTCGTTCCCTGCTTGTCTCCATTTTTCACCTAGGTGAACAGCGCAAAAAAAAGAGGTATTCTGTGAGAGACAAAAGCTTCTAACAACATCAATATTGAGCTGCGCACAAGAATAATCACCACGCATTGATGGCCCGTAGCATTGAGCGCTCTGGGACATTAACTCTATACACAGACGATGACACGATTTTAGAAGCTTCTGTGGTGCTGCCGAGAGTTGAAAAGATTTGAATGGACAGAAAAAGTGTAAAACGAACAAGTTCTTAACAATACATTTCTTCTTTCTCTTCTTGTCGCGTTTGTTCTGTTTGTGCATTTCAGCGTTAGGTTATGAAAAGGTTTCTTGACCGGGCCCTAGTATGTGTTTGTGCATTTCAGCGTTAGGTTATGAAGAGGTTTCTTGACCGGGCCCTATTATGTCCTGGTGCCTTTCAGCGACAGGTTATGAAGAGGTTTCTTGACCGGGCCCTATTATGTCCTGGTGCCTTTCAACGTCAGGTTATGAAGAAGTTTCTTGACCGGGCCCTAGTATGTTCTGGTGCCTTTTAGCGTCAGGTTAAAAAGAGGTTTCTTGACCGGGCCCTAGTATGTTCTGGTGCCTTTCAGCGTCAGGTTATGAAGAGGTTTCTTGACTGGGCCGTAGTATGTGCTTCGTACCTCGGGAGTTTTACTGCTTATTTCTGCTGTCCATCTTTTCCCCACATAGACAACGTATGAACAATGTACGAGGGGTGTTCAAACAAAACAGGACCAACTGCACAAAGTAAACATACGTACGATGCGCATGATGACGTCACTTCTGGTGTAACCAGCACATACCACTCATGTCCTTCTTTAAACATCGTTGTCCAGTTCTTCACTGTTGTCTTCGACACACTTTTGTCAATATACACTGCCTGCATTCTGCGATGAATGTCAACTGGTCGACATCCTTCAGCTGTTAGAAATCGAATCATCGTTCACTGATCAACTCTTGACGGATTCCGTATCATACCCACCATGTTTTCAACGGTCTGCTGAGGAAACTATGAGTCGGAGGATAATTCAATTTTGCAAACTTGACGACTGGTATGTGCTGTTTACACCAGAAGTGACGTCATCATGAGCATCGTACGTGTGTTCACTTGCTGCAGTTTGCTCCGGTTTCATTTGAACACGTCTCGTACCAAGATCCCGGTACCAACTCGGTATAGAATAACGCGGAACTGACGAGATTTGCGGAGAACAGACGGTAGTGACGCGACATGATCAGACAACTTGCGCAGAAGTCTCCAGACTAACATGATTATGATTACAACACACCTTCAGGTTGTGCAATTATCCATCCAGATTTAAGCATGAACCTCACTGTTAAAGTTAGGGAAGACAGGGCAGCAAGGAAGGGAACTTGTCACCACACCCTAAAAAAAGTCCACATGCTGTCAGTAAAGTTTCTAACATGTCGCTATTTGAAACCACAAATGCTGTTATTTGCGACATCCAGAAATCTAGAAATGGCAGCAATCAGTAAAGATGCGCGGTGCACGACATTTCCTTTATACTTATTTCTGGCAAGCTGTCCGCAAACCAGGCCGGACTTCCATGATGGGCTCTAATTGAAGTCGCAAACTTTGACGTCTGCTCTTTGTTTGCGCAGGGATATCTGTCTTTGTTGTTTTCGCTTTCTTCAACCATTTTTATAATTACTATCATCTTGAGCCACTACGGTCCACGAATGCAATCACGCCTTTTGTCCTTAGTGTTTTAAATAAAACTCATTTCTGACATTTTTCCATGCCATGATACTAGAAAATCTCAAGTTTCTAATTACTGTGTCGACTTCCGTCTCTGGTGATATTAACAAATTCTATTTTTGCCAAACTTAAATAGTTTTATCTCGTTTGCAACGTATGGTATCCATATGAAATACCAAAATGCATCCATCAATTAATTTTGTGAATCCTGCGGTGAAAACCGTTCGAATAAATAAACAAAAGGCCAAGTTAATTAAAACAGCAGTTGAGATTGTGCACCAATGTTGTGTATGTGTGTATGTGTGTGTGTGTATGTATGTATGTGTGTGTATCTATGTGTGTGTGTTTGTGTATGTGTGTATGTATGTATGTATGTATGTATGTGTGTGTATGTATGTGTGTGTATGTGTATTTGTGTGTGTGTATGTGTGTGT
The DNA here is from genome assembly GCA_036924085.1 of Ariolimax columbianus. Taxonomy (NCBI): domain Eukaryota; kingdom Metazoa; phylum Mollusca; class Gastropoda; order Stylommatophora; family Arionidae; genus Ariolimax; species Ariolimax columbianus. The sequence continues at coordinate 28,398,903 of JAVGWX010000024.1, forward strand.
ATGTGTATATCTGTATGTGTATATGTGTGTATGTGTGTGTACGTGTATGTGTGTGTGTATATGTGTGTGTATGTGTATATGTGTGTGTATGTGTATATGTGTGTATGTGTGTATGTGTGTGTATGTGTGTGTGTATGTATATGTGTAAGTATGTGTTTATGTGTGTGTATGTGCGTGTATGTGTGTGTTTGTGTGTGTGTATGTGTGTGTATTTGTGTGTATGTATGTGTGTATGTGTCTGTGTATGTGTGTATATGTGTGTGTATGTGCGTGTATGTGTGTGTGTGTGTGTATGTGTATTTGTGTGTATAATGTGTGAATGTGTATGTGTCTGTGTGTATGTTGGGGAATGTGTGTGTGTGTATGTTTGTGTATGAGTGTGTATGTGTATGTGTGTTTGTGTATGTGTGTGTGTGTGTGTGTATGTGTGTGTGCCTTTATTGAAGACGATATGCGTTGTACTATGATTTTTATTTTGCGGCTGTCAGCTCAGTGCATCCGACTTTGGCAAACATTTTATGTAAGGGCCTGCTTCCTCCTGCATTTGGTAAGGGTCAGTGCTGTGATTGGGGAGCGAACCCAGCACCTTCGGTGTGTGAGCCGTGTCTCTTAACCACTAGACCAGGCCGTCCCAGACCACCAGTTTGGCCGAATTGATGCCGATGGACAGTGTGATTTTTAGTGAAGCTGAAGCACATCACATAGAACAAAATGGAGATATTCTTGGAAGGGAGGGTAATCAATATTATCACTGCCAACGAGATTAATGTCCCCTTCCAATGGATCCCTGGACATGGTGGGCTACCAGGGAACGAGCTGGTTGGGAGATTGGCAAATAGAAGAATAGGATAGACCCCAGAGTAACTACACTGTGAAACGGAATTTAGAAAATACTAGGAATAATCTGGATGAACAGGTGGGCGACGGGAACATCAGGTGGGTGGCGGGGACATCAGGTGGGTGGCGGGGACAACGGGTGGGTGGCGGGGACATCAGGTGGGTGGCGGAGACATCAGGTGGGTGGCGGGGACATCAGGTGGGTGGCGGGGACATCAGGTGGGTGGCGGGGACATCAGGTGGGTGACGGGGACAACAGGTGGGTGGCGGGGACAACAGGTGGGTGGCGGGGACAACAGGTGGGTGGCGGGGACATCAGGTGGGTGACGGGGACAACAGGTGGGCGGTGGGGACAACAGGTGGGTGACGGTGACAACAGGTGGGCGGCGGGGACAACAGGTGGGTGACGGTGACAACAGGTCGCAGTGTATTTTAGCGAAATGTCGCAGCCACATAGTAACGATGACATAAATAAACTACATAGAAGAGATCAAAGTTTCATCTTTCAGTTCCAAACAGGACACACCAGAGTCAATAGCCACTTGAACCGCATCAATCCCCAGCACCTGCCCTTGTACAGACATTGCTCTCATCCTGATGAAACAGTTCGACACCTACTCATTGAGTGCAAGGCGCTTGCGGACATGAGCAAAAGGTTCTCACAAGCACTGCCGACAATTACCAACACACTGTACGGAGCAGTGACACAACTGAAGAAGACCTGTATCTATTTAAGAATGGCATTGGGCTGTCAAGAACAAGCTTGCTCAGCAGCTATGGGATATCAACAACATATAGCATTATATTAAACGGCCTAAGTGTCGTAAGTGCCCGAATGGGGAGCAAAGAATAGTAACACTGTAAACATCATGTCACACAGTTACTCGCCTCTTACGACATTCTCTCAGTGTGGCAGTGGTGCTATTCTTATCCCTGTCACACACAAAGACCTCGTCGGAGTACTCAGTGAAGGAAGTGTTGGTAACAGGCAAAAGGGAAAACCAAGTGCCGGTAGCGAGTGAAATACACCATATATGGCTTGGCTTCGTTCGTTCTCAATCTCCCGCTACCAAACCCTGAAAGGGCCTAACTAGCAGAATGTAGTCCAGAGAACGGAATGCGAAGTGTCGTAGTTTACAGCTTGACTGCAATATTTGCACATTTCGGTCCAACACATCCGACTTCATAAAGCGTTTTTTGAGTACCTGGTTAGCATTCCCTTTTCGATCCCTTCTCCTTAGCTAGTCTGCCCTGCTGTAGCCTGTTATCCAGGATCACCGCGTGAAGGTGTAGAAGGGTCTTGACAGCTCTGGTTGGCTGGCCCTGACGCTAGCAGTCAGCTATAAGTCGCTGACCGCTGCAGTCATGCGCTGCTCAGCTCTGGTTCGTTGTCCCTGACGCTAGCAGTCAGCTATGAGTCTCTGGCCGCTGCAGCTTATGCGCTACTCAGCTCTGGTTCGTTGTCCCTGACGCTAGCAGTCAGCTATGAGTCTCTGACCGCTGCAGCTTATGCGCTACTCAGCTCTGGTTCGCTGTCCCTGACGCTAGCAGTCAGCTATGAGTCGCTGACCGCTGCAGTCATGCGCTACTCATCCTCTTGACCCCTAACACACCACATATGAGGACCTATCGTTTTTACAGATCAAAATGCGTATTTCGATTCAGCAAATTTTTCAGATAGAAAAAAACGTTTCGATTTGACAATATATCGGTTAAAAGCATTTACCAGCTGCTAATTAGTGCTAATTAGGCCCCGGGTCGACCCAGCCTTAAATAAGTACCGGTTTAGTACGGGTAGTAAAAGCGGCGAGGGAGAGGAGGTGGCTACCGCCCTCATATACCCGAGCCTTTGAAATGTGAGATGGCTAACACCTCACACCCCTACGGCAGGAATTACTTTACTTTTTTAAAAATTAGTGATCAGATAATTGATGTATGTGGGTCACTAGTTGTATGACGAGGCAGTTGGCTCCCTTAATAGAGTGATAGTTTTTCTTGTAGTTTATCCACGTTTGGTTGAGTTTCTTTACTTTGAAATTCATAGCCTTGGGTAGAAATGACATTGTATAAACTCTGGGAGGCGAAGTCGGTTCAAATGCTTTGTTCCATAGAATTCATTCACCATTATTATGTCGGATACATGAGTCGGGAAATGAGTATTGGACGCGGAAATTGTTTCAAATCAACATGGCAATAACATAAGCTGGCCTGGCTCTGTTATCGCGTCGGGACAGAAACATATCGTAACCCATACGTTACGGCCGGAATGTCTTCATCAGAGACAAATTGCCACACAAATGACCACCAATCGATTCTCAACAAAAGCAATTAACATGGACTAAGAATCGGAATTGGCGGCGGCCACTTAAAAAAACGAGAGACGTGTTGACGCTCAACAAAAAAAAAAAAAAATTAAACCAAAAAAAAACACAAAAAAAACCGAAGAAAAACATAAAAAAGCACACTTTAAAAATGAGTCTAATCACAATGCAGTGTTCTATTATTTCTTCCTGCGTAATTGGTTTCTTACAAATAGGCCCAACACACACGCCACACAACAGACAGACTACTGTCCCACTGGACGAAACGCACCGGCATCAGACACGACTGGACCTTGACTTGGGACCCGCTAATGGGTGACGACCCCTTGGCGAAGAACGGGTCGAACAATGAACTAAGAATGCGATTCTTCTTCTTCTTCTTCTTCTTCTTTGTTTTCACACTCTCCATATCAAACCCATAACAAGGGATTTGCAAATAACGTAAATTAGTCCAGAGAACGGAATGCGATGTGTCGTAGTTTACAGCTTGACTGCGATATTTGCACAAGTCGTTCCGACACATCCGAATTTAGCAGACAATTTTGAGTATCGGGTTAGCCTTCCCCCTTCGATCCCTTCTCCGTAGCCAGTCTGTCCTGTTGCAGACACGGGGAGGCGGACAAGGGTCTTGGCAGATCTGAGTCACTGACCCTGACGCTAGCAGTCATCTTTGGGCCACTGACCCCTACAGCTCATAGAATGCTCAGCATCTTGATTCTATTGAAGCTGAAGAAGTGTCTTGCAACTCTGAGTCACTGACCCTGACGCTAGCAACTTTGAGTCACTGACGGCCTACAGCTCATAAACTTCTCAGCATATTGATCCCTAATTAGATACGGGATCCATATTGATGACCAGATAGTGATGGCAGGACCGGAATATACGTCACTTTCATTTTGTTTGCCTGGTCGGGACATAAACCTCAAAATGAAAGTGATACCCAGTCCGAGAATGCTGCTAATTTATTGTGATTTCGTTAGAAGAGCTGATTTATCTTAACGATAACTATTTTAAAATGTTATTTTCTCCAGATAACCGTCAATAACGGATGATTGATATCAGCGTAATACGACTTGTGTTATCTCATCGCCATGTGATTTTTCCCACGATAAAATTGGAGAGTAATGATAAATTGTCTATAAATATTTTCAAATTGTCATGTTTATTGTATCTCTGTGCAATCTGCATGTGGCACTTTTTAAGACTTTGTTGCTTTGTGACAGACTTTGTCACGTGTTCAGAAATATCGATCGCGAATAAAAAATTTCAGTTTCTCTCTATTCACATAGTTTATATAGGGTAGATGATGCGCTATGATGCTTAGAGTAACAGGAATGGATAGAATCAGAAACAAATATATTAGGAGAGATGTAAGAGCGTCGTTCAAGTTAAACCGGGATTTATTTGTAAAAATGTCTTTTTAAAAAAAATTAAAAAAGGTGACATTTATTTTTCGATATCATTTCCTGCAACAGTAATGCACTTATCCAAGCGTTTAAGATATGCTTGAAAAGCTTCAGCGTAGAAACATTTGTCAGTATGTCTGAACCAATCTAGGACAGCCTGTTTCACTGACCTCCCATGAATTCTTTTAGGAGTCCAAAACAGGTGAAAATCGCTTGGAGCGAGATCCGGACTGTAAGGTGTAATGTGGCAACACCCCTCAGCCGAGTTGCTGCAGATGTATTTTATGTAAGGACTTCAGCATGTATTTTATGTAAGGACCTGCTTCTTCTTGCATTTTCTAATGGTTTGCTTCCTCGGGGTAACAGCCGGTGCTGTGATGGAGATCGAACCCAGCACCTTCTGGTTGTGAGCCGTGCCACTTAACCACAAGCCCACGACGTCACCGCGAACATCAACATGAATGATGCCCAGTTTGTCCCAGAATACACTCGCCATCACTTTTGTGGGTTGAGAACATCCACGGCCGGAATCATCACTCACGGATGTACGGTCTTCTCTAAAACGTTTACACCATTCATATGTCTGTCCTACTGCGGCTGAGTGTCTCATCGCCGGATTTTGATTGTAGTCTTCCGTAAAACGCCATCTTTCACAAGAAACGTCACCATAACACGCTGTTCCATGCAAGCACTAACAGTGTTGTCCGCCATTTGTATTTATCTGTCACGTTACTGCCCATGGCAGGTGGGCCACCTAGCTGTAAGAGGACACAAGTGTCCCTAGCTAATGATAGTAGTTCCAGTGCGTTATAACCCATTCAGGTAGAACTGGAACAGAAAGTCCCGGTTTGACTTGAACGACCCTCGCAGGTATACCATCAATGATATACTTCAGCAAGAGACAGCAGACTAAATGGTTAGGCCACGTGACAAAACTGATAGTGGGATTCCAGAATTACAGTTATGAGGAAAGACTCAGAAAAACCGGCCTACAGTGTCTCGAAGAGAGAAGAATTCGTGGTGACTTAATACAGGTTTATAAGATGATCAGAGGAATGGATAAATGAGACTATAACAAGTTTTTAAAATACAGCCACCCACAAGAACAAGAGGGCATAGCTACAAGCTGACTAAAGAGAGGTCCAGGTTAGATATTAGGAAATATTGTTTTAGTCAGATAGTGGTGTCTGCTTGGAATGCATTGCCACGGGAGGTAGTGGAGGTAGGGACAATTAATGCATTTACAAATAGATTGGATGCGCATAGCTTTTAGAGCGAGATAATGTAAATGAAACTGGTTGTATACAGACGCTGAAGAGTCTTTTAAGCAAGTATAAAGAAGTTAAGTTAAGTTTAGAGTCACAGCAGATTCATTCTGTCAACTAGCCTCAAAGTCTATGTCAATACTGTTGTCTGAGGAAAACAAAAAATAAAAAGAATAGATTAGACTGACAATTGTTTTTTGCGTTAAATAAAAATGATATTACACAGCCAGCACACGACGGAGCGACGGCAGTGGCGAAAAGGTCTGTAGTCCTCAGCCTGAAAACAACTCGACTGCCCTAGAAATAGGAATACAGTCATACAACAGAAGGGGATCAAGATGCTGAGCAGCGCATGAGCTGCAGTGGTCAGCGACCCATAGCTCACTTCTAGCGTCAGGGTCAGCGAACCAGAGCTGCCGAGACCCTTCTACACCTCCACGCGGTGATCCTGGATAACAGGCTGAAGCAGGGCAGACTGGCTAAGGAGAAGGGATCGAAGAGGGAATGCTAACCCGGTACTAAAAAAATGATTGCTGAAGTCGGATGTGTTGGACCGAAAGGTGCAAATATCGCATTCAAGCTGTAAACTACGACACAACGCATTCCGCTCTCTGGACTACATTCTGCTACTTAAGCCCTTTCAGGGTTTGCTAGCGGGAGATTGAGAACGAACGAAGACATAAACAGAAGAAATGAAGAGGAAAATATATTTAAATGATCTGTGACTATGCAATGAGCAGTTTGAATACATTGGATCAGAAATAGACAATGGACGTATACTTCTTCTTCACCAATCAATTGATGCTTTGCTTCTAGTCCGGTGAGATTCACGAAGGAGACTGTGCGTTTCAGACTGACATATGGCAGTAAATCATGGACAATTAGCAAGAAAGGGCTTAGATCAGTGGAAGCGATGGAGATGTGGTTTTACAGAAGAATGCGACGGATCTTATGGACTGTAAAGAAGACTAATGATACAGTTCTCGAGGAGGCACAACAAGAAAACTTATTGCAAAGTCCAGAACAAGGCAGTCATCCTTTCTTAGGCATGTTATTAGAAGAGGCGGTTTGGAGCACGTTGTGACAATAGGAAAGATAGAAAGAAGGAAAGACAGAGGAAGGCACAGAGAAGAAGTTGGACAGCCTGAGAGAATGGCACGGGAGACAATCAACAATAGAGTTGGTGAACGACACGTGATAGTAGTGGATGGAGGTCCATGATCGTCAACCAGCAGGGCACCTGATGATGATGATGATTAGACACCTAAATTTCTCTTTCAGAGATCAGGGGAAGGCCTAAGGTAGAGTGGACAGAAACAAAAACTCTGGACCGTACTAGAAAACTGCGACTACACGGGCAGTTATTAGATAATGTTAAAGCCTTGTATCCACCCATGCCATGCCATAATGAGAATATTTGACGGCCCTACAGGCGCATTTGAGATTACCATGGGAGTTAGACACCTTCTTTTCATTACATTCATAGATGTGACGTCGTGGTCTAGTGGTTAAGTGACACGCTCACAAGCCGAAGGTGCTAGTTTCGCTCCCCAATTACATCACCGACCTTTCCCCGGGGAAGCAAACTCTTAGAAAATGCAGGAGGAAACAGACCCTTACATAACATACATGCCGAAGTCGGATGCAATGTGCCGATAGGCGCAAAATAAAAACATAGTGCAATGCACACCGCCTTATGGAATATGGAAAAAAATTTTTTTCCGTGATTCAGTTTTGCAAAAGGACAAAGGACACGTTTTTCGGAGTGTAATGCTGAGTTTGGACCTATCAGTCAAAATGCTATTTGCAAACCCCTTGGACCTCTAGACAATGCTATTCGAAGTCAGCGTTCGTTAAACATGGATATAATTACAACAGAAGCATACCCTGAAGGCAGCTAAACTACAGAACGTGAAGTCTACGAGTCGCTGGGAGTGTGACTTTCCGCAGTCGACCAATGTCTAATGTACGAAGATGAAAGTGACTTACGCGATCATACAAATATGATTAATACAACTTGTACACTTGGACGCGCTTACGACTACCTGTGCTAAACACAATATGCGATTTAGCGATAACAAAACAGAAACTATGATGTTCAGTAGAACTCCTGGGCCACTCAAGATAAGTCTAAATGATATTGCTCTTCAACAGGTCCATGAGCTCAAGTATTTGGCCAGTATTTTTTCGGCAGACGGTAGGATCGACAGGGAAATCGAGACAAGGTGCCAGAAAGCATTGACTTATCAGCTGTCCCCCCTGCTTAGACACCAGAGCATTAGTTTGGCAATAAAGCAACAGCTGATAAACAGTGTAGTTATGCCGACCTTGACCTACTGGGGCCAAACACGACCTCTGTCCAGGGTGCGCGAGAACAGAATTTCGACGTGTGTAATGAAGTGTTTGAGGAAAGTCATCGGTGTTACCAGGAGAGACAGAATGCGGAACGACGACATTCGAAGTATGGTCGGCACTACGTCTTGTGTCGAATACATTTCCAGGCAGATAATAAGTTGGTTTGGTCATCTCATGAGAATGCACCCTCATCATCTTACACTGATGGCTTACAGCGCTGGAAGATCTGGCTACAGGGCAAGGTGGCGGCCGCGAGGTAGGTGGATAGATGACATTAGAGTGATTGTATAGCGACAAGGGTTCACATTGACCGGCGAAACGCACTTGGCGCAGGATAGACGACTCAAGCTTCCCACGACGCTCAACGGCACAATAGGAATGAAAACTAACTGCAGAAGTGAGACGAAGTGCCGACAGCTATTCCAGTTACCGAAATGTGAAGAAATAACTATAGTACGTATAAGTGCAAGGGACAATGTATTGACTGAAGTGTTAAACGAGGAATACCTAGTAAAGTAAAGTAAAGTAACCCATAACATTACTGCCGTAGGGGTGTGAGTTGTTAGCGATCTCACATTTCAAAGGCTCGGCTTTATGAGGGCGGTAGCCATCTCCTATTCCTCGCCGTTTTTACTTTTCGTACTGAACCGGTACCTATTTAAGGTTGGGTCGACCCGGGAGCCATTGCGGTCTGAAAAAACACTACGCGTCAACTGGGAAATGAACCCAGTACCACTCCGATGCGTAGTCGGAGCGCTAACCACTGCGCTACACGGCTCCTTAGTAGACCTAGTAGACGGCGCAAAACAATAAATCATTCGCACTTATACTAACGAGAAGGAACGAAAGCATGTCCGTAATGCGGATTTGTTCGTAAATCGGTATTCAGCTGGTTAAGCTTTGAAATATATTTCGGTTAACGAGTAATGTAAATAGCGCACTAAATCTCTTTTGAAAATACGTTCTATTCTGTTTCTTAGAAACGACGTCACTGTATTCCAGGTATAGCCTCAGGTTTGTTTGGATAATGGCTGCTGAAGTGGAGAGTTCTTCAAAGCGTTCAAGTACGTTTATAACATGACACTGATCAGGTCTCGAGGGAATTCACAGTACGAGCACTATATCGGATGTTATTGGACTTTTGTGTAGGCATTTAAGATAAAGTTCGACTGGTTCCAGGGTACCATGGCTGCTGTTGCGCCTTCGTGCATGGTTACTCTGTCTTGAGGAGATGTTTTATGTTGGGGTTGTCTTCAGCAGCAGTTTTATGGTAGAGTTGTCTTTAGTACCTGTTTTATGGTAGAGTTTTCAGCACCTGTTTTATGGTAGAGTTTTCAGCAGCAGTTTTGTGGTAAAGTTTTCAGTACTTGTTTTATGGTAGAGTTGTCTTCAGCACCTGTTTTATGATAGAGTTTTCAGCACTTGTTTTATGGTAGAGTTGTCTTCAGCACCTGTTTTATGGTAGAGTTGTCTTCAGCACTTGTTTTATGGTAGAGTTGTCTTCAGCACTTGTTTTATGGTAGAGTTTTCAGCACCTGTTTTATGGTAGAGTTTTCAGCACCTGTTTTATGGTAGAGTTGTCTTCAGCACTTGTTTTATGGTAGAGTTGTCTTCAGCACTTGTTTTATGGTAGAGTTTTCAGCACCTGTTTTATGGTAGAGTTTTCAGCACCTGTTTTATGGTAGAGTTTTCAGCACTTGTTTTATGGTAGAGTTGTCTTCAGCACCTGTTTTATGGTAGAGTTGTCTTCAGCACTTGTTTTATGGTAGAGTTGTCTTCAGCACTTGTTTTATGGTAGAGTTTTCAGCACCTGTTTTATGGTAGAGTTTTCAGCACCTGTTTTATGGTAGAGTTTTCAGCACTTGTTTTATGGTAGAGTTGTCTTCAGCACTTGTTTTATGGTAGAGTTTTCAGCACTTGTTTTATGGTAGAGTTGTCTTCAGCACTTGTTTTATGGTAGAGTTTTCAGCACTTGTTTTATGGTAGAGTTGTCTTCAGCACCTGTTTTATGGTAGAGTTGTCTTCAGCACTTGTTTTATGGTAGAGTTGTCTTCAGCACTTGTTTTATGGTAGAGTTTTCAGCACTTGTTTTATGGTAGAGTTGTCTTCAGCACCTGTTTTATGGTAGAGTTGTCTTCAGCACTTGTTTTATGGTAGAGTTGTCTTCAGCACTTGTTTTATGGTAGAGTTTTCAGCACTTGTTTTATGGTAGAGTTGTCTTCAGCACCTGTTTTATGGTAGAGTTGTCTTCAGCACTTGTTTTATGGTAGAGTTTTCAGCACTTGTTTTATGGTAGAGTTTTCAGCACTTGTTTTATGGTAGAGTTTTCAGCACTTGTTTTATGGTAGAGTTTTCAGCACCTGTTTTATGGTAGAGTTTTCAGCACCTGTTTTATGGTAGAGTTTTCAGCACTTGTTTTATGGTAGAGTTTTCAGCACTTGTTTTATGGTAGAGTTTTCAGCACTTGTTTTATGGTAGAGTTTTCAGCACCTGTTTTATGGTAGAGTTTTCAGCACCTGTTTTATGGTAGAGTTTTCAGCACTTGTTTTATGGTAGAGTTTTCAGCACCTGTTTTATGGTAGAGTTTTCAGCACTTGTTTTATGGTAGAGTTTTCAGCACCTGTTTTATGGTAGAGTTTTCAGCACCTGTTTTATGGTAGAGTTTTCAGCACTTGTTTTATGGTAGAGTTTTCAGCACTTGTTTTATGGTAGAGTTTTCAGCACTTGTTTTATGGTAGAGTTTTCAGCACCTGTTTTATGGTAGAGTTTTCAGCACCTGTTTTATGGTAGAGTTTTCAGCACTTGTTTTATGGTAGAGTTTTCAGCACCTGTTTTATGGTAGAGTTTTCAGCACTTGTTTTATGGTAGAGTTTTCAGCACTTGTTTTATGGTAGAGTTTTCAGCACCTGTTTTATGGTAGAGTTTTCAGCACTTGTTTTATGGTAGAGTTTTCAGCACTTGTTTTATGGTAGAGTTTTCAGCACTTGTTTTATGGTAGAGTTTTCAGCACCTGTTTTATGGTAGAGTTTTCAGCACCTGTTTTATGGTAGAGTTTTCAGCACTTGTTTTATGGTAGAGTTTTCAGCACCTGTTTTATGGTAGAGTTTTCAGCACTTGTTTTATGGTAGAGTGTGCATCACCTCCTCTATCTGCCTGTGGTCTATGACTTCTTCTGTTGCCGTTCCATCTTATCTCCCCCTGCGGTTAAAGGAAGCGGTCGGCGAGAGTACTGGCTATAACAGGATCCACCAACGTCTAGGTGAGACCGACTTGGGCAGAAAAGACTGTGAGACCTATGGGTCTTGAACCCGATATCACGAACCCATTTGGACCCAGCTCAACGGTGCTCAATCTCTCGCAGTAAAAGGCGAAGGGTGTGGATACTGAAGGTTCTTGTAGCGCGTTGGTTGTACACACTTCTACTCCGTCCTGTCTTGCGCCCCAGTCCGCTCGAACCTTGTTCTACATCAAAGATCTAGTCTGTAAATTGCTGATTCATCTATTGTTGTATCATCAGTCCGCTAGTACCTTGTTTGATATCAAAGACCTTCAGTCTGAAAGTTGCTGATTCCTCTATTGTTGTATCATCAGTCCGCTAGTACCTTGTTTGATATCAAAGACCTTCAGTCTGAAAGTTGCTGATTCCTCTATTGTTGTATCATCAGTCCGCTAGTACCTTGTTTGATATCAAAGACCTTCAGTCTGAAAGTTGCTGATTCCTCTACTGTTGTATCATCAGTCCGCTAGTACCTTGTTTGATATCAAAGACCTTCAGTCTGAAAGTTGCTGATTCCTCTACTGTTGTATCATCAGTCCGCTAGTACCTTGTTTGATATCAAAGACCTTCAGTCTGAAAGTTGCTGATTCCTCTATTGTTGTATCATCAGTCCGCTAGTACCTTGTTTGATATCAAAGACCTTCAGTCTGAAAGTTGCTGATTCCTCTATTGTTGTATCATCAGTCCGCTAGTACCTTGTTTGATATCAAAGACCTTCAGTCTGAAAGTTGCTGATTCCTCTATTGTTGTATCTTCAGTCCGCTCGATCCTTGTTCGATGTCAAAGATCTACAGTCTGCACATCGATGATTCACCTATGCGGTTGCTGATAGACGTTAGTATGTCACACTTGTCTAGATATATAATGTACCAGTAATTGGTGCCTGTGATTGGCTGAAGATCCATCAGTGAATAATCTGACAGCAGCCAGCGACTCAGAACTGGCTGTTTGTATCAAGAGTTCCTGGCCCATAACTGACAAAGACACTTTAACGTCTCCAATTGTTCTCATTTCTCATTCTGTCTCTTCTGTTTACGGTGACGACTTCTCTCAGACATCTCATTTCACAGGTTGCAATTTTCTTTTCGTGTGTCTTGGACAAAGGCCAGGTTTGACAGTGGTAGGACAGTTGGTAGTTGTTGTTGTTGTTGTTGTTGTTTGCGAATGCCCACAATGAGTAGGTTACTCTTTTGTGTGCCCTGAAAAGTACGTTAAATTGCGGGTTGTAGTCGCTTTCCTCCCATCCCGAGCGTGCTGATGAAGGTGTACCGCGGTCCTTCAGGGGTGTGCTTTACGTGGCTTCATCTGCGTGTCACGCACTACTACGGGGATCATGTTGATCCCTCACCTCGTTAACAAGGCTGCCATGAAAACATCCCGTTTCCAGGGAGGGCCAGAAGGAAGCCGAGTTGAGTACCTTATCCAGTATGTTTTGCCTGACCCTGACTAACATGTCTGATCAGTATGTTTTGCCTGACCCTGACTAACATGTCTGATCAGTATGTTTTGCCTGACCCTGACTAACATGTCTGATCAGTATGTTTTGCCTGGCCCTGACTAACATGTCTGATCAGTAAGTTTTGCCTGACCCTGACTAACATGTCTGATCAGTAAGTTTTGCCTACCCCTGACTAACATGTCTGATCAGTATGTTTTGCCTGCCCCTGACTAACATGTCTGATCAGTATGTTTTGCCTGGCCCTGACTAACATGTCTGATCAGTATGTTTTGCCTGACCATGACTAACATGTCTGATCAGAAAGTTTTGCCTGACCCTGACTAACATGTCTGACCAGTATGTTTTGCCTGACCCTGACTAACATGTCTGATCAGTAAGTTTTGCCTGCCCCTGACTAACATGTCTGATCAGTATGTTTTGCCTGACCCTGACTAACATGTCTGATCAGTAAGTTTTGCCTGCCCCTGACTAACATGTCTGATCAGTATGTTTTGCCTGGCCCTGACTAACATGTCTGATCAGTATGTTTTGCCTGACCATGACTAACATGTCTGATCAGAAAGTTTTGCCTGACCCTGACTAACATGTCTGACCAGTATGTTTTGCCTGACCCTGACTAACATGTCTGATCAGTAAGTTTTGCCTGCCCCTGACTAACATGTCTGATCAGTATGTTTTGCCTGACCCTGACTAACATGTCTGATCAGTAAGTTTTGCCTGCCCCTGACTAACATGTCTGATCAGTATGTTTTGCCTGGCCCTGACTAACATGTCTGATCAGTTTGTTTTGCCTGACCCTGACTAACATGTCTGATCAGTAAGTTTTGCCTGACCCAGACTAACATGTCTGACCAGTATGTTTTGCCTGACCCTGACTAACATGTCTGATCAGTAAGTTTTGCCTGCCCCTGACTAACATGTCTGATCAGTATGTTTTGCCTGGCCCTGACTAACATGTCTGATCTGTATGTTTTGCCTGACCCTGACTAACATGTCTGGTCAGTATGTTTTGCCTGACCCTGACTAACATGTCTGATCAGTATGTTTTGCCTGACCCTGACTAACATGTCTGATCAGTATATTTTGTTTAACCAGACGTTAGTCTTCCTCCCGGACACAGTTGGTGAGAAAATAGTATTTATCAGTTTTGTTTTTATACTGATGTTCCGATGTTTGATTAGTGGTGACAGCTGGTAGGTCCCCACACGCGCTTTCTGACATCTGGTTTCGAGTTCTATGTCCACTGAAAAATTCTCAAGCAATTTCAGAGCAAAGGCAGAAGCACTGAAGGCTGCCATAGAAGCAATGCTGACAGGCGAAAGCAATGAAAGCCAGATAGTCCTGTTTACAGATGCCCTGGCCGTGGTTACAGCACTAAAAAACCTGCAAAAATACTGAACTTAATGATTTAAGAGCAGTACTCTGTCAACTATGGCAGCAGTCCGCACCAAAAAAAGTAGTGGTACAGTGGGTTCCATCGCACTGTAACATCCAAGGCAACGAGGAGGCAGACAGACTGGCAAAAGAAGGTGCAAGACTACCACAACCGGATTCTAGTGTGACATACGAAGAGTCCAAACGGTTTATTAGGGCCAGATACATGGCCAAATGAGAAACAGAACATACTGGCTACATAACAAATTATGCCTACTACCAGCTGAACAGAAGAGAGCAGGTCGTGGTCTTCAGACTCCACACAGGACACAACAGACTGAGGTACCATCTATTCAATAAACCGAAGATAGGTGGCACTGACGAATGCACCTGTGGTACACGGAAAATGACCGCTGAATATCTGCTGCAAAATTGCCCGACATACGAGGATCAGAGAAAGCACATGTGGCCATCACCAGTGGCAACACTAGACAAGCTCTATGGCAGTGTCGACAACCTCAGGATGACAGCTGCTTTCTTCGAACAAATTCAAGTTGGCGTCGGACAGCATACGAAGAAGAAGAATTCTCTGTCCAATCGTCCATCCTCAGTGAAAATTCGTCCCAGGCACATGAAACTCTTGCACCGGTTTGAGCCTGTGTAACAGTTCCCGCCGGAGCAAGGGGAGTTTAGGATGCCTGAACATGTTAAAGCTTAAAGCTACATGAATGCATGTCAAGGTCACTCACCGTCTCAGCAAAGGAGAACAGAGTTGAGTTAAGGAATGTGGACAGGTAGAAACTGACCACTGGCATTCCGATTTTGGTAGGGGGAGATTGATTGACAGACGAAATTGGCAGCGGGGCTTGCTGCGAGAGAATGAATGACAGGTGGGCAAAGTGTTTCGGTCCAATTGGAATTGAAGATGACCATACCTGAGATCGATTGGTCAAGCTCTGGTCTTGCTTGAGGATATATAACTCGAGACAAAGTTTAGCTCGAGAGGCTGGAAGAGAGAGGAGGAGAGATGGAGAGAGAGAGACTGAATGTGGATAGTATGTTTAACTCACCGACTTAGATAGAGGAGCGATTGATTGACGGTTGGACGAATGTTTAGTGATAGAACAGGATCGCTCAAATAGGTGTGTGAGTTTTGCATTAATAGATAATGTGAAAGTGTGTTTGTAAGCAGGGACACATTGTGAACGAGTATGTCGAGATCGCCCGCCTGAGGGGATTTCAGTGAGGAAGAGTATTTGATAAGGTGTGTTGAAGACGCAGTTAAGGCGATGTGTGTGTGATGCAATTGCAAGGCAATAGAACTGGGTTTTTATATGTGGGAATTCCATCAATAGCTAATGCTTACAATTCCCGTTTTAGTAGAATGTTTAGTTAAGATATGTATTATATTGTGTTTGTAATTTCTCTACTCATTCTATGATATGAGTATGATATAATAAATATGCCACCTGCTGTTTGAGATGTCATTTACTGAGTATGGTCATGATGATGTGGATGAGTGTGAGAATGTTCTAAGTTAGATCACGGCCAGGGCAAAGAAATAGAGGATCTGCTACACCTGCTGTCACTGACATGTATGTTTAAAGGGCCTAGAGATCTGCTTATTTGTATAGTTTCTGTCCTTGATGTACTAATCTTCATGTTGTGTCTCGCACAATTTGTTAGTGCATTGTGCATTTCAGCATTATGTCTCTCCTGCTAACACCAATGACCTTTCTCAAACACTTCATTTCACAAGTCGAAGCTCTGCTCTCTGCGCCCTAGACAGAGACTTTGATAGCACAAGGTCGGCATAATTATCCTGTTTATCAGCGTGTGCTTTGTTGCTAAACTAATTCTCGGGTATCTAAGCAGTGGAGACACCTGATAAGTCACCGAAGATGCTTTCTGGCACCTTATCTCGATTTCCCTGTCGATCCTACCGTCTGCCGAAAAAATAATGCCCAAATACTTGAACTCATGGAGCTGTTGAAAGGCCATATCATTTAGATGTATCTTGAGTGGCCCAGGAGTTCTGCTGATCATCATAGTTTCTATTTTGTTTTCGCTAAATCACAAATTGTGTTTAGCACACAAGTGTCTTCCCACTTCTGTCATCATAGCTATCTCTCACCACCTTGTGTCGTTAGACGACGTAGAGAAATGTCGTTAGACGACGTAGAGAAATGTCGTTAGACGACGTAGAGAAATGTCGTTAGACGACGTAGAGAAATGTCGTTAGACGACGTAGAGAAATGTCGTTAGACGACGTAGAGAAATGTCGTTAGACGACGTAGAGAAATGCCGTTTTCTGTCGTGTGCCAGTTTTCCCACCTATGTTGGTATCAGCCCGTGTTCTGTTTGACACTTCTGTCGTGTGCCCGTTGTCCCACCTCGGCTGGTATCAGCCCGTGTTCTGTTTGACACTGCTGGTTACATTTCTGTTGTGATCCTAAATCGTTTCATTTCTGGCAGACGTAAATTCACTGGTGTCTTGCCCAACCAAACCCAGTTGTTATTACCTTAACTTAAGGTCTTTACACTGGTTTAGAAGACCTTGCATAGTTTGTAGACAACCAGTTTCCCTTTCCAGTCGTGTAATGTCGTCACAAACTGACCAGGGGATGATTGGATAGTTCATGAAACGAAACTGCTTCCGTGCAGTCACGCTGGACCTGGAGAGGTCTGTGCTGTTGGTTTTGGGGTCGACATAGGTCTTGTCTTTCCTCTTCTTCTTTTTCTTTGCGTTCAGGATCTTTTGGTCATGCTATATCTGCAGACCAGTCGCCAGGATGAAGAGTATAGGCTTCACCAGGTCGGAGTGGCTGCCCCACAGCTTTTGTTTCAGTTCCGCACACTCTGGCCAGGTCTGGTACCTCATTTCCCTATAGATTGGGCATTCATGTAGAATACGCTCAGGGTTCTGGCCTCCTGTTCCACATGGGCACTCATCGGTGTGTGAGATCTTCAATCGGTATAGATGTTCTAGTAGTCTGCAGTGTCCAGTTCTCAGGCGAAATAAGGTAGTTAGTTGATTTCTTTTGAGTTGGTGAATTGGGTCTGGTGTACTGCTTATGTTTCTGTCTTCTCTCCGTTGGGGTACATGCTGATTTCCGATGATGTTCTTGATCACTCTATGTGGTACTCGATTAAATTGTGCCTTTATGCTGCCATCCTGTGCTAGAGCGCCAGCTCTTTCGTTTCCTGTGATTCCGCAATGGAGCGCTGTTGTTGAAGATCTATGCTACTCTTTCCTAACCAGCGGGTCAGGCTTGAACAGGGTAGTGTTTTCACTACTATTGTTTGCAGTCCTGTCCACTGTACACCAACAAAAGAAGTAGCATTTGGCAACAGCCAGTGTACTTCCACGAGAAGCTGTACGGAAGCGTATATAGCCTTTAGTCGACTGCTGCCTTCTATAGAGTCATTGAAGTTGAGGTCTGAAGATGAACGTGGAGGAAGACGCCTACTATTATCAGACTGCTGCCCCTCTCCCTCTGACACCGCCGTCAACCGCGAACTTAAACAGCGAAAACGCACATTGTGATGGAGTCAGGATGTCGTCGGCAGTCTGTAATACGCTAGACTGGAACCCTCACACTTCAGTAACAGTGCTAATACTGTTGGTCGTACTTCATCTCCTGATAACTGGGTCGAAACAATAATTATACGCCAGCTTATTTCAGCATCCGGTGTTTACCTGACTCTGGCATAAGTTTTGAAGAGAAGATACTTTGTCAGTCAGGGTTTGTAGCTTTTCATAGACACATACACTGGATCAATGTGCTGAGCAGCACATGAGCTGGAGCGGTCAGCGACTCATAGCTGACTGCTATTGTCAGGGCCAGCGAACCAGAGCTGCCAAGACCCTTCTACACCTCCACGCGGTGATCCTGGATAACAGTCTGCAGCAGGGCAGACTGGCTAAGGGGAAGGGATCGAACTAGGAAGGCTAACACGGTACTAAAAAGAATTCCTGCTGAAGTCGGATGTGTCGGACTAAAAGGTGCAAATATCGCAATCAAGCTGTAAACTACGACACAGCGCATTCCATTCTCTGGACTACATCCTGCTACTAGAAGCCCTTTCCGGCTTTGGTACCGGGAGATTGAGAACAAACGAAGCCAAGTCTAGCGATACAGACACACACACGCACGCACACACAAACACACACACACGCACACACACCCACAAACACACACACACGCACGCACACACACCCACAAATACACACACACACAAACACACACACACACACACACGCACGCACGCACACACAAAAACACACACACGCACGCACACACACACCCACAAACACACACACACCCACAAACACACACACACCAGTCCTCTGCGTACTGCTAATTTATTCACCCTGCGTCCATCTTGCTTGGACCTGCATGCTGAGATAGTTCCCATTCCACCCTGGGATGGATCTCTAATGAAAGAACAGTGAAGATGTGAAGGTATAAAGGTCTGGTCTGGGGCAGGTGTGGAAACAATGACTCAATCAATTTATGTATCCAGGGAGAGAGAAGTCTAGACGGGGCACGTGTGGAAACAATGACTCAATCAATTTATGTATCCACGGAGAGAGACGTCTAGACTGAGGCACGTGTGGAAACAATGAGTCAATCAATTTATGTATCCAGGGAGACGGAAGTCTAGACTGAGGCACGTGTGGAAACAATGACTCAATCAATTTATGTATCCAGGGAGAGGGAAGTGTAGACTGGGGCAGATGTGGAAACAATAACTCCATCAATTTACGTATCCATGGAAAGTGAAGCCTGGACTGGGGCACGTGTGTAAACAATGACCCCATCAATTTACGTATCCATGGAAAGTGAAGTCTTGACTGGGGCACGTGTGGAAACAATGACTCCATCAATTTACGTATCCATGGAAAGTGAAGTCTTGACTGGGGCACGTGTTGAAACAATGACTCCATCAATTTACGTATAGATGGAAAGTGAAGTCTGGACTGGAGCACGTATGGAAACAATGACTCAATCAATTTACGTATCCCTGGAAAGTGAAGTCTGGACTGGGGCACGTGTGGAAACAAGGACTCCATCAATTTACGCATCCAGGGAGAGGGAAGTGCAGGCTCCGTGTAAGACATCTACCTGACCATTGTTAAAATAACAAACACACAATTCTCCTTTTCCCTCTGCTTTTTCTTTCTCTCTATTATTTTTTCTTTCTCTTTCTTTCTCTCTCTTTCTCTTTCCCTCTTTCTCTCTCTTTCTTAGTTTCTCTCTTACTCTCTTCATTCTGTTCTCACTCACTCTCTCTTTGTTTTCTCTCTCTCTCTTTCTCTTTTTTTTTCTCTTTCTGACTTTCTTTCTCTCTCTCTCTTTCTCTCTTTCTGACTTTCTTTCTTTCTCTCTCTTTCATTCTCTCTTTTCTTCTTGCTGACTTTCTTTCTATCTCTCTCTCTCTATCTCTCTCTCTCTCTCTCACTCACACACTCACACACATATATTTAAAACGCATACAAAATTAATTCTGTTAACAAGCTATTCACACATCGTGTTAGGCCGTCTGCAAATATTCAGCTTGGACACAAACAGAATTCCTTCAGAGACATAGACGGACTAGCGGAAGGAGCCAATTCCTCGACGAAACGACAGACGGATTCACAAACAAACAAACAAAAACAAACGAAGACCATGCAATAGAAGATCTGTTATGAAAAACATGCAGGTAAACAAAAATTATTTCTAATATTTGTGCATTTAATGACGCGATCTGGTATTACAGGTAAATGGTGGCATACAATTATGTCCAGTAAACGGGAGCGTTGCTCTGCAGGATCAGGTTAAACAACTCCCACCCCCTCCCAAGTCTGGGTGTTAAATATGGAGACCCTGGGCTGCCCAAACTGCAGGATCTGCCTCACTGGTGTAATCCAAAGGAATGTAAAGAATGACAATTTGGCACCAGCTCAGCTGCAGGAGCTGCCTCACTGGTGTAATCCAAAGGAATGTAAAGAATGACAATTTGGCACCAGCTCAGCTGCAGGAGCTGCCGGAGCTGCCGGAATGAGTTCGTTATTTTGAAATCCTCCGCCTTAGATGCTACCACTCCAGATTTTCTGTCTATGTTTACTCACGTAGCCCTACCTTCTCCCGAGGTTTCCCCAAGACAGTGGAGTCATTGCCCGCAGATGCTAGCTACTCAAGACATCCGATAATACTCTCATGGTCTCAAGACTAGCCAGCACTCTCTGGCACTTGTGGGTTTAAAATCACAGAGTCCTCCCTCTTATAGGCGAACTGCCTGAACAGGCTAACGAGCTTCGTCTAACCGGGCTTAGAGTCAGAGTACCTTCTCTTAGACTGGCTGCTAATCAAAGCTAATGAGCCAAATCTGTCCGCCCAGTTATACCGCCGGGTACTCAGTCACGCCCAACAGCAGGCTCTGTACGAAACACGGGGCCCTTCAGGTGCTTCTATCGACACAATAATGTAGAACAGGCCATTGGCATGAAACATCCTGCCTGACCATCCGAACAGTTAATCCAGTGGCGATCTTTACACATGGAAAGGGCATGCCATAACAGACGCTTCACTTTCCTTTAACGAGCGTGGCCTCCAGCCCAAACCTCGCTACCAGATACGGCTCAATTAATCTAGAAGAAATCTGATCAGCTAGTGTGGCAACTTATTTAACATCCACCATCCAACCCCGACTGAGCCCCGGGAGATCTCAACTTGTTTTGTGCACTAACAAACTTACATTAGCGAGAGACGTTCCACAAACGATGAACAAGTTGAACGCGAAGTGCAAACGTGGCCGAGACAGCAGATCAAAGACGTCCACGCTGCAGGTTTCGGTGCACTGATAAAGCGATGGGATAAGTATTTCAATGTTGGCGGAAATTATGTTGACAAATAAGGGACAATGTTAATGCAATTATAAATGGTTTCCAAGTTATTTTTGTAATTTATTTATTTATTTAAAAAAAAAGATATTTGTTTACTGGCTTACGCAAGTGCATTACAGAAGATCAACACGTTCATAATTTGTATCTGGTGTTGGTGTCCTAGTATCCTAGTTTTTAATTCGGTTACCATGGCAACCTACGTGTGCCCCTCGTGCAGTGGAACGTGCAGATTCGGGATAGGATTGTTTAGTTACGTGTGCCCACACAAATCTGATGAGTTCGCCATCTTTGTTCGTGGTGGGCTACTTCTGCTGCTACTACTACTACTACTACTACTACTACTTATACCACTACTACACTACTACTTCTATTTCTACTACTAATACACTACTACTACTTCTACTATAAGTACTACTACTACTACTTCTACTGCTACTGCTACTGCAGCTGCTACTACTACTGCTACTACTTCTACTGCTACTACGACTGCTACTTCTACAACTGTTACTACTACTTCTACTGCAACTGTTACTACTAATACTTCTACTGCAACTACCACTACTACTACTACTACTACTACTACTACTATTGCTACTACTACGATAATCATGCACGATTTGAGACTGATGCCAGATCGCCAAAGGTTCAGTAAACTCAAGCTGTCTTTTTCCTTGTAGTCCAACTTGCTACTCAATAATTATCTACTTCGTGCAATTTGAAATTGTGAAAAACACGCTTGTTAAAATGAATAAACAAGAAAATAACAAACAATAATATCACAGTAAACAAACCAGCCCATAAACAGACACAAACAATCTGTTATAACCAAAAAGTATTCGTTATTGACAAGGAAAAACACAAATATTGATTAATACTTCGTAAGAGTGAACAGTGCAAATGAAAATCTAAGTCAGAAAAAGCCCTAACAAGTTGTTTTATTTTTGTTTGCATTCGCCTAATTTTTCTAATCGCCAAGATGGTTGGTGTTCCACTGTGGTTTTTATTTTGCGTCTGTCGGCCCAGTGCATCGGACTTCAGCATTCATTTTATATAAGGGTCTGCTTCCTCCTGGGTTTTCTAAGGGTTTTCTTCCCCGGAGTAACGGCCGGTGCTGTGTTGGGGATCGAACCCAGCACCCTTCTGGCTGTGAGCCGTGTTACTTAACCACTAGCCTACGCTCCCCCCCCCCCCCTCCCGCCTTACCCCATGTTTTGTTGAGATAAAGTGGATTATTTTTTTGTTAGGAAAAAGATTACTTTGAAAACATGTCTTTTGCTGAAAAGGTTTCTTTAAGGAAATGATATCTTTAAAGGGTGTGATATCTTTAGAAGGTATGATATCTTCAGAGGGTGTGATATCTTTAGAGGGTATGATATCTTTAGAGGGTATGATATCTTTAGAGGGTATGATATCTTTAGAGGAAATGATATTCTTTTAGGGAATTATGGGACGACGAGGCAGACGTCTGGTCAAGCAAAACACACTGATCAGACAATGTTAGCCCGGGTCAGGAGAAATATACTGGCCAAGACCCTCACCTGACCTCCTCGTTGGTCGTCCTGGAATCTGGCTGTTGTCGAGGACAACAGTCTGGTTCACAAGGTAAGGTTCGGCTTGATCCCCGTAGTAGTGAGCGACACGCACATGGAGCCAAGCATAGCACAACCTCCTGGAGGACCCCGGTCGACCTTCATCAGCACGCTTAGGATGTGAGGAAAGCTACGACAACCCGCCTCTCAACGCCATTTTTAGGGCGTACAAAAGAGTAACCTACTCATTATAGGCATTCTTCTTCTTCTTCTTTTTCTTCTTCGTCCGCTGTCAGACGTCAACCTGTATTTTTTCGAAGAAAGCAGCGGTCATCCTGAGGCTGTCGACACTGCCATAGAGCTTGTCTAGTGTTGCCACTGGTGATGGCCACGTGTGCTTTCTCTGGTCCTCGAATGTCGGGCAGTTTGCAGCAGATGTTCAGCGGTCATTTTCCCGGTACCACAAGTGCATTCGTCAGTGCCACCTAACTTCAGTTTATTGAATAGATGGTACCTCAGTCTGTTGTGGCCTGTGCGGAGTCTGAAGACCACGACCTGCTCTCTTCTGTTCAACTGGTAATAGGCATAATTTTTTGTGTAGCCAGTATGTTCTGTTTCCCATTTGGTCATGTATCTAGCCCTAATAAGCCTTTTGGACTCTTCATAGGTCACATTAGAATCTGGTTGTGGTAGTCTTGCACCTTCTTTTGCCAGTCTGTCTGCCTCCTCGTTGCCTTGGATGTTACAGTGGGATGGAACCCACTGTACCACTACTCTTTTTAGTGCGGACTGCTGGCATAGTTGACAAAGTACTCCTCTTAAATCATTATGGGCATTCAACAACAACAACAACAATAGGGAGTTATATCTGCAGAAGGAATTATATTTTTAGAAGGAATTATATTTTTAGAGGGAATTACATTTTTAGAGGGAATTATTCTTTCGAGGGAATTTTTTTTTTTTTTTGCGTTCGCCTTATTTCTCAATTCCCCAAGGCGGGTGTGCGTTGCACTGTGGTTTTTATTTTGCGCCTGTCGGCCCAGTGCATCCGACTTCAGCATGCATTTTATGTAAGGGGTCTGCTTCCTCCTGAATTTTCTAAGGGTTTGCTTCCCCGGGGTAACGGCCGGTGCTGTGATGGGGAACGAACCCAGCACCTTCTGGTTGTGAGCCGTGCCACTTAACCACTAAGCCACGCCGTCCCCTTTTTAAGGGAATAATATCTTCTCTATGAATATCCTTTGAAGGAATGATTTTTTTTTAATGGAAAAATAATTGTTAATGGGTATATTATTTGAAAAAAACAAACAAAAAATAAACAAACTATATGTTTTAAAGGAATGATATCTTTCAAGAAAATGAGATCATGTCAAGAATGATGCATTTGGAAGGAATATATTTTATGGCAGTGATACATTTTGAGGAAATGATATTCTATACTGGAAACTGAGACACTATTTCGGTAAGGCACAACATACAGATCAGGACGTCGCGTCAGGGTCAGGTACAACAGACCGACCAAGACGTCGCGTCAGGGTCAGGCATAACATACCGACCAGGACGTCGCGTCAGTGGTCAGGCACAACATACCGACCAGGACGTCGCGTCAGGGTCAGGCACAACATACTGACAAAGACCACTATATCTCGTTAATGTAGCGTTCCATGGAAACAGGCATTTTTTAATGCAGTCTCGATGACTAGATGTGGATCGATGTAATCCCCGCAGTAGTAAGCACCACGCAGGTGAAACCACAGCCGCCTAAAGGACCGCCGTCCAGCTTCATCAGCACGCTCGGGATGTCAGGAAAGCTACAACAACCTGCCACTTAACGCCCATTACAGGTCGCAAAAAAGAGTTAACTTAATCATTGTGGAGATTAAACAGCAACAATATATTCTCTAAAGAAATTTAATTTGAGGACTGAAACTAAATTCAGATAAGAGGATAAAAATAGTGAGGATATATCTAATTTAAAAAAAAAATACAATTAAATAAGGGCATTGGACTAAATTGAGAGAATTTGAAATTTAGCTTGTAACTCACTAGAAGTGGAGATAAAAATATCAAACGACACTTACTGTACAGTTCCGGTGAGCATTCTGCTATTGGGGGGAGTGGCATGTCGTCTTCACTTCCGCCACGCCCACTATCGCTGGTAGTGGTCTCCCCGGAAGTGACGCTGTAGACGTCATCGTGTGGATTAATACGAACCTGTTGCAGGAAGAATCCATTTTGTCCATGAGAGAATCCACTAACTAATCCATGTAGGTTTTAAACTTAGGAATATTTGGATAATGATGTCTCTCATCTTAGCTCTTTTTTTGGTTCTATTTTCATATCTCCATATTTTCATGTCTTTCACTCTCTATATATGTGTATATATATATATATCTTTCTCTCTCTCTATCTCTTTCTCTCTCTCTCTCTCTTTTCTCACTCTCTAAAACATACTTTCTGTCACTCATACTGACTCTCTCTTTCTCCCTCAAACACACTTTCTCTCTTTCGCTGTCTTACACTCTCTATCTCTGTCTCTTACTCTTTATCTTTATGCCTTTCTTAAAATTATTTCTTTATTAATCCCTTACTTTTCACTCCACCTTTCGTACTTTCTCAATCTCTCACTTCCTTTTTCTTTATGTATATTTCTTTCTCTGTCCAATTCTCTTTTGCCTCTGGTACACATTCACGTATCATCTCTGTCCCACACACAAATACTGACATATCCCCCCCCCCCCCCCCCCCCCCCATTCTCAAACACTCCCTCATTAGTAGTTGTATCGTGTATGTTCTGTTACCAATTCCAGAATTCACTTACTCAACAGGGGACAGCGTGGATTAGTGCTTAAGTGACACGACTCACAACCAGAAGGTGCTGGGTTCGATCCCCATCACAGCACAGGCCGTTACCCCGGGGAAGCAAACCCTAGGAAAATGCAGGAAGAAGCAGACCCTTACATAAAATGCATGCTGAAGTCGGATGCACTAGGCCGACAGGCGCAAAATATAAACCACAGTGCAACGCATCCTGCCTTTGGGATTAGAGAAATTAGGCGAACGAAAAAAAAACAACTAAAAAAACACATCTTACTCAACTAAATTATACAAGCTACTTAAATATACACTAATAGAACAATACTCAACGATTTGAAAATGCACCAAAAGAAAATTTCTCAAACACAAAATACTTTGAACTGCATACAGATGTTAACAAGAAACGGGCAGCCGCAGTATCTGGATTAAGGTTGGCTGTGACCACTGGATTAGTCGGGGTGTGTTTCAAAGCAAAACTGGGATGGGGTTGAGCTGGACGAAGCCGTTTAAACCGGAATTCAGCGGGTAGTTGAGCGTGGCTTCAAACCTTCATGAGGACAGTCCCCCGGCTAGCAGCGGCGTCTTTAGTTGGCGCCGTCAGTGTCGGCTGATATTAAAAAGCCATCTAAGAATTGGTATAAACCAGGGGGTATCGGATTGTCTACTTAAAACAACGCAGGGCTCCGAATGACAAATTTCAGAAATGAAAATCAGCGGAAATAAACTATTGAAGTAACTATGGATTTCTGAAGGTACGCAAATACATAAGAGTTCTCGGAGAGATAGTGATGAATAGACTAATAATATGTAAGTATATCTGCTGAATCATTTTGGTTTTTAATTTAATTTATTTTTGCAATTTTACTATTACAGGCATGCCATATTCTTGGGAATTATATTACAGCCAGGAAGAGGTTAACCAGTGTAAACCCTGAACTTACACACATTCCCAATTTGCCAACTTATTACACCCCATGACGTCAGAATAGCTATGCAATTGATCCATTGTTAGTTAAACACACCTGGAAATGACAAGGCAGACAGACTGGATAAGATGGGATCAAGTCAAGAACAACAATACACAGCAACACCCCTACAGATTATCAAACAACTAATGAAGACAGAAAACGAAGAACGATGGCATGGGCATGGACGTGGGCAATGTGGAAAACCTGGAGAGAAATGTCCAAACTTTTCATCATCATCATCTTCAACAGCCCTGTAATCTGAAAGGTCATTGGGGCACAAAAACTGCAGATTGTTGGACCAGTTCCCGTCACTGCATTGGGGCACAAATACTGCAGATTGTTGGACCAGTTCCCGTCACTGCATTGGGGCACAAATACTGCAGATTGTTGGACCAGTTCCTGTCACTGCATTTGGGCACAAATACTGCAGATTGTTGGACCAGTTCCTGTCACTCTATTGAGGCACCACTACTGCAGATTGTTGGACCAGTTCCCGTCACTGCATTGGGGCACAAATACTGCAGATTGTTGGACCAGTTTCCGTCACTCTATTGAGGCACCACTACTGCAGATTGTTGGACCAGTTCCCGTCACTGCATTGGGGCACCAATACTGCAGATTGTTGGACCAGTTCCTGTCACTCTATTGAGGCACCAATACTGCAGATTGTTGTACCAGTTCCTGTCACTCTATTGAGGCACCAATACTGCAGATTGTTGGACCAGTTCCCGCCACTCCAGGCACCAATACTACAGATTGTTGGACCAGTTCCTGTCATTCTATTGAGGCACCACTACTGCAGATTGTTGGACCAGTTCCCTCACTCTATTGAGGCACAAATACTGCAGCTTGTTGGACCAGTTCCCGTCACTGCATTGGGGCACAAATACTGCAGATTGTTGGACCAGTTCCTGTCACTCTATTGAGGCACCAATACTGCAGATTGTTGGACCAGTTCCTGTCACTCCAGGCACCAATACTGCAGATTGTTGGACCAGTTCCCGCCACTCCAGGCACCAATACTGCAGATTGTTGGACCAGTTCCCGCCACTCCAGGCACCAATACTGCAGATTGTTGGACCAGTTCCCGCCACTTCACTCGGTTTTGTGTCAGTATATTTATTCCAGCTTTGGACATTCTCGTCCACTCTCTAATGTTGCCTGCCCATCCCTTTTTCTGCGTCCCTCTCTTACGCTTCCCATGCATAGTACCTTGGCGTATCGTCTTGATCGTACCAGACGATCTTATAACATGCTCATACCATGTGAGCATGGTCGTACCAGACGATCTTGAAACATACCCATACCATATGAGCTTGGTCGTACCAGACGATCTTGAAACATGTCCATACCATATGAGCATGGTCGTACCAGACGATCTTGAAACATACCAATACCATATGAGCTTGGTCGTACCAGACGATCTTGAAACATACCCATACCATATGAGCTTGGTCGTACCAGACGATCTTGAAACATGTCCATACCATGTGAGCTTGGTCGTACCAGACGATCTTGAAACATGCCTTTACCACGTGAGCTTGCGTGCCTATAGGCAATATGTCTTTATATTGGTCGACCTCTCTCTTAAAGGTGTCCGGAAATGCGTTATCCATGACGTGGTCTAGATTAGAAATGCCGAGGGTTTAACGCAGACATCTCATCTCCATTGCACACATTCTTCGCTGACAAATTCTTCCAAAAGTTATGACTATCCCAAATCCCAACGATAACATCAACATACTGGAAAGGAGAGATCTTCTTCTTCTTCTTCTTCTTCTTCTTCGTTCGTTCTCAATCTCCCGCTACCAAACCCTGAAAGGGTAAGTAGCAGAATGTAGTCCAGAGAACGGAATGCGTTGTGTTGTAGTTTACAGCTTGGCTGCGATATTTGCACCTTTCGGTCCAACACATCCGACTTCCGCAAGCATTTTTTGAGTACCGGGTTAGCATTCCCTCTTTGATCCCTTCTCCTTAGCCAATCTGCCCTACTGCAGCCTGTTATCCAGGATCACCGCGTGGAGGTGTAGAAGGGTCTTGGCAGCTATGGTTCGCTGGCCCTGACGCTAGCAGTCAGCTATGGGTCACTAACCATTGCAGCTCATGCGCTGCTCAGCATCTTGATCCCGAAAGGAGAGATCAAAACACCTTTTTCGGACTTCTCACCCTAGCACATTCAACTTAAGTCACTTGAACAGAATCCAATTAGAACATACCCCAATGTGCCGGCCATGGACACATCCCTATCAAACTGTTTAGAAACATCTTTTTCAATGTCCTGTAAATATTTGCGTACCAGAAAACAAGACAAGGTCTCGTATTAGAAAAGTAGATATTTTAAAAATTGGATTCACAAATAACATTTCCTCTTACAAATATGTGTTGATTTAACATTTGACCTTAATTTGTCTTACGTCTTTTCAACTTGGTTAATAAACGATTGAGTTATTGAAGTAGTCATCTGTTTTTGTTCTGGTTATATGTGTAATATCATTTATTTGTTATTTTTGTTTACTTTGTGTGTGTTTAAAGGTATGGGGTTCATTTGAGGTTAGTCGAACAGGCAGTTTCTTTTCAGATATTTTTGGGTATTGTTATTAAATTTGAAAAAAAAACCAAAAAAAACAACCTCAGCTATTATTTGCCTAGGCAAGATATCAGAAATAATATTTTATGTTTTCCTTGTGAACAAAGTTTATAAAAGAGAAAGAAAAATATTAATAAAAAAATGAAAGGGGGCTTAAAAATGAAACCTTAAAAGTGGGATAGAAATAAGAAAAAACAAACTATGCCATTGTTGTTTTAAACTTGTTACGGATGTCAAGAGTGCCCTGTGCGTGTCATGACGACGAAGACGAACAGCATGGCTTCATAATTGCAAATAATTGATGACGACCCTACTATTGACATGCACATGTTGTTATCTGTTTTTCTTTTTTACAGCAAAGGTGTGGAACCTATAGAAATTCATCGACCAATGAAGGTCCAGTACATGCCTTTTACTCCAGCAAGTGTATGAGTGAAGTAGGAAGGTCTAAAGTAGGCGTGAGTTATGGGACGATTATTCACGACCTGGTCAGGCACACCAGGCAGTGACACCAAATAAGATTGCAGCCGTTGTCCGCCTAGGAAAGAAAGATCGTCGATTGACTGAGTGAAAGGCAAGAAATAGGGTACTGGATCTTCATTCCTCGGTGAATTCCTATAGATGTCAGCCTTATACTTGCCCAAAGGACGGACAACTGAACCCAGTTCTTCTTTGGTGCATGTCAATAGTGAGGGCGGCCATCTTTTAACTGTAATTAAAACGTCATGTTGTTCGTCTGCACCGTGATGAAACGTGCAAGACACTCTTGACATTCGCAGCAACTTAGCATCCGTAGAACAACACATAGTCATGGTTTTTCTAACTTCTAACCCACTTTTAAGGATTTCATGTGAAGACCCCTCGTATGGTAGTGTGGACCCCTCGTATAGTAGTGTGGACCCCTCGTATGGTAGTGTGGACCCCTCGTATGGTAGTGTGGAGCCCTCGTATGGTAGTGTGGACCCCTAGTATGGTAGTGTGGACCCCTGGTATGGTAGTGTGGACCCCTGGTATGGTAGTGTGGACCCCTGGTATGGTAGTGTGGACCCCTCGTATGGTAGTGTGGACCCCTCGTATGGTAGTGTGGACCCCTCGTATGGTAGTGTGGACCCCTCATATGGTAGTGTGGACCCCTCGAATGGTAGTGTGGACCCCTCGAATGGTAGTGTGGACCCCTCGAATGGTAGTGTGGACCCCTCGTATGGTAGTGTGGACCCCTCGTATGGTAGTGTGGACCCCTCGAATGGTAGCGTGTATGTAGGGGTTCCCAGGGACATGAATATTATTTCAAGGGCTCCCTAAGGGTAGAAAGTTTGAGAAACGCTGGTCTAAACTAACCTTAACATCCAGAGGGAATAGTCTTCATCTTACATGATGGATGAACAGCAACAACAACAACAAATGTATCACTCAGTAGTCCATGTCAATCAATCAATCAATCAATAAATTAACCAATCAATAAATCAGTCATTCTTCTAATCAATCAATTAATCACGCAATCACTGAATCAGTCAATGAACCATTTAATCAATCAAGGTTCGTCGCTCCTCTCAGAATATAGGTCATTAACACAAACCATAGCAATCAATCAATCAATCAATCAATCAAAGTTCTTCGCTCCACTGAGTCCATAGGACATTAACAAAAACCATGACAATCAATCAATCAATCAATCAAAGTTCTTCGCTCCACTGAGTCCATAGGACATTAACAAAAACCATGACAATCAATCAATCGATCAATCAAAGTTCTTCGCTCCTCTCAGTCCATAGGTCATTGGCAAAATCCGTGTACATACCATAAATTAACAGAACAACCTCCAAATTACGTCAGAGGAGGTGATCGGAAGAGGGTGGTGCCATGGGACGAGCAGTCATCAGGTGAAGAACATGTCGACTTCCACACTGATATCATGTTGCAAGAAGAGGTTAACAGCGCGGTCTGACTTCTCAATGGTAAAAGATTCTATTTGTGTGACAAAGACAAGTAAAACACGACTGCCACACTGCGGACACTTGGTAAGAAGCGACCCGCTGTGTGGGTTCATTTCTAAAGTGCAGAAGACTCTTTGTGTGTGACAAGAGACAAGAACTGGCCACTGCCATTTCGCTAGACCGACATCATACCATATGAATCGACCATCTTACATCCCTGGGGTAAAATACTCTCCAACTTATAGATTCTATAAGGGCTACAATTCCCACCCAACACAAACGTAAAAGGCAAACGTATTTTTTCCGAGCAGAAATTAAAGCTCTGGAGACAATACAAAAACAGAACACAACAATTCACGCAGTAACACCAAAAAAAGCGAACAACAAGCTTTTTTTTTGTAGATCGAAAAAAGTAGATTTTCAGTATAGATTAATCGATATAGCACTTATATAACGGATTGCGATAAATCAGTCCTTGGAAATACTTCAAGCCGTCACGACTTTCAATGTCAAACTGATCACTTAGAATGCTAGAGAGGACATGCTTCGTTTTTGAGTTGTTCAAGGAGAAAGACAACACGTGTCATCGTTAGAGTGGTACGGTTGATAGAGTCTTGACTCGAGGACAAAAAGATCGGGTTCAATCCACGATCAACCGCTGATAGCACGTCAGTTATCATCTACAAGCCGCAACGATATATCATTTAGTGATATCACACTCGTTAGCAATTTCTAATATTATAGACGATATCAATTACTGGTACAACACTAGATATCAATTACTGGTACAATAATAGATATAAATTACTGGTACAATACTAGATATAAATTACTGGTACAACACTAGATATAAATTACTGGTACAACACTAGATATAAATTACTGGTACAACACTAGATATAAATTACTGGTACAACACTAGATATAAATTACTGGTACAACACTAGATAGAAATTACTGGTACAACACTAGATATAAATTGCTGGTACAACACTAGATTTAATTACTGGTACAACACTAGATATAAATTGCTGGTACAACACTAGATATTAATTACTGGTACAACACTAGATATAAATTACTGATACACCACTAGATATCAGTTACTGGTACAACTCTAGATATCAGTTACTGGTACAACACTAGATATCAGTTACTGGTACAGCACAGGATATCAATCCCTCATAATTGTCAGACGACTTTATTTGCATCGAGGGATTTCCAAGTTGAGGATTACAGGCCTCTTCGCCCTTTCTGTCGCCGCGTCGTGTGCTGGTTATGTTTGTTACAGAATAACAGCATCGACCTTATCGGGGATTCGATCTGCTGCTTTCCTTGTTACCAGGCATGCATTGAAACCACTCGGCCACGCACGCTTTCTTGATAACAAAGTAGACATCCCTCATCAACTGTTCAGTCTACCCAACTGTAAATTGGCTCCTGAGTTATATTCTTAGAATGGAAGACGCAGAGAAAATTCAGACGTCAACTCTAATGGAAAAAAAACAAAAAAACTTAGAGACCTTCCTCTCACGAAATAGCCTCCAACTTTTCCCCTTACGTCAGCGTCTGCTATAAAAAAGGTTACCTTTTCTTAAAAACCACACCCCTAATGCTTTGTTAGAATTGATCAACGAGATATGTCCTTCCCTCTATCTTGAAAATTCTGGCAATGTTTCCTGTACGTCCCTTCCTGGTTAATAGGTGTATATGTGATATAAGAATATGGTGGTCACAGACAGACATAATAGCCAGATAGGTAGAAATTGGAACCCACAAAGCAAATGCCGTTACATACCAGCGGCCACAGTTATTAAGATATTAGTATTTAAGGAAAGAATACTGCACACAACTAAAAATAGTTTATACAGATCAGGAGAAGAGCTTCGAAAGAGTGGACAGAAACAAACTCAGGTCTGTATTAAAAGACTACGAGCACCGTGGCAGTTATTAGATAATGGGAAAGCACTGTATCAAATGTGGAAAGGTATAGTCACAATATTGGATGGCCCTACAGACTCATCTGAGATTACAAGTCTGTATTATCCCCACTTCTGCTCACTCCATATAGTGGTAAGATACCAAAAGAGGCAAACGCTGAAGGCAGCCAATACTGCTGAAAGTGAAGACCACGAGTCCCTGGGGGAGTTACTTTCCGCAGACAACCAATGTCTAATGTACAAAGATGAAAGTGACTTACAAGATCATATATGATTAATACGACTTGTGCGAGACATACCATGAAAATTGGTTCATCAAGGACAGAAACTTTGAAAATCAGCAGATTACCAGGCCGTCTAACATACATGCCAACGAGAACAGGCTCAAACAGGCTTAAACAGGCTCAAACAGACTCAAACAGACTCAAACAGGCTCAAACAGACTCAAACAGGCTCAAACAGACTCAAACAGGTTCAAACAGACTCAACCAGACTCAGACTCAAACAGGCTCAACCAGACTCAAACAGATTCAGACTCAAACAGGCTCAACCAGACTCAAACAGACTCAAGGCTCAAACAGGCTCAAACAGGCTCAAACAGGCTCAAACAGACTCAAACAGGTTCAAACAGACTAAACCAGACTCAAACAGACTCAGACTCAAACAGGCTCAACCAGACTCAAACAGACTCAGACTCAAACAGGCTCAAACAGACTCAAACAGGCTCAAACATATGCAAGAGTTCAAGTATATGGGCCAACGATTGGACAGAGAAATCGATACCAGATGCCAGGAAGCAAAGTGCAGTGACCTACCAACTGTCTGAGAAAAGTCATCAACGTCTCCAGACGAGACGGAATTAGAAATGATGACATGACAAATAGTTGGAACACCATCCTCCCAAGAATAGATGAATAGACAGAAGGTTAAGTGGTTTGGTCCGTCTCCTCATGAGAATGAAACCAGATCGGTTGCCATTAAAAAACTTACAACGGTGGCAGATACGGTTTTAGAGCAAGAGGGAGACCACGAGGGACATGGATGGATAACATCTTTTTCGTTGTTCGTACTCAAACTCCCGCTACCAAGCCCCGAAAAGGGCTTTGGAAGTAGGAGGATGTAGTCGAGAGAACGGAGTTTGTTGTCTCGTAGTTTACAGCTGGTACTGCGATAATTGCATCTTTCGGTCCGACACATGCGACTTCAACATGATATATTTGGTACAGTGTTAGCCTTCCCTCTTCGATCCCTTCTCCTTAGTTAGTCTTTTCTGCTACAGCCTGTTATCCAGGATCACTGCGTGGAGGTGTACAAGGGTCTTGGCAGCTCAAGGTCGCTGGCACTGACTCTAGCATCTCAGCTGTGGGTCGCTGGCACTGACTCTAGCATCTCAGCTGTGGGTCGCTGGCCCTGACTCTAGCACCTCAGCTGTGGGTTGCTGGCACTGACTCTAGCACCTCAGCTATGGGTCGATGGCCCTGACTCTAGCATATCAGATGTGGGTCGCTGGCCCTGACTCTAGCATCTCAGCTATGGGTCGATGGCCCTGACTCTAGCATCTCAGCTGTGGGTCGCTGGCCCTGACTCTAGCATCTCAGCTATGGGTCGATGGCCCTGACTCTAGCATATCAGATGTGGGTCGCTGGCACTGACTCTAGCACCTCAGCTGTGGGTCGCTGGCACTGACTCTAGCACCTCAGCTGTGGGTCGCTGGCACTGACTCTAGCACCTCAGCTGTGGGTCGCTGGCCCTGACTCTAGCACCTCAGCTGTGGGTCGCTGGCACTGACTCTAGCACCTCAGCTGTGGGTCGCTGGCCGCTACAGCACAATCACGGCCTCACAACAACCAAAGCAACACATCTGACCCAAGATTGAGACCTGCAACTCTCCACTACCCTTCACGGCACTAGTGGAAGTCAAGTATCCTATACCAGCACGGCCTCACAACAACCAAAGCAACACATCTGACCCAAGATTGAGACCTGCAACTCCCCACTACGCTCAACGGCACCAGACGCAGGTTAAGGCAAGTAAGTATTTAACCAGCAGAATATAATTGACGTTTTCAGATGTCAATCAAAAGAAAATTAAACCGGCCTACAGAGTCTAGAAAAGAGAAGAATTCGAGGTAACTTAATAAATATTTATTAAAAAATTAAGTGAACTGATAAATTTGACTATAACAAGTTTTTGTTCTTCAAAATACAACCACCCAAAAAAAACAAGAGGGCATAGCTACAAATTAATTGAAGGAAGATCCAGATTAGATATTAGGAAATATTTTGTTAGTCCAAGAGTGGTGCATGCTTGGAATACATTGCCACAGGAAGTAGTGGATGCAGGGACAATTAATGCATTTAAGAATAGATTGGATGTATATAATGTTTAGAGCAATGAAGTATAAATAAAACTGGTTGTATACAGACTATACAAAGTCTTCTAAACCAGTATAAAGACATACAACTTTGTCATACAACTTTAAAAGCGTCTAAATCAGTATAAAGACATACAACTTTGTCATACAACTTTGAAAGCGTCTAAACCAGTATAAAGACATTCAACTTTGTCATAAAACTTTGAAAGCTTCTAAACCAGTATAAAGACATACTTCCTCTTCTTCTTCTTCTGCGTACGCAGTCAGACAGTAACCATTATTTTTTCGAA
The DNA here is from genome assembly GCA_036924085.1 of Ariolimax columbianus. Taxonomy (NCBI): domain Eukaryota; kingdom Metazoa; phylum Mollusca; class Gastropoda; order Stylommatophora; family Arionidae; genus Ariolimax; species Ariolimax columbianus. The sequence continues at coordinate 28,434,529 of JAVGWX010000024.1, forward strand.
AAAAGCGGCGGTCATCCTGAGGCTCTCGCCACTGCCATAGAGCTTGTCTTGCAGTTCCACTGGTAATGGCCACATCTGCTCTCTCTGATCCTCGTATGTCGGGCAGTTCTGCAGCAGATGTTCAGCGGTCATTTTACCAGTACCGCACGGGCATTCGTCGGTACCCCCTATCTTCAATTTGTTGAATAGGTGGTACCTCAGTCTGTTGTGGCCAGTGCGAAGTCTGAAGACAAGGACCTGCTCTCTTCGGTTCAACTGGTAATAGGCATCGTTTTTGGTGTAACCAGTATGTTCGGTTTCCCATTTGGTCATGTATCTTTCTTTGATAAGCCGTTTTGACTCTTCGTACGTCATACTAGTATCTGTTTGTGGTAGTCTTGCACCTTCTTTTGCCAGTCTGTCTGCCTCCTCGTTGCCTTGGATGTTGCAGTGTGACGGAACCCACTGTACCACTACCCTTTTTGGTGCGGACTGCTGGCACAGTTTGCAGAGTGCTGCTCTTAAGTCATTAAGCTCAGTGTTTTTCTGGCTTTTTAGCGCTGTGACTACGGCGAGAGCATCTGTCAGCAGGACTATATGGCTCTCATTTTCACTGTGTGTCACCATTTCTTCCACTGCCGCCCTCAGTGCCTCTGCCTCCGCTCTGAAATTGCTTGTGTACTTACCAGTAGCGAATGACAGTGTTATTTTTCTGCCATTTGGTAGGTTCAGGAATGCTCCTGCCCCTCCGTTCTGTGTAGTGTTTGTTACAGAACCGTCGGTGTATGCATGGGTCCAGTCCATGCTTGGGTAGCTTTTCGTTATGAAGCTTAGGGTAGTATCTCTCCTTTCTTTTTCAGTCTGGCAGTTTTTGTTTGCAATACCTGGTATATTTTCTACCACCTCTGGAAATATATCCTGCCTCCAGGTAGGTTTTCGTACAGTAGTGATGGGTTTTGGTGTTGTTAGTGCGTTTATGGGATCTTCGTGCATCTTTGCTTTGGCTATTTCTGCAAAGTTTCTCCGCTTTAGTTTCCCATTTCCCAAATTGTTTAGTCTCTGGTGCATTGGATGGTCAGTCAGTCTTCGGAGTTTCTCTGACTGCAGCTGGGCTCTGCAGTCTCTTCTATTGGTCATGGATTGCAGTTTTGTAATCTTTTCAAGTTCTACAATTGGCGTTGACTTCATGCCACCTGTTATAATTCTCATGGCTTGGTTTTGAAGTTTGTTAACTTTATCGAAGTTCGCCTTCGCTGCTGTTGTCCATGCCGCAATGCCATACTCGAGAACTGGTCTCACTCTTCCAGTATACAGTTTCTTTAGTATGCTTTCGTCTGCTCCCCAGCTTGTGCCAGCAAGTTTCCTCATGATTGCCATTCTTTCTCTGGCTTTCATTCGGTTTCTCTCAATCTGACTTTTCCATGTCATGCGCCGATCAAATGTGACTCCCAGATAAGTTGGGTTGTCGTTTGGCTGCAGGATTTTGCCATTTAGACTTAATTTGGTACTTTGGGGTTTTAATGAAAGCGAGAATATTGTGCATGTGGTTTTCTCCTCGTTTATTTTGACCAGCCATGAGTTCGCCCACTCTTCCAGCGATGTTAGGGCCTGCTGCATCCGATTTCTCGCTATGGTGAGATTCTTTTCAGAGGTCCACATAGCCAGATCGTCTACAAACATTGAGCTATGGACTCTTCTTGGTTTATTCTCTGTAATATCGTTTATATATACCAGGAAGAGTGTGGGTGACAAAACTCCCCCTTGGGGTACTCCTTTTTGCTCATCTGCCCTTGTACTTGGACTCTGGCCGTTCTTTGTTTGAGGTAGTGGTTGATCCACTTGTACATCTTCCCACAGACATCACTTCTTCTTAGCTTGACTCTAAGTCCATTTTTCCAGACTTTGTCAAATGCCTTTTCCAGATCCACCCAAACAGCTACTGTGTGTTTCTGTGCCTGGTAGGCATCTTCTATCTCCTGGGCTATGAGGATGACCTGATCCTCAGTGGATCTGTGCTGTCTAAAGCCGGCTTGCTGTGGAATTAGTATTCGTTTTTCTTCCAGATGCCACATCAGTCTGGTGTTTATCATCCGTTCCATCAGCTTGCCGACACAGCTCAGTAGGCTTATGGGCCTATATCCATTTGGATCTGTTTTGTCCTTTCCTGTTTTTGGTACTGGTACCAGTATTGCATCTTTCCATGCCTGTGGTACAATTCCCCTTTTCCAGCTTTGGTTCAGGACTGATAGCAGTTTCCTCTTCGCTGTTTGGCCCAGCCCCATCAGCATTTCGTTTGTTATAAAGACATACAACTTTGTCATACAACTTTGAAACCTTCTATACAAGTATAAAGACATACAACTTTGTCATACAACTTTGAAACCTTCTATACAAGTATAAAGACATACAACTTTGTCATACAACTTTGAAACCTTCTATACAAGTATAAAGACATACAACTTTCTCATACAACTCTGAAATCTTCTAAACCAGTATAAAGAAATGCAACTTTGAAAACTTCTAAACCAGTATAAAGACATACAACTTTGTCATATAACTCTGAAATCTTCTAAACCAGTATAAAGACACACAACTTTGTCATACAACTCTGAAAGCTTCTAAACCAGTATAAAGACACACAACTTTGAAAGCGTCTAAACTAGTATAAAGACGGTGAACTAAGTTAATAAAAGAAATCGTTTTTTTTTATCATACAAATTTGAAAGCAAAAATGCTGGCCTTGCATAACAACAGCATAACATTTATAATATTACCACTCAATGAATTGATTCACTATTCTCTCTCACACACTTTGAGTTGCACAATTCTTCGGCCCACAAACAAACAAGACAATAATTTTGCTGCCAAAATATACAGTGCACAAAAATACATTCTATGGCTGAGAAATATTTTTATTTTTTTTGTTTTTTTTGTTTTGCGTTCGCCTTATTTCTCTAATCCCCAAGGCGGTGTGCGTTGCACTGCGTTTTTATTTTGCGCCTGTCGGCCCAGTGCATCCGACTTCAGCATGCATTTTATGTAAGGGTCTGCTTCCTCCTGCATTTTCTAAGGGTTTGCTTCCCCGGGGTAACGGCCGGTGCTGTGATGGGGATCGAACCCATCACCTTCTGGTTGTGAGCCGTGTCACTTAACCACTAGGCCACGCCGTCCCCCGGCTGAGAAATGAAATTGACATCTTCAATAATATTATGGAAAATAAAATAAGAACGAATTGAAATGATTTTTTTTTAATCATACAGCTTTGACAGAGAATTGGAGTGGACTTCACAGCTGACAAAGGCGATATCAATGAAATTCCGATTTCCGTGTAGGGCTGGGAGATACCGGGCCAGATACAGCACACGAAACAGGACTGAGGTCGAGGTGAATGTGATATGTCGTAATGTGATAATTCGAACGTGAATGCGAATGTCATGTAAATGTGTCAATGTGAATGCAGTAATGTGAATGTGTTAATGTGAATGCGATAATGTGAATGTGAACACGAATAATGTGAAGGCGATAATGTGGATGTGATAAAGTGAATGTGATAATATGAATGTGAAAACGAATAATGTGAAGGCGATAATGTGAATGTGATAATGTGAATGTGAACACAAATAATGTGAAGGTGATAGGGTGAATGAGATTATATGAATGTGAAAACAAATAATGTGAATGTCATTATGTGGATGATATAATGTGAACGCGATTATGTGAATGTGATAATGGGAATGTGATAATGTGAATGTGATAATGTGAATGTGATAATGTGAAGGCGATAATGTGAATGTGAACACGAAAATTGTGAATGTGATAATATAAATGCGATAATGTGAATACAAATAATGTGAATGTGAGCCCGAATAATGTGAGCCCGAATAATGTGAATGCAACAATGTGAACACGAATACTGTGAACACAAATAATGTGAACACAAATAATATGAATGCGAACTAGTATAATGTGAATGTGAACGCGAATAATGTAATAATATGATAAATATTCCATTATGTTCCATAGTTTACCCACTGTTTTAACCAAGTAGAACTGATACATTTCACTGAGAAGTCGTATATAGAAGTTCAGTTTACCATCTAATATAGACAACACTCCTCAGGGATTAGCACAGACCAACGAAACCTGTAACCTTGGGTGTCGATCAAGCACGTTACATTTCGAGACTTATTTCAGGAAAAAAAAAATTGCGTCCACGCGCCGAAAAATACGGTAATTTGTATACAGAATTGTAACATCAATAGAGCATAATATCTGGATTGGCAGTCTTTCAAGGAGGGAGATACTACATAGGCATTGATTGGACATGGCATAGGCAGCAAAGGTCGTACACGATAGAAGATGACACCTCTTTAGGACGATTTGCGACATATGCGACGACGGTGTGTACGTGAGTTAGTCGTGTGGGGTTTGAGGTTAACACGAGTGAATTAATCAATAGCAAGGCAGCCGTCCCCCATAGGAGCATATGACTTTAACCAATATTTTCCCAATCATTTCCAGTACTTTCTAAGTCAGCCCGAGATTTGCCTAGATATTAACGATAACCACTTACGGGGGGGGGGGGGGGGGGGGGATTCTTTGTCTGTGGCTGATTAGACGAGTGAATGAAAGGTGTGCTTGTAGAATGCTCGCTTCGAATGGGTTATGTATTGGGTTCTATTCCAGATATCTACACGTTCCAGTCGATCTGGATATAATTGGGTACTGTTAGGGGAGTAGTTCTTGGTGCAAAACTCGTTGATATAGCAATTCACGTGACAGATATGATATTGTTAGGCTGCCTAAAACCTACAGCCACTTCTAAAATGTACACGATAATTGGCATAGCTAGCCCCTCATGCCGTTAGAAGAAGCGAGGGTGCAGAAATCGAAAGAGAAACCGGAATACGACCACAAACAACTAAAGTTTAGACACAAGGAGCAGACCACAAGACTCACATCCAGGCATACTTTCCTTAAATCAACATAGCCCATACAGTCAAGCCCTGAAAGTCGACACACTGAATTATGGCACGAAATGATATAGGACTCAGGGATCTAGCTTCAAGAGGATCCTGCCCCTGGACATCCCTTACCCTACTCACTTTGGAAGAGAATAACCAGACTTCGAGCTGGCGTGTCATGATGTAGGAGAAACATGAAGAGATGGGGTTTCTTGGACGGCGATACGTGTGACTCCGGTATGATGCAAGATCCAGGTCATTTGATTATTTGTCCCAACCTTCCGGATACAGGTGACGAGCGTGACATACTAAAGGTGAACGACAGGGCAATTCAAGTCGCTGAACACTGGATAGATGGGATATGAGGTGGGGCTTAGACAGGGCAAGTCAGTTGGATGAACGTTATATGACGTGGAGCTTGGACAGGGGAAGGTCAGTTGGATGTTCGTTATTTGACGTGGAGCTTGGACAGGGAAAGTCAGTTGGATGTTCGTTATATGACGTGGAGCTTGGACAGGGAAAGTCAGTTGGATGTTCGTTATATGACGTGGAGCTTGGACAGGGGAATTCAGTTGGATGGACGTTATATGACGAGGGGCTTGGACAGGGGAAGTCAGTTGGATGTTCGTTATATGACGTGGAGCTTGGACAGGGGAAGTCAGTTAGATGGACGTTATATGACGTGGAGCTTGGACAGGGGAAGTCAGTTGGATGGACGTTATATGACGTGGGGGGCTTGGACAGGGGAAGTAAGTTGGATGGACGTTATATAACGTGGAGCTTGGACAGGGGAAGTAAGTTGGATTAACGTTATATGACGTGGAGCTTGGACAGGGGAAGTAAGTTGGATGGACGTTATATGACGTGGAGTTTGGACAGGGGAAGTAAGTTGGATGGACGTTATATGACGTGGAGCTTGGACAGGGGAAGTAAGTTGGATGGACGTTATATGACGTGGAGCTTGGACAGGGGAAGTAAGTTGGATGGACGTTATATGACGTGGAGCTTGGACAGGGGAAGTAAGTTGGATGGACGTTATATGACGTGGAGCTTGGACAGGGGAAGTCAGTGAGGGGAGTAATGATGGTGAGGTTGGGAACGGGCTCACTCGACTTGATTAATAAATATGAAGTTCGAGGCGTGTTCAAATTAAACCGGACCTAACTGCACCAAGTGAACGTCCGTACGATTTGCACGATTACGTGACTTCTGATGTAAGCAGCACATACCAACCGTCAAGGTTGCAAAATTTCATTATTCTCCGATTCATAATTTCCTCAGCAGACCGTTGAAAACATGGACCGTGTGATACGGAATCCGTCCAGATTTGATCATCGAGCGGAGATTCGGTTTCTAACAGCTGATGGTTTCGACCAGTTGACATTCGTCATTGAATGTAGGCAGTGTATGGGTCCACCCTCCCTCCCCCCCCCGGTGTCTATTTCCCCATCTGTCCATCTCACACGATATCCCTCCCCCCCCCCGGTGTCTATTTCCCCATCAGTCCATCTCATACGATACCCCCCCCCCCCCGGTGTCTATTTCCCCATCAGTCCATCTCACACGATATCCCTCCCCCCCGGTGTCTATTACCCCATCAGTCCATCTCACACGACATCCCTCTCCCCGGTGTCTATTACCCCATCTGTCCATCTCACACGATATCCCTCCTCCCCCCCCCCCCCACCCCGGTGTCTATTACCCCATCAGTCCATCTCACACGATATCCCCCCCCCCCTGTTGTCTATTTCCCCATCAGTCCATCTCACACGATATCCCCCCCCCCCCTGGTGTCTATTTCCCCATCAGTCATCTCACACGATATCCCCCCCCCCCCCCGGTGTCTATTACCCCATCTGTCCATCTCACACGATATTTGCAGCCAGGCAGCACTTCTAATTCTTCCTCTCCCGATGACATTAATAATTTTTATCAGGTGTCATTTTCATACCATATAATTGTTCTTTCCTGTGCCCTGAATTAAGGCCACGTCTGGGGATGACACTGGTAGCAAAGAGACGATAAATGCTAGGACTGTACCGACTACTCGTTCGTTATTCGCTTCGGGGCAGTACAAGTGCATTCAATGAGGTATTCGTATTCGGTCCGAATAGTACTGCCTGTATTCGAATGCAAATAATGCAAGAGATGTTCAGAGCTGACGGCAAAACATCGTTAGGTAATCGACTTTTACAAACCTTGTCAGGGAATGCTAAGAGAGACTCATTTAGAAATGAAAATAAAAGAGCGTGTGTTTCAGATGACCATGTGTGAATGTGTGTTTCAGATGGTCGTGTGTGAACGTGTGTTTCAGATGACCATGCGTGAATGTGTGTTTCAGATGGTCGTGTGTGAATGTGTGTTTCAGATGGCCATGCGTGAATGTGTGTTTCAGATGGCCATGTGTGAATGTGTGTTTCAGATGGTCGTGTGTGAATGTGTGTTTCAGATGGCCATGTGTGAATGTGTGTTTCAGATGGCCATGTGTGAATGTGTGTTTCAGATAGCCATGTGTGAATGCATCATGTGTGAATGCATGTTTTAGCTAGCTATGTGTGAATGCTTGTTTCACCCATCAATGTGTGAATGCCTGTTTCACTCGTCAGTATGTGAATGCCTGTTTCACCCATCAATATGTGAATGCCTGTTTCACTCGTTAATATGTGAATGCCAGTTTCACTCGTCAATATGTGAATGCCTGTTTCACTCGTCAATATGTGAATGCCTGTTTCACTCGTCAATATGTGAATGCCTGTTTCACCCATCAATATCCGAATGCCTGTTTCACCCATCAATATGCGAATGCCTGGTTCACCCATCATTATGTAAATGCCTGGTTCACCCATTAATGTCTGAATGCCTGGTTCATCAATCAATATGTGAATACCTGTTTCACCCAACAATATGTGAATGCCTGTTTCACCCATCAATATGTGAATGCCTGTTTCACCCATCAATGTGTGAATGTCTGTTTCACCCATCAATATGTGAATGCCTGGTTCACCCATCATTATATGAATGCCTGATTCACCCATCAATATATGAATGCCGGGTTCACCCATCAATATGTGAATGCCTGTTTCACCCATCAATGTGTGAATGCCTGGTTCACTCATCAATGTGTAAATGCCTGGTTCACCCATCAATGTGTGAATGCCTGGTTCACCCATCAATATGCGTACAGCTAGATCTCAACAAGCCACTGCGAACTTAAACACGATCTTTTAAAGAAAATATAAATTTGGGCTGTGCTCTATGGGAAAAACAGATGAGCTGTGGTACATATTCTCCAGGTCTGATGATTCCATGGCAGAGCAGCGTGGCACCAAGACCACACCAACCCCTCTCCCTCCCCCAACTGAATTGTCGATAAATTGTTTGAGGGCGAATTCTGGGATAAATTGCCAAATCGATGCTTTTATTTGGGACAGAATGAGGAAGAAGAGAAAAATATTAGACGAAGAAGAAGAAGACGAAGGAAAAAGTAGAATAATAATAATAATAACAAAAAGAAGGAAGACGAAAAAAAGAAGGAAGTATAAAGAAGAAGAAGAAGATGAAGAAGAAAAGGATAGAAGAAGAAAGGAACTGTGGAGGAAGAAAAAGAAAAGGACGGAGGAGAAAGAAGAAGAAGAAAGGAATGGTGGAGGAAAAAAACAAAGAAAAGGACGGAAGAAGAAGAAGAAGAAATGGACGAAGGAAGAAGAAGAAGAAAGGAACGGTAGAGGAAGAAGACGAAGAAAAGGACGGAGAAGGAAAAAGAACTTGGTTGCATCTACATGTATTAATTCACTAATATTATAACGTTCGTTTTCGCGGTGAATTCGATTGGCTGATATAGAATCACGTGCTGCTATCATTTTTCGGTTACGATACGAGGCGGCGCTGGCTGGGACTAAAACACTCCGCTAGCACACAGTTATAACCCAGTAACTTTACATTGAAAAGGGAGGTCTTCACCATTACACTAATTAGATGCTCATTGAATTACGATTTAAAATTTACAATATTTAAAATACAAGAAACCACTGCTCATTCAGAAGGCCCCAAGTTGTTAAAGAATTTGGTTGCAGTCGCTTCTGGGGCCCATCAGGGTTAGGGGCCTTGACGCTTAATTTTCATGAGCTTCACAGTAAATCCCACCCCTACGTCCACTTGTTCCGTTGAGCGGCGTTGATGGTTTAAGTCGCATTTCCAGGTCTAAGTGTGTAGTGTCTGCCGTCGTAATCCCGTATTATTGTAGGATCACTGTTATGCCATCTACCTATCTTTCATGATGATCAACTAAAAAAAAAAAGATAATCTACTGGAACAGGTACAGAGATTCTCCTGTCGAGGTCATATAATAACGGAAAAAGGCAGCTGTGAAAAAAAAAATCAGAAAGAGAAAAGGTTTGACCAAGATGATATTCGGCAACATCTGACACATACTGATATTCTGACAGGAAGATCAGAATTTGAAAATGAGAATTGTCAGGTGTTATGTATACGTGTCACTACTTTATAGCGCAGAAACATGGACAATCTATAACAAGTTGGAAAAGAGGTGTGAAGCCTTCTAAATGTGGGTATATAAGATTGGGTCGCATTTCTTGGAAAGAGAAGAAAACAAATTTGGAGGTATTGGAAAAGTTGGGGGTGAACAGAGAATTAATGACCGAAATCAGGGTTAGACAGTTACGTTATATTGGGCATATAACAAGACATACCTCCTTGTTGAAGACCATACTGAAGGGCAGGGCGGAAGGCAGTCGTTCAAGAGGCAGACAACGTTTTAAGTGGGCGGATAACATCAGGAGATGGACTGGAAAAAGCCTGTCAGATTGCACCATTACAGCAAGAGGTAGAGTACACAGGAGATCCATTACAGCGGACCTTCGATGGGGAGATGGCATTTGACCAATTCTGACCATCTGTCACTTAGTTATCCTCGTACTCTCTGGATTGATCGTCATGCATGTATTCGTATTCGTCAAATAGGTATATGTCTACATTTGTATCACTCCGAATACTAACAATCGACTATTTGGTACATCTTCAGAAAGAATATCTTCTTCTTCTTCTTCGTACGCTGTCAGACGTCAACCTGTACTGTTTCGAAAAAAAGCAGCGGTCATCCTGAGGCTGTCGACACTGCCATAGAGCTTGTCTAGTGTGGCCACTGGTGATGGCCACATGTGCTTTCTCAGGTTCTCGTATTTCGGGCAGTTTTGCAGCAAATGTTCAGCGGTCATTTTTCCGGTACCACAAGTGCATTCGTCAGTGCCACCTATCTTCAGTTTATTGAATAGGTGGTACCTCAGTCTGTTGTGGCCTGTGCGGAGTCTGAAGACCACGACCTGTTCTCTTCTGTTTAATTGGTAATAGGCATCATTTTTTGTGTAGCCAGTATGTTCTGTTTCCCATTTGGTCATGTATCTAGCTCTAATAAGCCTTTTGGTCTCTTCGTAGGTCACACTGGAATCTGGTTGTGGTAGTCTTGCACCTTCTTTTGCCAGTTTGTCTGCCTCCTCGTTGCCTTGTATGTTACAAAGGGAAGGAACCCACTGTACCACTACTGCTGGCATAGTTGACAGAGTACTGCTCTTAAATCATTAAGTTCAGTGTTTTTCTTGCTTTTTAGTGCTGTGACTACGGCCAGAGCATCTGTAAACAGGACTATCTGGCTTTCATTTCCTTTGCCTGTCAACATTGCTTCTGCTGCAGCCCTCAGTGCCTCTGCCTCCGCTCTGAAATTGCTTGAGTATTTTCCAGTTGCCACTGACAGTGTTATTTTTCTACCATTTGATAGGCTCAGGAATACCCCTGCCCCTCCGTTCTGTGTTGTGTTTGTTACAGAACCGTCGGTGTATGCATGGGTCCAGTCCATGCTTGGGTAGTTTTTCGTTATATACCTCAGGGTTATGTCTCTTCTTTCTTTTTCAGTCTGGTTGTTCTTGTTTCCAATACCTGGTATATTTTATGCTACCACCGGAAATATATGCTGCTTCTAGGTAGGTTTACGTACAGTAGAGATGGGCTTTGGTGTTGTTAATGTGTTTATAGGGTTTTCGTTCATCTTTGCATTGGCTATTTCTGCAAAGTTTCTCCGCTTTATTTTCCCATTTCCAAATCTATTTAGTCTCTGGTGCATTGGATGGTCTGTCAGTCTTCTGAGTTCCGCTGCTTGCTGCTGGGTTCTGCAGTCTCTTCTGTCGGTCATGGATTGCAGATTTGTAATCTTGTCAAGTTCTACAATTGCAGAAATAATATAACGAGTATCGATTACTGTGGAGCTGTCAATCCGATACTTACCTTTTTACAAATCGTGGCGTCACTTGGTTTAAAATACCGGGGTCCAAAAGGAGAATATATTATAGTAACATGCCAGACACGTTGTAACATGCAAACTAAAGTGGGCTGAGCATGGCGACAGCTGACTTATTCTGTAGAAATCGCCAAAAGAAAAAAACACCTCTACAGTATGTTAGAAGAGGAACGACTAAGCCTATTCATGCTAAGTAGGGTTGTGCATGGTGCTTACTACTCAATCCATGAGAAGACCACTAAAGCAACGGTATTCAATGTGGCAGAGCAGTGTCTGTTGTAAGATAGTCAAAAGCTTTGTTTATCAAATCCATTTGGTCGATCCATAGAAGGTGTTGTCCCTGTACTCGCATTTGACTACTAGTAGGAAAGTGGAGTGGAGACTCCAGCGCACAGATTAATCCAGACACGGTGGGTGTGATGTGGTGTTCATTGAACAACTGCATCGCGAGAGACAACCTCCCTGGCATCACATTTGATGGCTGTGTCATAGACAGAAACGACATGTTGAAATATCTCGGAATAACATTTGACCGGAGCCTGTCATACAAGTACCACGTCGACCAAACTATAACATTTGACCGGAGCCTGTCATACAAGTACCACGTCGACCAAACTATAACATTTGACCGGAGCCTGTCATACAAGTACCACGTCGACCAAACTATAACATTTGACCGGAGCCTGTCATACAAGTACCACGTCGACCAAACTATAACATTTGACCGGAGCCTGTCATACAAGTACCACGTCGACCAAACTATAACATTTGACCGGAGCCTGTCATACAAGTACCACGTCGACCAAACTATAACATTTGACCGCAGCCTGTCATACAAGTAACACGTCGACCAAACTATAACATTTGACCGGAGCCTGTCATACAAGTACCACGTCGACCAAACTATAACATTTGACCGGAGCCTGTCATACAAGTACCACGTCGACCAAACTATACAAAGACGCAAGAGAGGACTGGGTGCACTCAAGACAATGGTGGCTGCCAACTTGGAACAGAGGCTGCTATTCATACTCTATCGCCAGCTGATTCTCTCGGTCATTGATTATAGATTGGGCATACTCACACTATTAAGATCACAGTGTGATAAGCTGGAACGAATCCAAAATGAAGGAATGCGGCTTGTGTTGAGTTGCACCAGAGATACCCTGATGGCACAGTGGAAACGGATAGAGACAACATAGTGACGGTTATCAAGGACCGCCTGCTGGAAAACGACACTGCTTTGGATGAGTCTGCAAGGCACAGGCTGCGGCACTTTGGAATGAAATTAGGATCCAGCGGATCAGGGAACCTGAGAGGACGCAACAGGAAGGTGTACAACCTACAGGCTACAGGCACCATCAGCATCCACACTTTACGCAATCTGCTGAGAGAGACTGAGCACCTATGGGTATGCCCGGAGTGCAGTGAAGTCGACTCCTAGAACAGAACAGAACAGGAAGGTGTACAACCAACAGGCTACAGGCGCCACCAGCTTTCACACTTTGCGCCATCTTCTGAGAGAGACTGAGCACCTATGGGTATGCCCGGACTGCAGTGAAGTCGACTCCTAAAACAGGAAATATATAGGGAGGCTGTTCTTCTGAGAGATTATTCATCATCATCAGGTGCCTTGCCAGCTGGCGATCATGAACCTCCATCCACTTCTATCACGAGTGTTGTTTACCAACTGATGTTGATTGTCGCACGTGCCATTCTCTCAGGCTGTCCATCATCTTCTCTCTCTGCTTTCCTCTTTCTCTCTGTCCTGCTATCTTTCCAGTTTTCACAACTTGCTCCAAGCCGCCTCTTCTCGTAACATGCCCCCCAAAAGAAAGACCCCCCCAAAAGAATCTCTCTCTGCTTTCCTCTTTCTCTCTTTCCTGCTATCTTTCCAGTTTTCACAACTTGCTCCAAGCCGCCTCTTCTCATAACATGCCCCCCAAAAGAAAGACCCCCCCAAAAGAATGACCGTCTTGTTATGATCTTCACACTACGTTGTCTTTGGGCCTCCTCGAGTACTGCGTCCTTAGTCGTCCTTGCAGTCTATCGGATTAGCAGCATACTTCTGACACCTACATCTCCGTTGAATTAAAAAAAGGACACATAAAGAAAATGAAAGCCATATAGTCCTGCTTACAGATGCTCTCGCCGTAGTCACAGCGCTAAAACGCCAGAAAGACACTGAGCTTAATGTCAACTATGTCAACTATGCCAGCAGTCCACACCAAAAAGGGTAGTGGTACAGTGGGTCCCATCATACTGCAACATCCAAGGCAACGAGGAGGCAGACAGACTGGCAAATGAAGGCGCAAGACTACCACAAACAGATACTAGTATGACGTACGAAGAGTCAAAACGGCTTATTAAAGCCAGATACATGACCAAATGGGAAACCGAACATACTGGCTACACCAAAAACGATGCCTATTACCAGTTGAACAGAAGAGAGCAGGTCGTTGTCTTCAGACTTCGTACTGGCCACAATAGACTGAGGTACCACCTATTCAACAAATTGAAGATAGGTGGCACAGACGAATGCCCGTGTGGTACCGGGAAAGTTACCGCTGAACATCTGCTGCAGAACTGCCCGACATACGAGGATCAGAGAGAGCACCAGTGGAACCACAAGACAAGCTTTATGGCAGTGTCGACAGCCTCGGGATGACCGCCGCTTTATTCGAAAAAATAATGGTTACTCTCTGACTGCGTACGAAGAAGAAGAAGAAGAATTTAAAAAAAATATATGCGCTTGATTGTCCATGATTCGCTGTCATATGCAACCGTATTGCACGACATGGTAAACCCGGTAGTTTAACAAAGTGAAAACAAAGGCCGTAGTTTAAATAAAAGGAAATCGGAGGTGATGATAAGGACGAAGAAACCGGTTATCCAAAATGGTGCGTCAGAGCGACGAGGGCCGAGTTGAGACAAGTTAACACGTTTAAATACATGGACACACACATAACATCACATGGGAGATGTAATTAAGAAATAAAATGCAGAATAGTTTATGTAAAATCGGTCTTCCAGACCACGAAAGGAATATTGTGCAACAAAACCTTGTCGCTGGAACTGAGAATGAGATTCATTGGATGATTCGTGGAACCAGTACGGTCATGTGGCAGTGAATCATGGATTATTAGACATGAAGAAAGTGCAGATTTGGATTTTTCAGCCTTCATGGTTTTTCCTGCTGGCATTTAGCCTCCCTAGCAGTGTAGGTCTGCAGTTTGGCAGCGGAGTAACTGTAAAGTTGTTATTGTGTGAGATCTTGTTGCAGAACGTTGACCACCACTACCTCTTAGAGGTGTGGCTAAATTGATGGTAGGAACTGCGAGGGGGCTTCAATTGAAAACCTTAAACGTGGGATAGAAGTGAGAACAACCGTGACTTTGTATTGTAACTTGCTAATAGGGTTGCTAAAGATGCCAAGAGTGTCCTGCACGTGCCATAACGGGACAGACGAACAAAATGATGTAATAATTGCAGTTAAAGATGGTCACCACAGAAGAGCACCTTTCTGTTATCCGTTTTTTTAAACAGTGAAACCTATACAAATTCATCGGTACAGTATGGTAACGCATGGCTTCCACACTAGCAAGTATATGAGTGGAGTAGGACGTTCAAAAAGGGCCTGGATTCTGTGATAGACTGTTCTCGACTAGGTCAGGAACACAGAGTAATGACATTAGATGACTGTAGCCGTTGGACGCCTCATTAATTAAAATCGTCGATTGACCGTGAGTAGAAGGCATGCATCAGTGTACATGACCTTTATCACACCTTCGCTGCTAAACAAACAGATACCAGAACAGTGCTCTTCTTATGCGCATGTCAATAGTGGTGCGACCATCTTTATTTCTTTTCGCTTATTCTGTTTTGCCTTTTAGCGTCAGGTTATGGAAGAGAAATCTAGAACGAGCCCGTATGTGTGCCTCATGCACAGTGGCATTCACCGCCTCAGATATATCTGTAAGTCACCTTTTACGTGGTCTGCCTTTAGCCTTGAATCCTTTGTATATAAATAGCATTGTTTGTTGGGGTGTGCTGTGGGGTAGTAGCCTCGTTACGTGGCCAAACCATTTTAGTTACTGTCTTTTAGTGTCATCCAATTATGGTGTTGTTCCCACCAGTCTGCTCGTGTCATCTTTTCTGATCAAGTCTCTCCTTGTTACGCCGCATATTTATCGGATACATTTCATTTCTGTAATTTAGCTATGCAGAAATCTCTCAACTCCTTTTATGACGTCATGCTGTTCGTCTGCGCCGTGATGGGACGTGCAGAACACGCTTGACATCTTTAGCAACCATATTAACAAGTTACAATACAAAGACATTTAAAAACAATATACAACTTTTAAGCTTTTCATTTGAATGAACTTACATCCCCCGCCACCCCATCAATCAAATGAAACTGACAAGAATATGTCTAAACCCCATGGTTCAGGTAAACTCAACTGAGGAGGGTTGGGAAAGAGGCTCGCTACACCACCATTCCAAAATTATGTCAGGCCAAGTTATCCACCTGGGTAAACAGGATCTGTCGCGCTGACAGGTGATGACCACGACTGATGGCAGATCCACGAGTAGCACATATGACAGATGAAGTGGAGATGATGTTGCTCGGCCAGGTGTTTCACGGCACAGGTGTTTCACGGCCAGGTGTTGCTCGGCCAGGTGTTTCTCGGCCAGGTGTTGCTCGGCCAGATGTTTTTCGGCCAGGTGTTGCTGGCCAGGTGTTTCTCGGCCAGGTGTTTCTCGGCCAGGTGTTTCAACGGCCAGGTTTTGCTGGCCAGGTGTTTCTCGACCATGTGCTTCTCGGCCAGGGGTTTCTCGATCAGGTGTTGCTCGGCCAGGTGTTTTTCGATCAGGTGTTTGTTTCTCGACCCGGTGTTTCTCGATCAGGTGTTGCTCGGCCAGGTGTTTCTCAGTCAGGTATTTGTTGCTCGGTCAGGTGTTTCTCGGCCAGCCCTGGGGACGACTCAGAGAGGTATGGTCTTTTCTCACTGAGTTCCAGGTACAGGTGCAGAAGGAAGGGAGTCGGGACGTTCTGATAGAAGATGGCCATATGAACGAATAATTAGAGGCGGCGCCGATCTATCGTTATGGAAATGCTACATGCTGTGCGCGTCTGGAGACCTGGGTGTTGTTGAGTAGGTCATTCCAGCGGGAACGTTCTTCGTTACGTACGTGGAAGACATGAAACCTCCTCAAATATCCTTGTAAGGCTGTCCATGTTTCGGGGTCGTACAATAGGATTGGAATGATACATGATTTATAATTTGGTTTCCAGAGAAAGCCTCCGCTGGTTCGAGACTCTGTACAGAGAGTCGGTGGATGAAGTCACAAATCAGATCACCCCCCCCCCCCCCCCCCCCAGTGGCTCTAAGTTACTGCGTGCTCAGAAGCCAATCTACTGCCCAGATAGAAGAAGTCCTCTGTATGGTTTTAACGTGGTCTCCTCAGAAGGTGCACCGCCTTTGAATCTTGGAAATGTACAACCCAAGTATGCAGCTGGTTGTTTTATTAAATTTGCCAAGGCCGGAGAATGAACTGTTAGACAAACGAGAGACAATAACTTTAAAAAAAACAACAAAAACAACAAAACAAAACGGTAAACAGAGAGCAACGCACAAAGCACGAACTCCGTATCTCCAGCGATGAACCCAGGGATCTCCGGAAAAAATAACGCTCGAAATCGAACCCCGACCGGGGATCAAGACGCGGAGCAGCGCATGAGCTGCAGTGGTCAGCGACCCATAGCTGACTGCTAGCGTCAGGACCAGCGACCCATAGCTGACTGCTAGCGTCAGGACCAGCGACCCATAGCTGACTGCTAGCGTCAGGACCAGCGAACCAGAGCTGCCAAGACCCTTCTACACCTCCACGCGGTGATCCTGGATAACAGGCTGCAGCATGGCAGACTGGCTAAGGAGAAGGGATCGAAGAGGGAATGCTAACCCGGTACTAACAAAATGCTTGCTGAAGTCGGATGTGTTGGACCGAAAGGTGCAAATATCGTAGCCAAGCTGTAAACTACGACACAACGCATTTCGTTCTATGGACTACATTCTGCTACTTAAGCCCTTTCAGGGTTTGGTAGTGGGAGATTGAGAACGAACGAAGAAGAAGAAGAACCCCGACCGTCTGAACACGAGGCAAACGGCTTGACCACTTCGCCAGAGACCCCCCCCCCCCCCATCCTCCCCACCGCCCTTCCCCCAAGAGAGACAATGCAAGCTCAACACATTGAAGGAACAGTTGAACAAAAGACAAGTTAATTGTGACACACGCCTGGGGAGCACTTAATTATAATCAGCAGCTTATTCCTCCAGTCCTGCCTGTGACATCATACAGAGCACTTCATTGACAATAAAACTGAAATTTAACAATTGACAAAGATGACGAAACACAAAATGAAAAACGAAAGTTAAAAAAACACACGGCAATTAAGATATTGTTTTTCGGGACGAGGGGGGGGGGGGGGGGGGGGGGGGTAATAAAATCGAAAGAATAATTAATGATTCAAATATCTTGGAAAAGCAGAGACGACGGAAGGACCTTTGGTAAACGAAAAGAAATGACTAAATCGACTAAGGGCGACAATAAATGCAGCGGAACTCTCTGTCATTCACAATTTAACTCCCCTGTTTGACACGTTTTGTTCTCTGGGCCCATGTTCATTCGCAACTCTATTGATCCATTCTCCGCCGCGTCTTCGCTCTGGATACCTGAATCGATGCCTGTGTTTGTTCACCTCCATTAAGTCTCTTTTATTCCATCCGGGCTCTGTCTGACCCCTTTTGGTTCAAGTTCTAAAGGATGTGTAGAGAAGGCGACGTGGAAGCCGGCAGATACAGACCAGCAGCGGATGTTGGAACGTCCATTTAGAAAGTTAAATATTTTAGTTGTTATGTTGAGAGACTATTTCTTCTATCTTTTTCGCTTTTCCTTCTTCGTTTTCTTCCTTCATCTTGGTTCTCCTTCTTCGTTATTCCTTCTTTGTTTTCTTCCTTCATCTTGGTTCTCCTTCTTCGTTATTCCTTCTTTGTTTTCTTCCTTCATCTTGGTTCTCCTTCTTCGTTATTCCTTCTTTGTTTTCTTCCTTCATCTGGGTTCTCCTTCTTCGTTATTCCTTCTTTGTTTTCTTCCTTCATCTTGGTTCTCCTTCTTCGTTATTCCTTCTTCGTTTTCTTCCTTCATCTTGGTTCTCCTTCTTCGTTATTCCTTCTTTGTTTTCTTCCTTCATCTTGGTTCTCCTTCTTCGTTATTCCTTCTTTGTTTTCTTCCTTCATCTTGGTTCTCCTTCTTCGTTATTCCTTCTTTGTTTTCTTCCTTCATCTTGGTTCTCCTTCTTCGTTATTCCTTCTTTGTTTTCTTCCTTCATCTTGGTTCTCCTTCTTCGTTATTCCTTCTTTGTTTTCTTCCTTTATCTTGGTTCTCCTTCTTCGTTATTCCTTCTTTGTTTTCTTCCTTCATCTTGGTTCTCCTTCTTCGTTATTCCTTCTTTGTTTTCTTCCTTCATCTTGGTTCTCCTTCTTCGTTATTCCTTCTTTGTTTTCTTCCTTCATCTTGGTTCTCCTTCTTCGTTATTCCTTCTTTGTTTTCTTCCTTCATCTTGGTTCTCCTTCTTCGTTATTCCTTCTTTGTTTTCTTCCTTCATCTTGGTTCTCCTTCTTCGTTATTCCTTCTTCGTTTTCTTCCTTCATCTTGGTTCTCCTTCTTCGTTATTCCTTCTTTGTTTTCTTCCTTCATCTTGGTTCTCCTTCTTCGTTATTCCTTCTTTGTTTTCTTCCTTCATCTTGGTTCTCCTTCTTCGTTATTCCTTCTTTGTTTTCTTCCTTCATCTTGGTTCTCCTTCTTCGTTATTCCTTCTTTGTTTTCTTCCTTCATCTTGGTTCTCCTTCTTCGTTATTCCTTCTTTGTTTTCTTCCTTTATCTTGGTTCTCCTTCTTCGTTATTCCTTCTTTGTTTTCTTCCTTCATCTTGGTTCTCCTTCTTCGTTATTCCTTCTTTGTTTTCTTCCTTCATCTTGGTTCTCCTTCTTCGTTATTCCTTCTTTGTTTTCTTCCTTCATCTTGGTTCTCCTTCTTCGTTATTCCTTCTTTGTTTTCTTCCTTCATCTTGGTTCTCCTTCTTCGTTATTCCTTCTTTGTTTTCTTCCTTCATCTTGGTTCTCCTTCTTCGTTATTCCTTCTTTCCTTTCTTCCTTCATCTTGGTTCTCCTTCTTCGTTATTCCTTCTTTGTTTTCTTCCTTCATCTTGGTTCTCCTTCTTCGTTATTCCTTCTTTGTTTTCTTCCTTCATCTTGGTTCTCCTTCTTCGTTATTCCTTCTTTGTTTTCTTCCTTCATCTTGGTTCTCCTTCTTCGTTATTCCTTCTTTCCTTTCTTCCTTCATCTTGGTTCTCCTTCTTCGTTATTCCTTCTTTGTTTTCTTCCTTAATCTTGATTGCTTTTCTTCAATAATCCTTCTTTGTTTTCTTTCTTCATCTTCGTTCCTATTCTTCGTTATTCCTTGTTTTCTTTCTTCTCTTTTTCTTCATTCTCCTCGCATTTCGTCTTCTTTCTTCTCTTTCTTCTTCCATCTTCTTTTCCTTCCTCCTACTACCCTCCTTTATTTACTTGTTCTTCTTCTTCGTTATTTCGTCCGTGTTTTTTTCCTTCTCTTCTTCTTCCTTCTCTTATTCTTCCTCCTCTCCGTCTTTCTTCTCTTCTTCTTCCTCTTCCTGTTTTTCTTCTTCTTCGTTTCTTCTTCTATCTTTATTTTCTTTCTCATAGTCCCCTCCTTTATTTACTTCCTCTTCGTCTTTTTATTTATATTCTTCTGCATTCTCTTCACCTTTCTCTTCTTCTTTTGCTTCATCTTCTCTCCATTCTTCTCCATCTTTCCTCCTCTTCGGCACTGTCCACTTCTTCTCCAACTTCTTTCCTCTTCGTATTCTTCCTACTTTTTTTGCTGCCCATCCTAACTTAACGTCTTAACTTAACCTAACTTAACGTCTTTTTACTGGTTTAGAAGACCCTGCAGAGTCTGTATACAACCAGTTACATTTACATCACCTTGCTCTAAAAGCTATGCGCATCCAGTTTATTCTTAAATGCATTAACTGTCCCTGCCTCCACTACCTCCCCTGGCAATGCATTCCAAGCAGACACCACTCTCTGACTAAAAAAATACTTTCCTAATATCTAACCTGGACCTCCATTTAGTCAGCTTGTAGCTATGCCCTCTTGTTATTGTGGGTGGCTGTATTTTAAAAAACTTGTTATAGTCTAATTTATCGATTCCTCTGATCATCTTATAAACCTGTATTAAGTCACCACGAATTCTTCTCTCTTCGAGATACTGTAGGCCGGTTTTTCTGAGTCGTTCCTCATAACTGTAATTCTGGAATCCCACTATCATCTTTGTCGCTCTTTTTTGTATTCTTTCCAGCATGTTTATGTCCCCTCTATGATAAGGACTCCACACCTGTACACAGTACTCCAATCTAGGTCTAACTAAAGCTTTATACAGTTTGACTATCACTTCCTTGCTCCTATGTTTAATATTTCTTCTTATCATACCTAACATTGCATTTGCCTTTTTCACTGCTACCTTAACTTGCTCACTCACCTTCCCTGTATGATCTATTATTACCCCTAGGTCCCTTTCCTTATCTATCTTTCTAATATTGTTTTCTCCCATTCTGTAATTATGTTCCATATTGGATCTACCCATGTGGATGACTGTACATTTATCTACATTAAACTCCATTTGCCAGCTTACAGACCATTCTCGAATTTTATCTAAATCCGACATCAATATATCCACTTCTGCTTTAGATGAGACACTACTGCATAGTTTTGTGTCATCAGCAAATTTTGCAATCATGGATCTCATATCAATGTCCAAATCATTTATATATATCAAGAACAAAATTGGTCCCAAAACCAAGCCCTGTGGCACTCCACTTTTCACTTCACACCACTCAGAGTACTCCTTATTTATACCCACCCTCTGCCTTCTTCCCGTTAACCAATTTTCAATCCATTTGGCAACTTCCCCACCTATTCCATGTGATTTTAACTTTCGAAATAATCTTTGATGAGGTACTCTATCAAAGGCCTTTGCAAAGTCTAGATAAATAACATCCACTGGCTCCCCTTTATCTATGATTTTAGTAACCTCCTCCATGAATTCTTTGTTTGCTTATTTCTTTTCCTCTCCATCTTTCTCTTCATCTGCCTCTTCTTCTTTCCTTCTTCGTCGTCCTCTCTTCTTCCTCCTTTAATTCATTCCCTTCTTCTTCTTTCTTCTCCTCTTCTTACTCCTCCTTATTTTATTTTTCGTCCATTTCGCCATTATCTTCTTCCTGTTTTGAATCATCTCCCTATCACGTTTCTTGTCTCCTTCGTGTCGTTTCCTGCCCGTCTTCATCTTATTCTCCTCATTTTCATCATCATATTCTCAGCCGTCGCTGTTTTATGATTCTAAGACAATCTTTCTGGTCATAGTGAAGGTTTTTCTAGATCTTTCTTTCATACCCAAAACATCTAACCTTCCCCCAGCATGTGTGAACATCTACAAGTGAAACGCCATGAGTTGTAGAGTCTTCTATCATATACATATAACCGCTTTATTATCAGCCTCCTCTGTAGTGCTCTCAGTGTAGCAGTGATCCTATTTCCGTCACAGTCACGCACACATAACCTTCATAGAGACCCCTATGGATACCTCTTACAATCTTTCTGAAATGCCAACAAATTCTAGGTGATACTTTCACATTTACTCCCAGTGTATTAGAGCCGTCTGGAAGCGAAGATGCAGGACAGTTATTGAGCCGACAAAACCCATCGAAACATAACTGAACGCTTGCGTCATTGTCAACGAGCCAGAGCTGTCCAAGACCCAGTTCCCGCCTCCAAGCGACGACCCTTGAAACAGGCTGCACTAATGCAGTCTGACTAAGAGAAAAGGGATCGCATTGTGAGGACAAACCTGCCCCCCCCCCCCCATCCCCCCCCACCCAACCAAGCCAGCTGAAACTGGATGTGTCGGGCAAAAAGCGCAGCTATCGCAGCCTTGCTGTAAACTGCGATACAACGTCAGAACGTCATTTTCAGGACGAATGACGAGGATAAAAGAAATCAGTACGTCTTGGACCATCAGGTCCTGTTCTGACCGCATTACTGAGATACCTCCGTGTGAGGTGGGAGGGGGTGGGTGGAGGGCGGCCAAGGGGGGGGGGGGGGTGGAGACAAGAGGAATAGTTAACAGGCCCTGGCTTGTAAGTGTCACCAGAATATCCAGACATCAGTTTAAGGTTTATGGTAACAGTTTTTCTCCTCCTGGATGAGTTGTTTTCAGCGATGTTTGTATTTCAATGATGATGAAGACCACTCTTTCTGGTCATCCGTTTGGAATATGTTCAGTCAGTCGATGAGTTGAGTCAGTCGATGAGTTGAGTCAGTTGATGAGTTGAGTCAGTCGATGAGTTCAGTCAGTGGATGAGTTGAGTTGATGAGTTGAGTCAGTCGATGAGTTGAGTCAGTCGATGAGTTGAGTCAGTTGATGAGTTGAGTCTGGCGTTGAGCTCAGTCAGTCGATATGTTCAGTCAGTCGTTGAGTTCAGTCAGTCAGTAAGTTCGAAGGTGACTGAAGAGCCCGATATGGGACTGAAATACCTCGGGGAGTGTAGACAGAGAATGCGTCTAGTGCGAAAGCTTCATTTTACGGACTTGTCAAGCCTGCATCCGTTGTTAAGCTGCTGTTGTTATGGAAGCCTCGCATGGCGCTGCGCCATCGTCAGGAGATGTACGCCAAGTGATTTGGTCTTGCGCAGCAGCTAAGAATGTACGGGATTATGCCAAAGGCGTGCGTTCAAATCGCTTCATTAGGTCACAAAGGGAATGTTTACCATTCTGCCCCTCTTATTGGACATACACTAGAAAGAATACGACTAAAATCCAGAACAAGATTTTTTGGGGAACTGTACAACCCTGTGTTTTTTCTGTGGCAGCTTATGGCTGTGAATCATAGACGATTACCAAAACTTCTAGACAAAAAAATCGAATCCTTCGAGTCAAAATATTAAAGAAAGATCCTCAGAATACCCTGGACAGAGAAAAAGATAAATGCAGACATTCGGCAAGAGTTGAGCATAGAGGAGAACTGGTTTATCAATTCCATTTTGGCCAAAAAATGAAAGTACTTTGGTCACATCAAGAGACACAACTGTCTTGAGAGAACAGTGATGGAAGGTATGGTGCCAGGCAAAAAAGGCAGGGCTAGACAAAGAAGACGATGGCACCAAGACATCCAGGAATGTCTGAGCGTGACTGTGGCGGAGGCTGAAGTTTTGGCAAGGGAACGAGTTTCTTTCAGACAGACTATGAATGGAGCGACGTTCTACAAAAAACATGCTACATGATGATGATGACAGTCCTCAGAACAGAGCCCCGAGAGAAACCGCATAGACGAGTGGCGCTAACAGAATGGCGAAGGTTGGAATGAGATCAAAGAAGAACCTGCACCAGGACATGATTTGTCATATACTACCTGCAGATTTGTGGACAGGTTAAGGACATGTGTGTCCAGGTGTTGGTCTATTCTGAAAAATAGGGATAAGCAGACGGTGAATCTTTCGAATGTGGGGTCGTCCAGGACCCCGATTACCTGATTATATGGTTTTGCTTGGCTTGGTTTGGCTTGGTTTGGCTTGGCTTGGTTTGGCGTGGCTTGGTTTGGTTTGGCTTGGCTTAGTTTGGCTTGGCTTGGCTTGGCTTGGTTTGGTTTGGCTTGGCTTGGCTTGGTTTGGCTTGGTTTGGTTTGGCTTGGCTTAGTTTGGCTTGGCTTGGCTTGGCTTGACTTGGTTTGGTTTGGCTTGGCTTGGCTTGGCTTCGTTCGTTCTCAATCTCCCGCTACCAAACCCTGAAAGGGCTTAAGTAACATAATGTAGTCTAGAGAACGGAATGCGTTGTGTCGTAGTTTACAGCTTGACTGCAATATTTGCACCTTCCGATCAAAGACATCCGACTTCAGCAAGCATTTTTTTAGTACCGGGTTAGCATTCCCGCTTCGATCCCTTCTCCTTAGCCAGTTTGCCCTGATGCAGCCTGTTATCCAGGATCACCTTATGGAGGTGTAGATGGGTCTTTGCAGTTCTGGCCCTGACGTTAGCAGTTATCTATGGGTCGCTGACCACCTTAGCTCATACGCTGCTCAGCATCTTGATCCCACTTGATTATATGTCCCAGGATGCAGGAATTCACGAAATGTGTGTAAACATCTCATAATAAAAGAGTATTTGGGACAGCCGATTGGCTGGAACTCGCACTAGACGACACGTGACTGTATCATAATAGTATTAATAATATCGTCAAGAGATCAGGCGATCGCTGAGCCACAGTCTACTGTAGATACCGCCCATCTTACTGATGGAAATCCATTTGGGACGTCTCATTCGACGGCTGACTAAATAACGGAACTTTCATGTGTCAACTATCAGTGGAACTCTAACAGCGTGTTGGGGAAACACAGATGGATGTGCAGTTGGTTTCAGGGCAGGATTCTATGAAAGGATCACTCTCAACAGGAATTTGTTGGTTGTGTCTTGATACGTGAATTTGTTTTATTTCGCTGTGTGGATAATGGATGGTTTATAAACCTTGGCACAATATATTTCTTTCTTTTTTTTTAGTTCGCCTTATTTTTCTAATCCCCAAGGTGGTGTGCATTACACTGTGGTTTTTATTTTGCGCCTGCCAGACTGTCTGTCTAAAGTAGGCCATGGCTGAGCAAAGAGTGGTCTTCAGAACAGCAAAGTCTAGTACGAGAATAGAAATGAGAGCAATGGCTGCAGCTCTGAGATGGATAACTGAGAACTCTTGAATGGGAACATTCGCTGAACATCTGCTGCAAAACTGCCCGACATACGAGGACCAGAGAAAGCACACGTGGCCATCACCAGTGGCAAGACTAGACAGGCTCTATGGCAGTGTCGACAGCCTCAGAATGACCGCTGCTTTCTTCGAACAAATATAGCTTGACGTCTGACAGCGTACGAAGAAGAAGAAGAAGAAGAAGAAGAAGAATGGGAACATTCAAGTGTCAGTCCTTACTTCGGAAGTTACAGAAGGGCTGGCTAAGTATCGATGGATTGCAGTAATAGAGGCATCAAACCTGGCGTGAGGGGGGTGGCGTGGGCTAGTGGTTAAGTGACACAGCTCACAACCAAAAGGTGCTGGGTTCGATCCCCATCACAGCACCCGCCGTTACCTCGGGGAAGCAAACCCTTAGAAAATGCAGGAGGAAGCAGGCTCTAACATAACATGGATTCTGAAGTCGGATGCACTGGGCCGACAGGCGCAAAATAAAAGCCACAGTGCAACGCACACCGTCTTGGAGATTAGAGAAACAAATCGAATTTTTGGGTACCGGGTTAGCCTTCTGTCTTCGATTCCTTCTGCTTAACCAGTCTGCTCGGTTGCAGCCTGTTATCCAGGATCACCGTGTGGGGGATGTAGACGGGGTTTGACAGTTCTGGTTCGCTGCACCCGAAGATAGCAGCCAGCTATGAGTCATTGACTGTTGCTACTCATGCATGCACTGATTGCCACATTGATCCCAACATGTGGTTTAAAAGTCAATGTTTTCTTTCTCCGAGATGTCTTCTCCACCAATGAATGTCATCTACCAGAAACCACTGGTGTAAAGACGCCAGTTTCTCGCCCCTTCTTCTATTAATTATTAATTCATTATTATTTTTGATCATCGCAAGCAATGATGGTCACATCATCAAACAGTTTTGTCTTAATAATGTGATGTGTGCTGTGTTTGGATTATAGTGAGGGAGTGAATGCGCTGGTCATCAATCTCACTCTTATCTCGAGTTACCTTGGACCAGTGGCAAAACTATTGGTCGAGACGACTGGAGGTAACTCGTGATGTAGGCACTCTGGATCAGGGACAAGACTATTGGTCGAGACGTCTGGAGGTAACTCGTGTGGTAGGCACACTGGTCTTACCTCACGTGAGACCAGGGGTAGCTTGAAACTTGCGGGATTCGAACTTCCACCGTTTCATTTTATAGCTATGAGAGGCGAGTGCTTTACACCTTGACTCCAGCGACCCCTCTATAAAGTATAAATAAGCCAGACGACCAGAAGTTGAGTTTTACATTGAGAGGCTAAATAGAACGCACGTCTAGTGAGCACATATTTGTACTTGAGAGACTAGTCCCCCCTTCTCTCCCGGGTATGACAACATTCAGGCATCCCCCCCCCTCCTCAACCCTCCCGTTGTGATATTTTACATAACATATTCAAATGACAACACTGGAGGAAATCAATCTCTCATAACTCCACTATTAGCCCCAAATCTCCAAGAAATCAGAACATCCCATACTGTCTGTGTTTAGCTTGTGATTCCATCTATTTACGAATTTAATCCTTAACTCCGCTAATCCTAAAAGCAATCAGGGAGATTTTAGCGGCAGAAATGCAAACAGCGGAAAGTGAGGGATTTTCTCGCTTACAAATCAAATTAGCAAAGCCAATTAACGAACGCAAACGATAAAATGCAACAAAACAGTCAATAAAAGTTTTGGCAAACAGATCTCTTACTCGAGGCGAGTTTTACGATGAAGTGGGATTTGTGTGTGTTAATTCCCCCCAGAAGGTTTTAGAGGCTGAGCCAATGTTTAACATTAAGAGTAAAAAATTAAAGTCATTTTAAATTTCGTTTCTCGATCTGTAGCAGTCAATTAATCCAAAAATAAACCGAAAGGCAATTGTCCTCCAACTTTTCACATACGAGGATTGTTCAGAAACTAATGTGTCACATGGTTTTCCTCAGATAATAATAAAAATAGAAGAATGACGTCTTTCACACTTCAAATATGGCGCGTGTCGGTTGTGTGTACCGAATTTCACCGCAATCGGTCAAATAATATGACTGCACTAAGCTGTTGAAATGGAGCATGTTAGCAGCTTGCGTTATAAGCAGCGAATTGGGATGGAATTTCTAGTTGCAGATGATGAAATGATGTTTTGTAGTCGACAGGAGTACAGTTAGTAGTGGGTTCAAACATTCAATACATCGGGGAGTGTAGATACAGAGCTGCTTGATCGGCCACGCAATGGACGTCATGTTACAGGCCCAAACGCAGAAATGTTTAAATACGATGTGGGCATTAATCTTACTAATAGGCGAATCACTACTAAACAACTGACCTTACAGATGTCAATCAGTATTGATAGCGCAAATGTAGTTATAAAAATTCTCGGATTTTCTAAGGTTTGCGCAAGATGGGTTCTTCGAAGTCTCACAAATGACCACCGATTGCAAAGGAAAACAATTTCTTCTGAATTGGAGCGTTTCAATGCTGATGGAGAGAACTTTGGGGCTAATATCGTTACAGGTGACGAAAACTGGGCACATTATTTTGAATCTGAGAGAGTGACCATCACCAGTGCCAACACTAGACCAGCTCTATGGCAGTGTCGACAGCCGCAGGATGACTGCTGCTTTCTTCGAACAAATTCAAGTTGACGTCTGACAGCGTACGAAGATGAAGAAGAAGAAGAAGAAAAAGAAGAAGAAGAAGAAGAAAAAGAAGAAGAAGAAGAAGAAGAAGAAGAAGACGAAGAAGAAGACAAATACGAAGAAGAAGAAGTAGAAGAAGAAGACGAAGAAGAAGAACAAAAAGAAGAAGAAGAAGAAGAAGAAGAAGAAGACGAAGAAGAAGAAGAAAGAGAAGAAGAAAAAGAAGAAGAAAAAGAAGACGAAGAAATAGAAGAAGAAGAACCTGAGACAAATAGACAGTCCATAAAGTGGCATTCCCACAATCACCACGAAGAAAAAAAAATAAAGACTCATTATGCTGGAAAGGTCATGATCACTGCCCTTTGGGACATTGAAGGTGATATTCTTCTGGATGTGATGCCAATAGGAGAAACAATGATGTCGTAAGCTTACATTAGGACATTCAAAATCTCAATCGACATTTCCCCAGAGTTCGGCCGCACAAGAATCCAGCAGACCTTCTTCTCCTTCACGACAATGCGAGCCCTCACACAAGTCTGGCAGCACGGGAAGCAATCACCAAATTGGGTTGGACTGTACTACCTCGTCCACCCCATAGTCCAGATTTGGCACTCTCTGATTTTCACCTGTTTGGTTCACTCAAAGATGCACTCTGTGTGACAAAGTCTGAGGATGATGAAGAAGTGATTCATGCAGCCAAAAAATGGCTACATGATCAAGACAAAATCTGGTACGGGCCAGAAATACATACACTTGTTTGGGGTGAGGTAGAGCCGTACGGGCTAGGAATACATGCACTTGTTTGGGGTGAGGTAGAGCCGTACGAGCTAAGAATACATGCACTTGTTTGGGGTGAGTTAGAGCCGTACAGGCTAGGAATACAAGCACTTGTGTGGGGTGAGGTAGAGCGGTTCGGACTAGGAATACATGCACTTGTTTGGGGTGAGGTAGAGCCGTACGGGCTAGGTATACAAGCACTTGTTTGGCGTGAGGTAGAGCCGTACGGGCTAGGTATACAAGCACTTGTTTGACGTGAGGTAGAGCCGTAGGGGCTAGGTATACAAGCACTTGTTTCGTGCTGACATTTGTTCCACCACGTGCAGATATATTTTGTCCTCCGTGACACATAAATTGTACGTTGTATCCTCTGATCCACTAAACAGACAACATAAATCTGTCTTTCCTGCCGATTTTAAAATGATTCTGTTGCATTTGTTTGTGATCCATATTTATATGCATTAATCCTTACCTTTCGTTGGAAAACAGTTTTGTGTGTGATAACAATCGGAATTGATAATTAGTTTCCCACAAAGCAATAGATGATAAACAGTATATTTATGCCGACTCTGAGATATAAACGTCAAACATGGCCTCTGTCCAGCGCCCGACTTGTGAAAGGAAGTGTTCGAGGACGGTCATTGGTGTTACTAGAAGAGACAGAATGGGGAACGATGTTATTCGAAGTATGGTCGGCACTACGTCTTGTGTCGAATACATTTCCAGGCAGAACATAAGTTGGTTTTGTCATCTCATGAGAATACACCCTCATCAACTTCCACTGATGGCTTACAGCGCTGGTAGATCAGGCTACAGGGCAAGGGGGCGGCTGCGAGGCAGGTGGATAGGTGACATTAGAGTGATTGCCCGACGCAATGCAGGACTGACGACTTAAGCTCCGACAAATATTGACAGAATAAACGGGAACTAACTATAGCTAAGACAAATATATTACACGGACGTGTGAGGCGTATATACAAGAGAACAGAAAAGAAAGTGAAGCAATAGGTAACCCATATTCGAACCTTGTCCCTCCAGATGACGATGTGCTTTGTTGCAAGGAAATACTAACACGACAACCCGTGTGCATTTTCTCTTGACTTATTGACTCTTAAGTGACACGGTTTAAATACATTTTACTGTTTTGTCTAATGCACAATAAACATCCTCTATTTATGTCACTAGATCGTAACATTGGGGCAATGGAAATGAGATGCATGCGAAGAATTCTTGGTATTTTATATCTGGATCGCGTTACAGACGATAGTGTTCTTGAAATTGTTAGAAAGGATTTAGGTCAATATAAAAACCTATTGACTAAAGTAAAAACACGAAAACTGACATGGTAGACATATATCCCCATCGGTGGGGCTGACCAGGACCGTCCTGTAAGGTACTGTTCCTGGGAAGCGTGGGAGAGGGACACCAAAAAAGAGATGGTAGGACAATATAAAAGAGTGGACGGAAAGGTCTATAGCTGAAACTAATACCCTGCCGAGAAATCTAGACGTATGGCGGGAACTGGTTGGACGACCTGCAATAACGGTGCCTCAACGACCTTCTAGGTTACGGAACTGATGATGATGTGTTTTTTTTTGTAATTGTAACTCCCAGCTCGCCATATTTATTTGTTAAAATTCCCAGCGCTAATATTGCTTCCCATTTCAACGCTACACAAACCTGAACAGAGGATCACGTATTGCTTTTAAACGCTCCTTCTAATACAGACGAAATACAATAAGAGCACATTAGAGCTACCTTATGTAAAAATTTAACGTGATCTGCGCCAAAACTCCACCTTCCATTGCATGATATATGTTCTATTTACACAACCAAGTTCCCATATTAGATCCCAAACCGTCCACAGACATTCGATAGAGCCTCCACTGGGTCCCCACCACGGGAGTTTGAGTTATAATTCTGAGGCAGATAACTGGTCCCTTATGCAAATGTCGGCAACGCCTATGTCTGACCACGATATTGCTACGTTCAGCGATGATGTATAGCCTTCAACGTGGTACGTCCAAATGAAAGCTGGCGGGAGTTATTATTTTGGAAGCCACCCATATCTCGTCTGGTAACACTGGGCGAATGCTCTCTGGTAGCGGCTTGCAGTGGCGGAGTGTATATTCTCCAAAACGTGGACCTGGGTCCTTCACGATGTATTGAAAGGCAAGGCGCCTCAGCGGGGTCAGAACTGCGAGGATTGCCTGTCACCATTTTGTTGGCTACGCTGCTGTAATACAGGTCCACGGTGTGGAAGTAAGATAAGGTCTTGATCAGCATATTTCACCACTCTCTGATGTTCGCCTTTAAAAAAAAGATCCCGTTTCCCGCCATGCGGCGTGTAGGAAATATGGTGGCAGGCCCATATTATGTTGTGGGCCACGGCACATAATGGATGTGTGGTCAGCCTCACGAGGCTGCGTTTACTAACCATATTTTTTCTGGTTTGAGGTCGGAAAACAAATCTTGCACTAGCTGGGGATTGAACCCTGATCGCTTGGCTAGGAAATAAGTGCACTAATTACTGCGCTACCGCGTCCTCTACCGTAGCTTCCGTAAGACGCTAAACAGTCGCCGTTTGACCCGATTTGGAAATGTAGCCCGTTAAGCGGAGGATGTTCCCGTCCACTAGCTCTTAAAGCAGGAGAATGACGTCAGAGGGAATGGAAGTGACCTTCTCCGTCATGGTGGGTCCTCCGTGGCCCTCCACGGACCATCTGGTCAGATCAAAGCGAAAATATATCATCGTCACTGCGTGCGGCCTGAAGCTAAAAGACTGATCGTGCTCATGGACGATTAGCGTGACGGGTCGCTGTGGCGTATGTGGGCCCACTTACCTACCAAAGGGTGGGGGGGGGGGGGGGGGGGGATGGAAGAGGGGAGATGTCTAAGCCAGATGGTTATCATTGGTTTTTCTGCTTTTTTCCACTCTATTTATTCTTCTTCTTCTTCTTTTTTCCCACGTTGACGCATTTGTTGAACTAA
Organism: Ariolimax columbianus; assembly: GCA_036924085.1. Lineage (NCBI taxonomy): Eukaryota > Metazoa > Mollusca > Gastropoda > Stylommatophora > Arionidae > Ariolimax > Ariolimax columbianus. The sequence continues at coordinate 28,466,079 of JAVGWX010000024.1, forward strand.
CATTGATTTTGACTTACCGAAACCGGTCTAGGTAGATTCTTATCTACTAATTTGTCGTTCCTCCTCTACCCTGGAGTGTAGAGTCTTCTATCTTACTGACTTAGTCGCTCCCCTTGTTTCCTGAGATTACGCATTTACTACCTCCTCCTCTACCAGAGGTCTACCAGAAAGAGCCCCAGGCCATTATATTCGCTGTCTTCCTCTTGGCCTGGCTCCAGTCAAATCCACGGTCGCATATAGACTGTCTCATATTGTCATCTCAGGGAACTTCGGGCCGTCCTCCGGAGTCTGCTCTGGTAGCCGCCCTTGTTCCATTCCGCAGACATGTCCAACCCATTTCAAGTGAGACTGGTCAAGTCAGGAAGGACCACGTTTCGAAATTTGGATGTATTATCTGCCTGATCTCATCTTGTTACTTGGACTATTCCTTAGATATATTGCACCTGATTCTTGGAGCTGGCTTTTCTGGGTTGTTGCCATTGTACACGATTCACATCAAAACTGGTAATAATGTGAAGAGGTATACAGTGAAGTTAGTTTCCTCATTTCTTTTTTTTTTTTGGTGCTGAGGAATCACCTGTTCATGACATGACCAAGTTTACCAGTTGCTTCCCTTCGAATAGCCAACTCTTCTTTGATACTCTCCCTTCCGGTCTATCATATCTACAAGGCAGTGGAACTTCTGGGCCTGTTCCAGAGGGTGCTCTCTCAGAATAATCTTGGCTTGGTTTCGTTTGTTCTAAATCTCCCGCTACCAAACCCTGAAAGGGCTTATGTAGCAGAATGTAGTCCAGAGAACGGAATGTATTGTGTCATAGTTTACAGCTTGACTGCGATATGTGCACCTTTCAGTCCAACACATCTGACGTCAGCTAGCAATTTTTTAGTACCGGGTTAGCATTCCCTCTTCGATTCATTCTCCTTAGCATGCTTTGCTGCAGCCTGTTATCCAGGATCACCGCGTGGAGGTGTAGAAGGGTCTTGGCAGCTCTGGTTCGCTGGCCCTGACGCTAGCAGTCAGCTATGGGTCGTTGATCACTGCTGCTCAGTATCTTGATTCCCAGTAAAATCTGATGTCTCTTCTTTTCTCTAGAAATCACGATTGCTTTTTATTTCTTTTTGAACTATTGTAGCAGTTCCAGTCCGAGCATAAGCGTTTAGGGCAGGGATGATGTGGTCGGCGACTCTGAGAACAAAGGTACCTGAATGTGTACCAAGGTCACTCACCGTCCAGATACTAAGTCCACAAAGTAAAACGGGGTTGGGGGAAAGAAGGTGTATAAACAGGTTAGAGGCTAGGTGCTGACCACTGGCGTTCCGATTTGGGTAGTATGGGATGAGTAACAGACAAGAGGTAATCCCCCAGCGATTCATTGGACAGCTCTGATACTGGAGACTATATAATACTAGATAAAGTTTAACTCAAGCAGACTGGCCATGGAGAGAGAGAGAGAGAGAGAGAGAGAGAGAGAGAGAGAGAGAGAGAGAGAGAGAGAATTTAGCTACTTATTCACCGACTTAATAGAAGAGTGATTGATAGGCTGTTTTTACGAATCTGTGAGAACAGGGTCGCTGAACCAGCACACACCGTCGAGTCTTGGCCAGTCGCTCTGTAAGGTGTGTGTTGGGCGCCCTGTGTCTAAGAGAGATTTAGATGTATGTGTGGTGTGTGTAGACACCGAGGGAACGAGGTATGTTCTGAAGAGTTACGCAAGTGTAAAGATCTACTAGGTGAGATCTAGATGTATGTATGGTGTGTGTAGACACAGGGAGAACGATGTATGTTCCAGAGCGTGGGTATACGCAGATCTATTGAGTGTATGATCATATGTGAGTATAAGTTGAATATATTGAATGTATTATGTCCAGATCACCCGCCTGAGGGGATCTGAGTGTCACAGAATACGTACATGAGGACGAGTTTTGGAGAGTGTGTTGAGGGTGCAGATAAGGAGAGGGGAGTGTGCGGCTAGAATTGGGTTGGATTAGTTAGGAGCAACATCAATAGCTTATGCTTATAAACTCCGAGTATCTATTAAATAAGATTGTATTTCAAATGTTGTTTGTAATCTCATCACACTCACGTTAATAGTTGTTGTATGAGTAATGATATAATTATGCCACCTGCTGCGTGCTATGTTATTTGTTGTGTGTGATCGTGAATGATGTGGATGAGTGTGGTAACATTCTAGAAAGTGGAAACCTGGACCCTGCTACACTATTAATGGCCATCCATCTCTTCCTCAGTTCATCTTCCCAGATTTGAAGGTTGGTAGGGAGATGCGCCTCTGATTTAAAGGAATTGTATCTAATGTTGCGTTTATATAAATGAGTAACATATTTTTGGGGTGTTATAATACACATCTTCGTTTCTATAAATTAAACCATACAATTTTTGATATAAGAAGAGATGGATGACCATTAACAGTTCAAAAACACATAAAAGAAACAATGGAGATTTCTAGAGAAAAGAAGAGACATCACATTGTGCTGAGAAAGCATCCTCTGGAACAGACCCAGAAGATAACATATCTTTGCTTTCATACTTAAATCATATCATTCTTTGTTTTATAAAAGGAAAAAATATAAATATGTGTTTCTATAAATGACAATATAATTCTTCGTTTCTATAAATAATTTAATATCATTCATGTTTTTCTATAAATGAAATAATACAATTCTTTGTTTTTATAAATGAGATAATATAATTCTTCGTTTTGTAGAATGAGATAATATAAATCTTCAGTGTTATAAATAAGATACTTTAATTCTTAGTTTTTATAAATGAGATAATATAAATCTTAGTTTCTATAAATGAGATGATATAAATCTTCAGTGTTATAAATAAGATACTTTAATTCTTAGTTTTTATAAATGATATAATATGAATCTTTGGTTCCATAAAAAAGATAATCTAATTCTTAGTTTCTATAAATGAGATAATATAATTCTTCGTTTTGTAGAATGAGATAATATAAATCTTCAGCGTTATAAATAAGATACTTTAATTCTTAGTTTTTATAAATGATATAATATAAATCTTTAGTCCTATAAATAAGATAATCTAATTCTTAGTTTCTATAAATGAGGGTGGTTACCCATTATTGATGACGATGGCCTGGTTTACAGCTGTTTGGCGGGGACATTCTCGACTGGGCGGACCACAATGTTTAAAATGGCGCAAACGGTGACGGTTTAGCGTGGTGCAAATGATAACGTTTTGGTGATGTGCAAAAAGCCGATCAAGATTCCATCTCACTTCCATCCCACGCAACCCAAAACAAGTTCTGCTACAGCAGTCTAGCCAACGAAGAGGTTATCGCCATTATAATCCTCGCAGTTCTCACCCCGCTGAAACGCCTTGCCTTTCAATACATCGTGAAGGACCTAGGTCCACTTTTTGGAGAATATACGCTCCGCCACTGCAACCTGCTACCAGATTCGCCCAGTGTTACCAGACGAGATATGGGTGGCTTCCAATATAATAATAACTCCCGCCAGCTTTCATTTGGACGTACCACGTTGAAGGCTATACATCATCGCTGAACGTAGCAATATCGTGGTCAGACATAGGCGTTGCCGACATTTGCATAAGTGACCAGTTATCTGCCTCAGAATTATAACTCAAACTCCAGTGGTGGGGACCCAGTGGAGGCTCTATCGAATGTCTGTGGACGGTTTGGGATCTAATATGGGAACTTGGACGTAGAGATGGATGTTACATCATGCAAGGAAAAGTGGAGTTTTGAGGCAGATCTCGTTTCATTTTTACATAAGAGAGCCCTAATGTGTTCTTATTGTATTCTGTCTGTGTCAGTGCCAGAGAGGAAAGCAATACCTTTTAGCGGTTCAGTTTAATGTAGGATTGTAATGTGCAGCAATCTTAACGTTGGGAATTTAAGCAAGCAAATATGACGAGTTGGACCGTTGCGAGTAGGACCTTGGCGAGTTGAACAGTGGCGAGTTGAGCCGTGGCGAGTTGGACCGTTGCGAGTAGGACCTTGGCGAGTTGAACAGTGGCGAGTTGAGCCGTGGCGAGTTGGACCATATCGTGTTGAACTATGGCGTGTTGAACCATGGCGAGTTGGACCATGGCGAGTTGGACCATGGCGAGTTGGACCATGGCGAGTTGGACCATGGCGAGTAGGACCTTGGCGAGTTGAACCATGGCGAATTGAACCGTGGCGAGTTGAACCATAGCGTGATGAACTATGGCGTGTTGAGCCATGGCGAGTTGGACCATGGCGAGTTGAACAATGGCGAGTTGAACCATAGCGAGTTGGACCATGGCGAGTTGAACAATGGCGAGTTGAACCATGGCGAGTTGGACCATGGCGAGTTGAACAATGGCAAGTTGAACCATAGCGTGATGAACTATGGCGTGTTGAACCATGGCGAGTTGGACCATGGCGAGTTGGACCATGGCGAGTTGGGCCATGGCGAGTTGAACTATGGCGAGTTGGACCATGGCGAATTTGACAATGGCGAGTTGAACCATGACGAGTTGAACCATGGCGAGTTGAACCATGGCGAGTTGAACTATGGCGAATTGGACCATGGCGAATTTGACAATGACGAGTTGGACTATGGCGAGTTGGACCATGGCGAATTTGACAATGGCGAGTTGAACTATGGCGAGTTGGACCAGGGCGAACTGAACTGTGTCGAGTTGAACGATGGTTATTATTTGAACCATGGCGAGTTGAACTATGGCGAGTTGATTCATGGCGAGTTGCCCAGAATATATTCTTCAACAGGGACACACATGAAAGTATATGAAAGAAAACAGGACAATCACAGATGTAACAAGAAATGTGGGGAAGTCAATGGCGCCGGTATATCAGCTTTAGGCATTATAAAAAGTTTTGCAGTCGGTAAATCAGCCATACGGCATTGTAAGAAAGTTTTGGAGCTGGTATATCAGCTCTTCGGCATTGTAAGAAAGTTCGGGGGCTATTATTTCGGCTCTACTGAGTGTGTCGGTTAACGGTGCGAGTTAGAGAAGAGACAAATCTCAGAAAGAAGGTAAGTAAGGAAACAAATATGGGTGTTTAGTTAACCGAATACTCCAACTAATGTCTTTCTCTGCAGCGAGGCGCATCCATCATCTAGAGATGCAGCTAAAACCCAGATTGCGCTTCATCTCACTTATCTATTGTCTGGTGAATGAGTTTCCCGAGTACTTATAGTATGCTGGCCGTTAGCTGATGACCAATAGCGGTCAGGAACTCGAAGTGGTAGACCGTTTTAAATATCTAGGGTCGATTGTCAGTGATGAAGGATCAAAATGTGAAGTGTTGGCCAGAATAGCACAGACAATAGCGGCGCTTGCACGGCTTAACAAAATCTGGCAAGATAAACGGTTAGCACTATGCACGAAAATCAGATTAATGTGTACACTGGTCCTGTCAATATTCCTCTATGATTGTGAGACATGGACAGTTACAGCTGACTTTCAACGAAGGATACAGGCCTTGGATATGAGATGTTTCCGAAGACTTTTAAACGTCACGTACAAAGATCGAGTTACAAATGAGGAAATACGAAATATAATTACAACAGCAAAAGGGCCTTTTGAAGACCTCTTGGCAACTGTCAAAAGAAGGAAACTCGCTTGGGACGGTCAGATATCGAGATCAAATGGTCTTGCAAAAACAATCGTCCACGGAAAGGTGCAAGGCAGACGACGAAGAGGCCGTCCCAAAAAGAGATGGGAGGACAACATAAAAGAATGGACCAATCTCCGACCAGAAGAGGCACATGCAGCGGCCGGGGACAGAGAAGCGTGGCGTGGTGTTGTGAGGATGTCTTCATGTGTGCCCCAACGGCCCCACCGGTTACGGGATGACCTAACCTGACCTGATACTGGCACCACTGCTTAAACTTTCCCGTATTGACCCGGCAACGAGGCAATCACCGATTCACAATATCCTCCCAGTAATCTCGCGCTATGGGAGACAATCAACAATTCTTCTTCTTCTTCTTCTTTCGATCGCTTTAAAATATTGTCTATATCTGAAATGCTCTCTCTTGTATAAACTTCACAGTCTTTTGTAGTTCACATACAGGTCCATAAAGTTTCTCTTCCAGTGTTGTTTCTTTAGACCAGTGAGATTTTCTCTGTATATCATATTCGGGGCAGTTCGGTAGTATGTGCTCTGCTGTCTGGGGTGCCTGTCCGCATGTACACATGGCTGAGTTGCCATTCTTCAATGTTGTGTACATGTGGCTGTGGAGTCGGTTGTTCCCTGATCTAAGGCGCCACACAACAGTTTGTTCTTGTATGTTCATCTTGTGGTAATCGTCTTGTGTTGGTGGCTTTCTGATTGATTTGATCATCCTTATCTTCTGCTGGTGGCTTTCTGATTGATTTGATCATCCTTATCTTCTGTTGGTGGCTTTCTGATTGATTTGATCATCCTTATCTTCTGTTGGTGGCTTTCTGATTGATTTGATCATCCTTATCTTCTGTTGGTGGCTTTCTGATTGATTTGATCATCCTTATCTTCTGTTGGTGGCTTTCTGATTGATTTGACCATCCTTATCTTCTGTTGGTATGTAACTGGTACATCTGGTTGCTCGTCTGTAGCACCCTCCTTTGTCAGTCGATCTGCTCTCTCGTTTCCTGGTACTCCACAGTGAGAAGGTATCCACTGCATGACAATCTTGCGCTGGTTGCTGAGTTTAGAAAGTAGAGCCTGTAGACCTAGAAGTTTCTCGAAGTTCAATGCATGGAGTACTGATTGTGCATCTGTCAGAAATACTGCAGGTTGTAGGCCGACATTTGCATTCAACCGTTTCTCAGTTGCCACCCTGATTGCCTGGATTTCTGCATCATATGTATGACAGAATAATCAAGTTGATACTCTGACTGTATCCATGTTGTTTGGGTATTCTATGTACACTCCCGCTCCGCCATTCTTTCCTGCGTTCTGTACTGACCCATATGTGTATACTCTGACCCAGAGGTCTTGTGGGTATTCTTCATCCAGGAAACTGCGTCACTGCCCTACTTTTAACGCTGTTATGTTCATCCTTGTATAGCATTCCTTTCACTTAAAACAAGGGCAATATTCAAGGGCCTGTAAGAAAATATCTGATCCTGCGAAATGAGAATTCTACGAATGGTCGACGGAGTCACAAGGGTGGACAGTTTGAGAAATGATGGGGTTCCGGTAAATCGTCAGTTTCTTCCCCCGTCTGGAATACGTGTCCAGACAGATCGAGAGACGGTTCGGTCTTCGGATGAGAATCCTTCCTGACCAGGTTCCCTTGTCGGCGTCCAATGCCCAAAGGGCAGGCAACCGAGCGATGGGCGGTTGAATAGACGACACACATGCGATTCTTCAATGGCACAGGATGACATCAGACGTGGCACACCTAGCCCAGAGGTGGGGGCACATAGGATATCCAGACTGCTATAGGGGCATTTATGAGTGGATGACTGATTGAATGACTGGCTCACTGACTGAGTGACTGGCTCACTAACTATTTATCTTGCTGACTGAATGACTGGCTGATTAAATGGCTGATTGAATGACTGACTGATTAACTGACTGACTGAATAGCAGACTGACTGACTAACTGACAGACGAACGAGGCAACCAACTAACTAACTTACCACCGCCGAACGACCGACCACCCAAAAACAACCAACCAACCGACCGACAAACCAACCATTCAACCAACCAACCAATCAACCAACCGACCGACTGACCAACCGACCGACAAACCAACCATCCAACCAATCGACCGACCGACCAACCAACCAACCAACCAATCAACCAACCAACCAACCAACCAACCAACCGACCGACCGCCTAACCAACATATCAGCCGACCGCATGCCACGATAAGCTGTTTGTATTGCTGTTTTGGGATATACGATGGTAAGCTAATGTAGTTTCACAAAGTCAACATCACTGCACTTCAGGCAGATCCGTAGGTGCTGTCTTAATAAGAAAAAAAAAATTAAAAAAATTATCAGAAAATAACGAAAGGTAAATTCAGTAGTGGTTCCTGTAGCTCGCTGATTGTTCACACTTACGCTCTGTTCTCTCAACCTCCATCTACACCCAGCAACATGCGAATTGCTAATTCGCCATTAACAGAACATCGAACAACACATCCATCTCAAATGTGCAGCCTGCGTGAGGAATGCGGCTCGTGAGGCCGTTTTCTGCGGGCAGCAACGTGATCAGATTTCCATCGAGCATGTTAGAGATAATTTAATTTAGACGGGAATAACGAATAAGGTGTGCCATATTAGATGAAAGACGAGATTATGGAATATTGTGTGCCATATTAGATGAAAGACACGATTATGGAATATTGTGTGCCATATTAGATGAAAGAGAAGATTATGGAATATTGTGTGCCATATTAGATGAAAGACACGATTATGGAATATTGTGTGCCATATTAGATGAAAGACAAGATTATGGAATATTGTGTGCCATATTAGATGAAGGACACGATTATGGAATATTGTGTGCCATATTAGATGAAACACAAGATTATGGAATATTGTGTGCCATATTAGATGAAAGACAATATTATGGACTATTGTGCGTCATATTAGATGAAAGACAAGATCATGGAATATAGTGTGTCATATTAGATGAAAGACAGGATTATAGAAAATTGTCTGCCATATTAGATGTAATGTCGATTACAGAATATTGTGTGCCATATTAGATGAAAGACAAGATTATGGAATATTGTGTGCCATATTATATGTAAGAAAAGATTATATGAGGTGTTCAAATGAAACCGGACCAAACTGCAACAAGTAAACAGACGTACGATGCACATGGTCGACCAACTGGTATTATGCCATCCGCCAACTGACCAAAGTAAATATATTTGGGGATGGGGCCATCTTCCATTGGGGATGCGACCATCTTCCATTGGGGAATCGACCATCTTCCATTGGGGATGGGACCATCTTCCATTGGGGATGCGACAATCTTTCATTGGGGATGTGACCATCTTCCATTGGGGATATGACCATCTTCCATTGGGGATACGACCATCTTCCATTGGGGATGCGACCATCTTCCATTGGGGAATCGACCATCTTCCATTGGGGATGTGACCATCTTCCATTGGGGATACGACCATCTTCCATTGGGGATGCGACCATCTTCCATTGGGGATGTGACCATCTTCCATTGGGGATACGACCATCTTCCATTGGGGAATCGACCATCTTCCATTGGGGAATCGACCATCTTCCATTGGGGATGGGACCATCTTCCATTGGGGATGTGACAATCTTTCATTGGGGATGCGACCATCTTCCATTATGGATGTGACCATCTTCCATTGGGGATACGACCATCTTCCATTGGGGATGCGACCATCTTCCATTGGGGAATCGACCATCTTCCATTGGGGATGGGACCATCTTCCATTGGGGATGCGACCATCTCCCATGCGATGGACGTGACCAAGTCATCGTAATGATCGCTTCCTAAGGAGAGTGTATATGTTTTGGAGACTGGTCCGAGAATGCATCTCCGCATTTGTCACTCTGTCCCGCCATGTAATTCCAAGAATGGATTGCAGACGACGGAGGTGGAAGGTTTTGCTGTTGTTGTTGAATGTCCATGATGAGTAAGTTGACTCTTTTGTAATAATGCTTAAGTGACGACTTGCAGTAGTTTTCTTCACATCCCGAGCATGCTGATGAGAGTGAACTTGGGGCATGTATGCAGTTGTGCTATTATTGGCTTTATCGTCATGTCGCTCTCTACTTAAGGGATCATGTAGATCCACCACCGTGTTATCCAGACTCCTGTGAAACAGCCTGGTTGCGGGGAAAATGATATGAAAGTGAAGTGTGGTTCTAGGTCAGAATATTTTACATGACCCTGACTAGCATTGTATGATCAGCATGTTCTGTGTGACCAGATGTTAATTTTCTACCATCTTCTACCCCCTTTGGAAGGTGTTACGCCTATGCTCCTTTTGGACTTAGGATGTCTATCTTTCGCTACCATACTGGTAGAAATAAACTGAGATCACGAAATATTCTAGAATAGCCAGAGACATCAATATCATCCTTGAAAAACAGCAAATCAAACAGGTGAAATATTTCACACACATATCAGCACGTTATCAGCAGACGAAAGAATCGCGGCGGAAATCCAACAAAGATGCAATAAAGCAAAACAGATCATTGGATGCTGCCGAAGACGGTTGTGTCGGACCGAAAAGTGCAAATATTGCAGTCAAGCTGTAAACTAGCGACACAACGCATTCCATTCTCCGGAATACATCCTGCTACTTGCAAAGCCCTGTTCAGGCCTAGGTAGCAGGAGATTGAGAACGAACGCAGAAGAAGAAGAATAGATCATTGGACAATTAACTCCAATACTTACTTGCAAGCACGTGACAATAACTACTAAAAGATCTTCATACAACACGATTTCCGTCCCGACTCTGTTACTACCTATGTCAAAACTGGACACTAAGATCAAATGTTAAAACTGGACACTAACATCAAATGTCAAAACTGGACACTAACATCAAATGTCAAAACTGGACACTAACATCAAATGTCAAAACTGGACGCTAACATCAAATGTCAAAACTGGACACTAACATCAAATTAAAAACGCTACATCGTAACACCAGAAATGAAATATTGGTTGTAACAAGGACAGACATGATCAGAAACGATGACATCTGGATACTAGTGGGAACAACACCAGTATTGAACTACATCAAGACGACAACTAAAATGGTTTCGCCACACAAGACTACCACCACACAGCACACCCCAACAAGCAATGCTATTTAGATACAACGGATTCAAGGCCAAAGGCAGACCACGAAAAAGGTGGCTTACATACGTATCTGAGGCGGCGAATGCCACTGTGCATGAGGCACACATACGGGCTCGTTCTAAAGATCTCTCCATCCCCTGACACTGAAAGGTAAAACAGGATAAGCAGAAAGAAGAAATAATACAAGCTGTCTGTTACACATATTATATATATTTTCAAGACTGCAAATTTAAGTTGTTTAAATGCAAACACATCTAATAGTTGCTACATAATCGACACATTTGGTGAACGTGGCATTGGCTAGCAAGCAATGATTATCAAACAACACAGGCTGAGATTTTGTGGAGATGACAATATGGTTTTCCGTAGAGCTGTAACCCGGCCGCCATTTTGGTGTAAAATTCAACAGGGAATGTATGACAATATATCAAATGGGTGCGCGTTATCTGAAAGGGAATATAAGATGTGTTTAAGCTTCCTCATGGGTCGTGTCAGGGCGTTATGGTTTCAATACGGTGCATACCTATGCCAGAGCGCTCATAATTATTTCTCTGTGTCTTTCTCTCTCTCATTCACTCTACTTCCCGCTCTGTTCACCTCCTCTCTGTCCTTCCCTATCTCCATCACATTTGCCAACTCTCTCATTCCCCTCTCTCTCTCTCCAACTGCCCTTCACCTTCTCCCTCATTCTTACATTCTCTCTCTCTCTCTCTCTCTCTCTCTTTCCACCACCCTCTCGCTCACACATACCCACCCTCTCTTTCCACCACCATCTCGCTCACACATACCCACCCTCTCTTTCCACCACCCTCTCGCTCACACACACCCACCCTCTCTTTCCCACCACCATCTCGCTCACACATACCCACCCTCTCTTTCCACCACCATCTCGCTCACACATACCCACCCTCTCTTTCCACCACCATCTCGCTCACACAAACCATCTCTCTCTTACCACCACCCTCTCGCTCACACATACCCACCCTCTCTTTCCACCTCTCTCCCGCTTCACCTCCATCTCAATCCTTCCCTGCTTCAACCTCTTCCTCACATGCCCCAGCTCTCCTCTCCTCCACCCACTCTCCCATTCTCCCACCTTTCCTCTTTCTCTCCTTCCCTCCTCCAACCTCTCCTCACCCGTTCTCTCTTTCCTGCCACCTTCTCCTCCTCTTTCACCTTCTCCTCCTCTTTCACCCTCTCCTCCTCTTTCACATTCACCTACTCTAATCATCCTTTCCTGTCTTTCCTTCTTTCTCTCCCTCCTTTTCCCGCCTATCTCCCTTCTCCTCTCAATCCCTCATCTCGTTTCAGCCTCATCCTCAATTCCTAACCCACCCCCCCCCACCCCACCCCACCACATTTATCATCTAAATAACCTCCCTCCACCAAATCCATTCTTCTACGAATATGTAATACCCTCCCTTCTCCCTCTTCTAACTTGATATTCCACAAACTACTGCCGTAGCCGCTGAAGTGTCAGTGACCAAACAAACAAGATCTTCCAACTCCTAACCCACTGTGACCGGACACCACCATCTGTCTTAACTTCCATTACACATTTAGGAACCATGTATCCTTTTCACAGCAAGATCCACCAGATCACTTCTCGACTAGGTCAAGAATTAAAAAAACACAGAGCGCACGAGCTGCAGTGGTCAGCGACCCATAGCTGACTGCTAGCGTCAGGGCCAGCGAACCAGAGCTGAGCAGCGCATGAGCTGAAGTGGTCAGCGACCCATAGCTGACTGCTAGCGTCAGGGCCAGCGAACCAGAGCTGAGCAGCGCATGAGCTGCAGTGGTCAGCGACTCATAGCTGACTGCTAGCGTCAGGGCCAGCGAACCAGAGCTGCCAAGACCCTTCTACACCTCCACGCGGTGATCCTGGATAACAGGCTGTAACAGGGCAGACTGGCTAAGGAGTAGGAATGCTAACCCGGTACTCAAAAAATGCTAGCTGAAGTCGGATGTGTTGGACCCAAATGTGCAAATATCGCAGTCAATCTGTAAACTACGGTACAACGCATTCCGTTCTCTGGACTACCTTCTGCTACTTAAGCCCTTTCAGTGTTTGGTAATGGAAGAGCGAGAATGAACGAAGCCAAGCCAAGCCAAGCCAAGCCAAGCCAAGCCAAGCCAACACAAACACAACGGGCAACAGATTAATACCTTTATCAAGAAAACCAATTTAAAAAAAACAGCCTCAGAGAAAAAAAAACAGCCTTAGAGAAAAACAAAACAATCAAAGCTTAACGGATGTCAGAATAACATAGAGAACGTATTTAAATTATTCTAGGCCGTTGGAGATATTATGTCGCACAGTTTGGAATGACAAAACCTGTAATGACGTACAGCTGTATAAACACAATGTTTATGGATCGTAATATTTTGCAATATGGATGTTTTTACGTGTAAACAGAGCTTACGTTCGCTACCAAAACTGGCATACAGCAGCGAGCGTGGTACATGTTAGCTAAGGATATTAACGCACAAAGTTTGAGATTCGTCTCAGATTGCAAAATGGCTTTCCGTAGAATTGTCTAATGTCTTCAGTTTTATTTTAACTTCCATAAAATACGTGGAATGTATATTACATTGTTGTTGTTGTTGTTGTTGCTGTTGTTGCTGTTGTTGATGTAATTGCTGTTCTTGTTACTGTTGTTGTTGTAATTGTTGTTGTAATTGTTGTTGTTGTTGTTGTTATTGCTCAATGGCCACGATAAGTAAGTTCACTCTTTCGTGTGCACTGAAAATGGTATGATGTTGTGGGTTGCAATAACTTTCGTCGCATCACGAGCGTACTGATGAAGGTGAACTGGTGTCCTCCAGGCTGTTGTGCTATTCTTGGCTTCATCTGCGTGTCGATAACTACTAAGGGGATAACGTAGGTTCCTCCACCTGGTTTGGCAGACTGCCATGAAACAGGGAGAACTGCGTGGAAGTTAGGCGGGGTCTTGGTCAGTATGTTTCACCTGACCCTGACTAACATGTCTGATCAGTATGTTTCACCTGGCCCTGACTAACATGTCTGATCAGTATGTTTCACCTGACCCTGACTAACATGTCTGATCAGTATGTTTCACCTGGCCCTGACTAACATGTCTGATCAGTATGTTTCACCTGGCCCTGACTAACATGTCTGATCAGTATGTTTCACCTGACCCTGACTAACATAGTCTGATCAGTATGTTTCACCTGACCCTGACTAACATAGTCTCATCAGTATGTTTCACCTGACCCTGACTAACATAGTCTGATCAGTATGTTTCACCTGACCCTGACTAACATAGTCTGATTAGTATGTTTCACCTGACCCTGACTAACATAGTCTCATCAGTATGTTTCACCTGACCCTGACTAACATAGTCTCATCAGTATGTTTCACCTGACCCTGACTAACAAAGTCTGACCAGTATGTTTCACCTGACCCTGACTAACATGTCTGATCAGTAAGGGGTGGCTCATTTGATATAGCTTGAAAAAACTGTATACCTTTTCCCAATGGGGTGGCTCATTTAGCTTGAGCCAACTGCATACCGTTTTCAGAGCTTCCTAAATTACGTATCCTCCCCCCCTCCCCCACCTCCTGCTTTGATATATCCATCCTGTAGCCCTCTTTCTCCCTATCACTGGTTATTGTTCTTCACTCTTTCTCTTATAACCTCATATAACAGAAGTTACGGCCGAAGTCGATGATGTGTTAGCGATTACACAATGTTTGATCTTCCAGCTATAATGTGCAGCGACTGGCTACATCCTATGCCTTAAAAAATATTCATATAATAGAATTCGGTATCTACTTTTACCGTTAGGAATAGGGAAGGGACATTAACGTCTCGTCATGTGAAACATACTGGTCAGGCTATGTTAGGGTCAGGTGAAACATACTGGTCAGGCCATATTAGGGTCAGGTGAAGCATACTGGTCAGGCTATGTTAGGGTCAGGTGAAACATACTGGTCAGGCCATATTAGGGTCAGGTGAAGCATACTGGTCAGGCTATGTTAGGGTCAGGTGAAACATACTGGTCAGGCCATATTAGGGTCAGGTGAAGCATACTGGTCAGGTAATGTTAGGGTCAGGCTAAACACACTGGACAAGACTTTCACCTAAGCGTTTTCGCTGCCCTTCCTGGAAACGGGCTGTTCTCATGGCAGCCTGGCTAACGAGGTGAGGGATCGACGTGATCCCCATAGTACGGAGCGACACGCAGATGAAGCCAAGTATGAACACTCGGGATGTGAGGAAAGCTACGACAACCCACCACTAAACGTCCTTTTCAGGGCGCACATAAGAGTAAACCTACTCATTGTGGGCATTCAACAACAACATCAGCAAGAAAAACAACAACAGCAACAACAACAACAACAACAACAACAACAACAACAACAACAACAACAACAACAACATCTGCCAGGTATACTGAGTCGAGCTCCGACTGTGTCAAATACGTAATCCATTCACTGCGAAGACACAAGCTCTGAACACTCCGTCGGTGGATGCGAAGATGCAGAATGGGGAATGAGCTGACAGCAGCCAGATACTCATGGCCGGCATCTTTTACTAGGGCAGTTAACCAGAGGCGGCCCTGGGAACAGGCTGCACTAGTGTAGTTTGACCAGGAGAATAGAGATCACAGAGGGATTGGAAACTACGACACCTGTTCAGGTTGAATGAAGAAGAAGACGATTCTGTGTTGTTTTTCGTTATTTTGCGTTCGCCTTATTCTCTAATCCTCAAGGCGGTGTGTGGTTTTTATTTTGCGCCTGTCGGTCCAGTGCATCCGACTTCAGCATGCATTTTATGTAAGGGTCTGCTTCCTGCTGCATTTTCTAAGGGTTTGCTTCCCCGGGGTAACGACGGGTGCTGTGATGGGGATTCGAACCCAGCACCTTCTGGTTGTGAGCCGTGTCACTTAACCACTAGCCCACGCCGTCCCCGAAGAGGAAGATGAAAAAGAAGAAGTGAAAGAAGAAGAAGATGAAGAAGAAGAAGATAATAATGAAAAAGAAGCAGATGAATAAGAAGAATATGAAAGAAAGATGATGAAGAAGAAGTGAATGAAGAGGAAGATAAAGAAGAAGAAGAGGAAGATAAAGAAGAAGAGGAAGATACAGAAGAAGAAGAGGAAGAAGAAGAGGAGGAAGAAGAAGATGAAGAAAGAGAAGAAGTAAAAAAAGAAGAAGATTCAGCCAGCACGCATCGAACCAAACAAATAAATCCAAAATGAAACCCCCAATTAGAGAGAGCAGATCGAAGTCTGCCCCACAAAACTAATCGCGTATGTTATCCTGTCTGGTAACGCTTCAATTACCCAGCTGCAAATGGAAACCTGTTGCACCAATCTCTGAACACAAATCATAATGATCCGTAACATTAATGGTCAAGCAGTTGCCAGTTTACAAGCCCAATGCACCAGAGCCCAATGCGTCAGAGCCCAATGCACCAGAGCCCAATCCACCAGAGCCTAATGCACCAGAACCTAATGCACCAGAGAAAAGTGCACCAGAGAAAATGCACCAAAGCCAAATGCACCAGAACATAATGCACCAGAGCCGAATGTACCATATAAAATACACCAGAGCCCAATGCACCCGAGCCCAATGCACCAGAGCCCAACGCACCAGAGCCCAATGCACCAAAGAAATGTACCAGAAATGCACCAGAGAAAATTCAACAGAGCCCAATGCACTAGTGCCTAATGCATCAGAAAAAATGCACAAGAGCCCAACCCCCCAAAGCCCAATGCACCATAACCTAATGCACCACAGCCCAATGCACCAGTGCGCAATGCAACAGAGTCCAATGCAACAGAGCCCAATGCACCAGAGCCCAATGCACCATAGAAAATGCTCCAGAGCCCAAAGCACCAGAGCCCAATGCACCAAAGAAATGTACCAGAAATGCACCAGAGAAAATTCAACAGAGCCCAATGCATCAGAGAAAATGCACAAGAACCCAACCCACCAAAGCCCAATGCACCAAAGCCCAATGCACCATAACCTAATGCACCAGTGCGCAATGCACCAGAGTCCAATGCACCAGAGTCCAATGCAACAGAGCCCAATGCACCAGATCCTAATGCACCAGAGAAATGTACCAAAGCGCAATGAACCAGAGCCCAAAGCACCAGAGCCCAATGCACCAGAGAAAATCCAACATAGCCCAATGAACCAGAGAAAATGCAACATAGCCCAATGCACCAGAGCCCAATGCACCAGAGCCAAGTGCACCATAGCTCAATGGGCCAGAGACAAATGCACCAGAGCTCAATGGACCAGAGCCCAATGCACCAGAGCCTAATGCACCAGAACTCAATGAACCCGAGCCAAATGCACCAGAGCTCAATGGACCAGAGCCAAATGCACCAGAGCTCAATGGACCAGAGCACAATGCACCAGAGCTCAATGGACCAGAGCACAATGCACCAGAGCCCAATACACCAGAACACAATGCACTAGAGCCCAATGCACCAGGTTGACAGCACGTCGCGCTCGGCCCGCATTTGTTGGAAGCCTATGCTCCACTGGGAACTGCGATGGTTTTGATTGATCTACCCTTAAAAGTTAGTTCAGTTCTACACAATACATCGTTTGCATACTGATGTCTGAATTTAATTATGTGAAAAACAAGTTTTATTTTCTTTTCATTTTGGAGATTTAGGTTTCTAGTCCAGTGTTCTTCAACGTTAGCGACCACTGGTGGGAGATTTTAGCTTTCAGCTGGGCGGTTGCAGAATAATTGCATTCTGTATGAAAAATATATTATTATTATTGCAACGCAAAGGCTACATAACGAAAAAAAACTGTGGCAGAATATCAGCACTTCGACAAGAGCCTAATGCACCAGAACCTAATGCACCAGAGAAAAGTGCACCAGAGAAAATGCACCAAAGCCAAATGCACCAGAACATAATGCACCAGAGCCGAATGTACCATATAAAATACACCAGAGCCCAATGCACCAGAGCCCAACGCACCAGAGCCCAATGCACCAAAGAAATGTACCAGAAATGCACCAGAGAAAAGGGGCTCTTTGAGAACTTGTGTTTTTTACCCGTTACAGTATAGTGCTGTGAAACATGGCCAGTTACCTAGAGAAAGAGTATAGAGTTATGTGAGTCTAAGCGATAAAGAGAGGTCCTCAGAATACCGTTGACCAAACGAAAGAAGAATGCAGAAATGCGACATAAGTTAGGCATACAGGAGAACTGGTTCATAGATTCCATCATCAACAAAAAGTCGAAATGCTTTGACCACATGAAAAGATAAAACGGTTTTAAGAGAACGGTACTGGAAGTTATAGGACCGGGCAAAGTAGAACTATGTAGACAAGCTGAATGGCCCGGATACAGACTCAGGCCTCAACGCCCCACCCACGCATTCTACTTAGGATATCCGGAGTAAAGATGTTCACACTTAAATCCTTCCCTGAATGAACAAAATAGACAACATTTTAAACACAATAAACAGCAGACGAGGCGCCAGGAAAATACATACATACACGTGGAAGCTTACCTTACAAAATGTGTAAAAATCCTGCTTCCGGTACGAGTCTTGACCGGACGCTACTTCCGGCTGCCGCTGCAAAACTTTATCTTTGCCAGTAGTCCAAGGCAGTCCGTCATCAACCGATTTCTTTAACGTGTCGTAACTTCCTGTTTTGGTTACATCCTGTCGAGAATGGGGTATGTAGTTTCCATCGACCTCCCCATCATCCATGTCTCTAACGTCTATGTCTACATCGGAACCACGCCAGGTTGCAACCTTCTCTACATGTCCTTTCCCACACTCCTCTTGAATCCCTGTCTTAACAATCTGCCATTCTGAGTGTTTATCAACAGCAGACGACGGCCGACGAATACTTGCTCGACGTATCAAGAAAATTATAAGAAGAATAATTATAGAAAATAGAAGGGTAACACCAGCTATAATGCCGGCTAGCAGAATATATCTTTCTTCAGCTCTCCTTCCATCCGACGCAGCAAACGTAGCATTGGTCACATCAATTATAATATCTAAGAACGTATGACTCTCTCTCTGGTCAACCCCCCAGTCGTGAACAGATATCAAGAGCTTCTGAGAATTACCGTCCGAATGTCTGATCCGCCTTTGAAGAAACAAAACTCCAGAATTTTTATCAAGGCCAAATAATTCAGCTTTATTTCCTGAATTTATGTAATAGGAAACCATCTTGTTCTGCCCCAAATCTTCATCTTTCGCAAGTATCCGAGTGATTTCCCTGTTCGCTGGCATAGACCACAGAAGCATCACCGTATGGTTCTTCTGGTTGGGGAAATGAAACACAGGGGCGTGGTCGTTGACGTCCTCGACAATAACAGTTACTGTACCGGATGTCATCTTAGGGTCAAATCCTTTGTCCCTGACCTCAAGGTGAAGGATGTATCTATCACGTGTTTCACGGTCCAGTTCTTGGATGGCGACGACCTCTCCGTCAGGGTTAATTTTGAAGACTTGGCTCGTGATGTCTTCAGTTGGAGGCATGGAGAAAGTGAGCTCTGCGTTGAGGCCTGAGTCTTTGTCCGAGCCTTCCAGCTTGCCCACGAGTTTCATGTTGCCTCCACCTTCCGGAACTCTCAACTCCCTGGTGACGATCTCTGGGTAGTTGTCGTTGATATCCTGCGAGATGATGTAAGTGGTAGCATCGGAAAATGAAGATCATCATTATGTTTGCAATCATCATCAATGTATCGTGATTATATTGAAAAATATTACCATCTACATCAACCAAACCATCATCATCTTCATGACCATCGCAACAAAAACCACCAGCAGATCACTCACGAACACTTGGACAACTATCATCATCTATTATCATAGATTATCGCGTGACCAGGCCTGCCGATGCGCGTGTGTCCTAATTTACCCAGGTGTCAAGTATCAGCAGACATACTACGTCTTCGACTGACCGGCATTCATCTACAAAAAATTCCCCCATAACTTCTCTATGGTAGAAAGCTCGACCATACATGGGATGCACATCTCACCATCCACACATACCAAACGTCTACCAAGTGTGGAATAGCCCTCTGAGTTTCAAAGAAATCTCTACAAACAATACCACATATATTCTTCTTCGTCTTCTTCTTCTTCTTCTTCTTCTTCTGCATTAATTCTCAATCTCCCGCTACCAAGCCCTAAACAGGGCTTTTCAAGTAGCAGGATGTAGTCTGGAGAACGGAATGCGTTGTGTCGCTAGTTTACAGCCTGATTGCGATATTTAGATATATGTCTTTGGAAGCAGGTATTTTTTGAGTACCGGGTTAGCCTTCCCTCTTTGATCCCATCTCCTTAGCCAGTCTGCTTTGTTGCAGCCTGTTATCCAGGATCACCGCGTGGAGGTGTAGAAGGGTCTTGGTAGCTCTGGTTCGCTGGCTTGACGCTAGCAGTCAGCTATGAGTCGCTGACCCTGACCCTAGCAGTCCGCATTGAGTCGGTGACCCTGACGCTAGTAGTCCACTATGAGTCGCTGACCCTGACGCTAGCAGTCCGCATTGAGTCGGTCACCCTGACGCTAGTGGTCCACTATGAGTCGGTGACCCTGACGCTAGTAGTCCGCATTGAGTCGGTGACCCTGACGCTAGTAGTCCACTATGAGTCGCTGACCCTGACGCTAGCAGTCCGCATTGAGTCGGTCACCCTGACGCTAGTGGTCCACTATGAGTCGGTGACCCTGACGCTAGTAGTCCACTATGAGTCGGTGACCCTGACGCTACTAGTCCACTATGAGTCGCTGACCGTGACCCTAGCAGTCCGCATTGAGTCGCTGACCCTGACGCTAGTAGTCCACTATGAGTCGGTGACCCTGACGCTACTAGTCCACTATGAGTCGGTGACCCTGACGCTAGTAGTCCACTATGAGTCGGTGACCCTGACGCTAGTAGTCCACTATGAGTCGGCGACCCTGACGCTAGTAGTCCACTATGAGTCGGTGACCCTGACGCTAGTAGTCCACTATGAGTCGGTGACCCTGACGCAAGTAGTCCACTATGAGTCGGTGACCCTGACGCTAGTAGTCCACTATGAGTCGGTGACCCTGACGCTAGTAGTCCACTATGAGTCGGTGACCCTGACGCTAGTAGTCCACTATGAGTCGGTGACCCTGACGCTAGTAGTCCACTATGAGTAGGTGACCCTGACGCTAGTAGTCCACTATGAGTCGGTGACCCTGACGCTAGTAGTCCACTATGAGTCGGTGACCCTGACGCTAGTAGTCCACTATGAGTCGGTGACCCTGACGCTAGTAGTCCACTATGAGTAGGTGACCCTGACGCTAGTAGTCCGCTATGGGTCGCACCACCACCTCCACAACTATCTACGTGATCAAACATGTTAGTCAGATGGGGATCGATGCGATCCCTGTAGTTGTTAGTGACACAAGTATAACACAACAGCCTGGATGTCGCCAGTCCACCTTCATCAGCATGCTCGTGATGTGAAGAAAGCTACTGCAACCAGCGTCCATATTCGGGCACACAAAAGAGTAAACCTACTCATTGTGGGCATTCAGAACACCAACAACAACAACCATCCCCAACCATCATCATCCCCACTTAAATCTGACGCACCACCACAACTGCCACTACCATCCCTATCCGCATCATCACCGCCACCACCACCCGCAGCATCATCATCAGTCCCAGCATCCCCAATACTATCATTCCCACCACCACCACCATCATCACCCACATCACCACCACCAGTCCCTTATCATTAACACTATCATTCTTACCACCACCATCAGTCCCAGCATCACCAACACTATCATCATCATCATCACCACCACCATCCTCACCCGCAGCATCATCTTCAGTCCCAGCATCACCAACACTATCATCTTCACCACCACCACCACCGCCACCACCACCACCATCATCACCCACATCACCACCAACAGTCCCAGCATCATCAACACTATCATCCTTACTACCACCATCAGTCCCAGCATCACCAACACTATCATCATCATCATCACCACCACCATCCTCACCCGCAGCATCATCTTCAGTCCCAGCATCACCAACACTATCATCTTCACCACCACCACCACCACCACCATCATCACCCACAGCATCATTACTATCATCATCACACCCAGCACAACCCCACCAAACACCATCACCACGACACAATTAAACACAACATCGCTACAAAAAACCCTAATGAAAGCCCCAGAAACCTACCAGGATATTCACAATCACAGTCGCTGTGCTGACCAACGAGGGATGCCCCTCATCTGTGGCCAAGATGATCACATTCAGCCTCTTCTCAACCTCGTGATCAAACGTGGTCCTCGCTTTCAAGATCCCGCTATCCTTGTCTATGGAGAAGACGCTGTTCTCTTTGGGAAACAGGGAGTAGGTGAAGAGTTTGTTGATACCAGCGTCTGGGTCAGTCGCGGACAGCTGTGGAGATTGTTTGAAAAACGTTGAGACGCAAAGGTAAAAAAAGGTAATACGTGACAGGAGACATAATCAATGAACCAGTAATCTGTAATCATGAGAATTTAATCAGGCTTGACAAGTATTATGTTCTTCTTCTTTGCCACTTTTTTCTATTTTGCTGCTTCTTTCTTATTTCTTTTTCTGCTTCTTTTTCTTGTTCTTTTTCGTCTTCTTCTTCTTTTCTGCTTCTTTCAATATTTGCTGCAGCTTCTTTCTTCTCGTTCTTCTTCTTATCTCCTTTCTTCTGCTTCTAATTCCTTCTCCATGTTTTTAGCCTTTCTCTTCTTTGACAATTATTTCTTCTTTTTTTCGACTCTTCTTTCTCCTTTTTCGCCTTTTCTTTCTTCTTCTTTGTCTCTTCTTTCTTCTTCTTTTTTCTTTTTCATTTTCTTTTGTCTTCTTCCTCTTCTTTCATCTTCTTCTTCTTCTTTCTTCTTCTTCGTCTCTTCTTTCTTCTTCTTATTCTTTTGTCTTCTTCCTCTTCTTTTTTCTTCTTCCTCTTCGTTCTTCTTCATCTTTTTATTATTAATATACAGCCTCCCTGAGCGGATCACTCATGGGGATTCTAGTGCTGGCGGCTCTCATAGCTTTCCTTCCCTCCTCGAACAGAAATGCAACTAGTTTCCTCCCCACCAGGAAAAGAAGGGCGATGTTGTCGAGCGCAGAACTAACACAATTCTGAGGTTGCCCTTGACCATCTCCTACTACATATGGGTTCTTGAGATGGGGGTCTCGAGTGGGGGCCACGAGATGGGGTCTCAAGATTGGGGTCTCGAGATGGGGGTCGTGAGATGGGGGTCTTGAGATGGGGTCTCGAGTGGGATCCACGAGATGGGGTCTCAAGATGGGGGTCTTGAGATGGGGGTCTTGAGATGGGGTCTCGAGATGGGGGTCTCGAGATAGGGGTCTCGAGTGGGGCCCACGAGATGGGGTCTCAAGATGGGGGTCTCGAGATGAGAACCAGGGGATGGGGGTCTCGAGATGGGTGTCTCGATGGGAGGCCTCGAGATGGATGTCTCGAGATGGGGGTCTCGAGATGGCAGTCTCGAGATTGGGGTCTCAATGGAAGGCCTCGAGATGGGTGTCTCGAGATGGGGGTCTCGAGATGGGGGTCTCGATATGGGGGTCTCGATGGGAGGCCTCGAGATGGGTATCTCGAGGTAGGCGCAATGAGATGGGGCCTCGAGAGGTAAAGTATCCGTCATTTCTACCGCGTTTCAGGTCTGTAATGACACAAGGGTACGTTTCTCGGGGAACAATGATGATTTGGGAACATTGGGAACACTCAAAACAATGCAGTCGAGTTGAGAACTGAGTACAATGTCGAGTTGAGAACTGAGTACAATGTCAAGTTGAGAACTGAGTACAATGTCGAGTTGAGAACTGAGTACAATGTCGAGTTGGGAACTGAGTACAATGTCGAGTTGAGAACTGAGTACAATGTCGAGTTGAGAACTGAGTACAATGTCGAGTTGGGAACTGAGTTCAATGTCGAGTTGGGAACTGAGTACAATGTCGAGTTGAGAACTGAGTACAATGTCAAGTTGAGAACTGAGTACAATGTCGAGTTGGGAACTGAGTACAATGTCGATTTGGGTACTGAGTACAATGTCGAGTTGAGAACTGAGTACAATGTCGAGTTGGGAACTGAGTTCAATGTCGAGTTGGGAACTGAGTTCAATGTCGAGTTTGGAACTGAGTACAATGTCGAGTTGAAAACTGAGTACAATGTCGAGTTGGGAACTGAGTACAATGTCGAGTTGGGAACTGAGTACAATGTCGAGTTGAAAACTGAGTACAATGTCAAGTTGGGAACTGAGTACAATGTCGAGTTGGGAAATGAGTACAATGAGAGTTGGGAATATTCAACATTGTAGAATGTCGAGTTGGGAATATTCAACATTGTAGAATGTCTAGTTGGGAATATTCAACATTGTAGAATGTCGAGTTGGGAATATTCAACATTGTAGAATGTCGAGTTAGGAATATTCAACATTGTAGAATGTCGAGTTGGGAATATTCAACATTGTAGAATGTCGAGTTGGGAATATTCAACATTGTAGAATGTCGAGTTGGGAATATTCAACATTGTAGAATGTCGAGTTGGGAATATTCAACATTGTAGAATGTCGAGTTGGGAATGTTCAACATTGTAGAATGTCTAGTTGGGAATATTCAACATTGTAGAATGTCGAGTTGGGAATATTCAACATTGTAGAATGTCGAGTTGGGAATATTCAACATTGTAGAATGCATTAGTTAAATACACTCAGTTATTAACCCATCCTATCTCGCTCGAACCAACCAATAGATGTTAGGGGATTTAGCCTTAAGTCGATCCAGGAAAATGAATAAATATTATTATTGCCTAATGCCCTTAACATGAAACCCGCATGTCATTGAAGTGGTACTTAGATAAAGCAAACAAAGATGCATGAAAACAAATAGGTGCGGGTTCTGAGGAGAAAAATTAGAAACAATAAAGAAGAGGTTTTTGGAAAGAGAAAAAGAAGGAGAACAATTTGAGTGAAGAAGAAGAAGAAGAAGAAGAAGAAGAAGAAGAAGAAGAAGAAGAAGAAGAAAAAGACGAAGTAGAAATATGAGAGTAAGAAAAAAAATTCTAAAAGAAAACGATTGAGAAAGAAAAAAAACAAAAAGAAAAAGAAGAAAAAGAAGTTTAAGACAAAGAAGAAGAATACTAAGAAGACAAAAAGAAAAGAAGAAGAACAAATAAAGAAGAAGACGAAGAAGAAGAAGAAGAAGAAGAAGTATTTGTGAGAAGAAAAAGAAGAAAAGATAATTGAGGGAAGAAGAAGAAGAAGAAGAAGAAGAAGAAGAAAAAGAAGAAGAAGAAGAAGAAAAAGAAGAAGAAGAAAAAGAAGAAGAAGATGAACTTGAAAAGGAATATGAAGTAGAAGAACAAAGCCCTGAGAACAAATCAAAATAGGAGATCCTTGAACAAAAGACAGGAAATGACGAAGACCAAGATGGATGTACCTTGAGAATCTGCCGGCCAACAATATTCTCTTCTGTGACGTTGGCCACGTATTGTCTCTGGCTGAAGATTGGCGCGTTGTCATTCACGTCTGACACAATCACCTGGAAATTCACGGATGACGACTTCGGAGGCGACCCAGCGTCCTGACACACCAAAGTCACTTCAATCTTCTCTGCCACCTCACGGTCCAAGCTGCCGTTCATGATGATTGCGAAGTAGCCCCCAAAATGGTCGATTCTAAAACTTGGGTGGGCAGAAACGCATGTGACATTTCCGCTGGCTCCTGGATCGTTGTCGATTGCCTGCGTACGAGACATGAGAGATATGGGTGTGACGTAAGCGTTATATGTGTTCCACGTAATATTAAATAGTGTAGCTTGCAGCGCAAGCCTATTCCAAGCTTTAATCAACAAAAAAAAAAGGTCGCACATGCAGAGGTATGTTGAAGAAATACAGGTCACAAACAGCTAAGTTAATGGCACAAGAGCTATTTCAAGTTAAGTTATTGGATTAATAGCTATTTCAAGTCATGTTATGGCTCAAAGCTGTTTCAAGTTAAGTTAATGGATTAAGAGCTATTTCAAGTTAAGTTAATGGATTAAGAGCTATTGCAAGTTCAGTTAATGGATTAAGAGCTGTTTCAAGTTACTATTCAGAGACAATTACGGCCCTCATTGAAGAAGTCCTACATCATCACATCAGAGCCGCTGCCACTCACGGTCAAGAGAGTTATATTTATGCTCTGATTGGTTCGGTTCACATCTGACGTCTGGATAACTATCTTTTCCCCCCAAATGCATCGCACTCACTCTCCGCCCATCTTGTCCCAGGGAATCCAGAAGAGAGATCGCCTTGCAATGTCATCAAAGGCAAAGGCCGCCGTCCATCGTAGACGATGATGGCATGAATAATTTTGCTATCGCTATTTTTAGTAAGGATTAACTGCGCTACTTTTTATCCTCCCTCACTCGTCTCGAGCCACCCGACCCCAGTGGCAAGTCAAGGGCAAGACGACTAGGGGGCGACTACGAGATGCAAGAGGACTCCGCATCAAGCACTTGTGAAAAATACGGTGGAGTCGAATCCACACCACCTGATCACGAGGCCGACAGCTTAACCACTTCGCCACGGAATCCCTAATGTCATCAACAGGTTCCCTTAATATGTAACCGATCGTCTTCTTCCCACCTCGCATAACATCATCACGAGAGACAAGCAATCCCGCGCGGCTTCGAATATCAATTAGCTAAGCCATTTCCCCATTGCTTGGTTTACAACAATTAGATAATAGAAGAGAAAACACAATCTTACCGTTAACTTTCCAACGAAGGTGCTATTCTTGGCGTCCTCAGGGATCAGAACTGTATTCTCGAAGACCGTCTTCTGAAGTTTGACCTCCAGACGTGGCGCGTTGTTTCCCACATTGACGATGGTCAAGGTCATTGTCGCGTCTGATACCTTAGGCACATCACCTTGATCTTTGGCCTCCACAACCGCCTCGAACGTCTTCCCAGCATCGTACTAGAAGGAAAGAGTTATCGGGAGAGTCACAATTAATGACTGTGGACATTTTTCGAAATCCAGTTATTTAAATTACAATTCTTTTTGTGGGTTTCTTTAAAAGATTGATCTTTCTTTTTTTTCTTCTACTTCTTCTTTTTGTTTTCTTCGTTTGTTTTAAAACTCTTGCTACCAAGCCCTGAAAAGGGCTTTGGAATTTGTCCGGAGAACAGAATGCGTTGTATTGTAGTTTACAACTTGACTGTGATATTTGCACCTTTCGTTCCGACACATCCGACCTCAGCAGGCCTTTTTGAGTACCGAGTTAGCCTTCCCTCTTTGATCCCTTCTCCTTAGTCTGTCTGCTCTGTTGCAGTCTGTTTCATTATCACCGAGTTGCTGACCGCTGCAGCTCATTCACTGCTTAGCATCTTGATCCCTTTTCAGTATTCTCCCGGCAAAAGTCCCCCCCCCCCCCCCGTTACGACCCACAGACCGTAGTCTTTTACGTTCTACCAGGTTCTATTTGCCAGTGTACAGATGTGTATTTGTTTGTAATGTGTTGTTTATGTTAAACTATGACAGTTGTACAGTACAGTAGTTGTGCCAATCATTTCTGTACACGGAGAAGGGTTATACCGAGAAAAAAACAACGACAAGCCAAGATAAACTGGGCACGAGTTAATTTCGAATCCGGTACTTTGGGATAGCCAGTCAAGCTTGCGCTCGATTTTCCCGCCTGCACTTCGCGCTCTATTTACGTCAGTCATGATATTTGTCCATCACATGTGATGAAGACCACTCTCTTTGTTCAGCCGCGTTGACAGTCTTTTATCTTGTTGTGTCCATGATGTTCGTCCATCACATGTGATGAAGACCACTCTCTTTGTTCAGCCGCGTTGACAGTCTTTTATCTTGTTGTGTCCATGATGTTCGTCCATCACATGTGATGAAGACCACTCTCTTTGTCCAGCCGTGTGGACAGTCTTTTATCTTGCTGTGTCCATGATGTTCGTCCATCACATGTGATGAAGACCACTCTCTTTGTTCAGCCGCGTTGACAGTCTTTTATCTTGTTGTGTCCATGATGTTCGTCCATCCCATGTGATGAAGACCACTCTCTTTGTCCAGCCGTGTGGACAGTCTTTTATCTTGTTGTGTCCATGATGTTCGTCCATCACATGTGATGAAGACCACTCTCTTTGTCCAGCCGCGTTGACAGTCTTTTATCTTGTTGTGTCCATGATGTTCGTCCATCACATGTGATGAAGACCACTCTCTTTGTCCAGCCGTGTGGACAATCTTTTCTCTTACTGTGTCCGCTGAAATGGGGGACTTGCGCGGTGATTTGGATTAAAGTGAGGAAGTAACTGCGCCTTTTGTCAACCTTGCTGTCTGGTCCTGCGCTACCCTTGGCTAGTGGCAAGATTTTTTTGAGATGACTAGATAGAACAGAATTCAGATTTTTCCTCAGCGTTTACTCCCGAAGCCTTTCCCGTAAACAGGTATCCCAGGCAGCGAAGGGGGGATGACATCTGTCACTGTGTGTCTTGCCTTTCCCATAAACACAAGAGGTTGTAGGAACATCACTCAGCGTGTGAGTGAGTCTGGCATCTCTCTCCGGCTGTGTTCAGTCCATTACACTCGTGTTGAAATTTCAGTCACACCAAAACCAATCCTGTCTGCAGCTAGAGCGAAGGGCGCCAATTTCGCCAAGTTCAGCCCGGTAAACTAGACCGTGAATTACCACACAGGGTTAAGCGTAGTGCTATTCATATAGCCGATGTACATTCCAGGATAGTCGGACGGATAAAAATAACAAAATAACGAACGAATTAATTAGTATACATGGATAACAACACCCCGTTTCCGTGAACAGAAGTGTAAGTCGTCGTCTAGTGTGAATTCCAGACAAATCCATGTTCTGGCGACATCCATAATGAGCCAAAACAGTAGACAGATATATCAGAAATGGCTCACTGTCGCACCAAGACAAGACAAATCCCACGTTATTGCCACAAGACGGTCGTCAGAGATAAAAGAACAAACGAAAACATCAACCATATCATAACACAGGAAGTGATGTAAGATTGTAATGCGATACAGTTTGAGTAGGCGGACATTACCAGGAAGTGGCCAGTAACGTGCGTGTCACCATATGCCAGATAGAATGAATGGTAGATCAAAGAAGAAAGAGGAAACATGATTTAATATATCTTTCACGTACGGAAAGTAATGACGACTTACCGTGCCGCACACTTCCCAAGAAACTTGGTAACATCCAACACCGTTACGGTTGTAAGAAGCGACCTTCTGTAAAAGCCTTGCACTTACTTTTATTTGTATATGTCAGAGGCACACACACACAGATAACTTATTGAGATACCGAACCATTTACTTATGTCTGTCCATATACACAATCATCGCCACACCCATCCAGCATTCTCCGTACCTGCAGAGGAGCCTTGATCGTGATCTCCCCCGTAACTTGGTCAATCCCAAACAGTGAACGTCCTCTGCTATCCTTCGCCGAGAAGATTAAGGAATATCTGAAATGTGTACAAGCAATGTCATGATAAAGATAAAGGAATATCTGAAATGTGTACAAGCAATGTCATGATAAAGGTATAAATGTCATGCGACATAAATACATGACAGGCTGTTACATCACCTTCGCTTTGTGGAGGATCTAGTAGTCATCACGGAGGCAGCCACAGGCGCCGATGAAACGCTAGCAGCGCTCCACCGAGAGGGAAAGAACGCGGGACTCGAAGTGAACACGTTCAAGACGAAAGTCATGCGCAGTCGATTCGTTTCCCGCGATCCAGTCTTCCTGGATGGAGGGAGACTTGACGACGTGGACAAGTACATCTACCTTGGACGCCTGCTCAACATGGAGAACGGCTTGAGCCCAGAGTTGATAAGATGGCCTCTAGTACATCTACCTTGGACGCCTGCGCAACATGCAGAACGACTTGAGCCCAGAATTGACAAAACGGTGTCGCACTGGTTGGTCGACTTTCTCTTCGATAAAGCCGGTATTGGACAACATCAACGACCAGAGTTCAACTGTTCAACTCTACAGTAGTACCTGCAATCTGCTATGCGGCGGAAACAACGTCACTCACGAAAGAGATGGTGTCCGAACTCAGAGTGGCCAAAGCCTCCTTCGAGAGACGCATGGTCGGCTTCACGTTTCTTAGCCAGCGCACAAAAGGTCTTCACAACTCGGACATACGTCAGTTGTCCCTGGTGGACGATGCACTTGTTTATGCAGACAAGAAACATCGCCTGGGAGACTTACTACGAAGAATGGACGATCGTTGGAGCACAGCGACAACAATATGGTACCATAGAGACAAGAAACGACCACGGGGACGACCACCGACATGCTCGTCAGACTGTCGTGCATCCCGCAACAACATTAACGATGCTCCAGATGGGCGCCTCATTTTCAACTGGTTGAGTGTGGCCAAGACGGAGATTTCTGGAAAAGCTAAAGCATAGGTCGTCGAGTAATTCAGTAATATCGTGTACAATATGGCAATATGATCAAGAAAAAATGTCACAATATGATCAAGAAACTGTGACAATATGATCAAGAAAAAATGTCACAATTTGATAAAGAAACAATGTGACAATATGATCAAGAAACAATGTGACAATATGATCAACAAACAGTGGCAAATTACATATTTAAGAATAACCTCCTTCTTGTTATTCTTCTTGTTCTTGCTTTTCTTCTTCCTTATCGTCTACTGCATCTTGATTTTTTAAATTTTACTTCTTCTTTATCATCATCTTATTTCTTGTCTTCCTTATTTGTGTCACCCTCTTCTTCTCCAGCGTCTTCTTCTTTGGAGTCTTCCTCTTTGTCACAGTTTTCTTTTTCATCATTGCCTTCTTCTTCATCGCCTTCTTCTTCGTCATCTTCTTATCTTTCTGAACCTTCTTTGTCTTTGTCATCTTTTTTTCAATTTTCCTTCTTCTTATTTTTCTTCTTCTTTTTGTTGTTCTTTTTATTCTAATTTTTCTTTATCGTCTTTGTCTTCTTCCTCCTCTTCCTCTTCTTATTGTTCTTCTTCTTGATCTCATCTTATCTTCTACTTATTTTCCGTCTTCGTTTTCTTTTTTCTTCTTCTTCCTCTTCTTCTTCTTCCTCTTCAAATGTTCTAAAATAAATGCTTCTGTTTCCCTTGTCGCGCTTCTTTCGTCGCCATTCAGTCTATGCTAACTTCCAATCAATCAATAAAATAATCAATCAATAAAACAATCAATCAATCAATAAAACAAACAATCAATCAATCAATCCAATCAATCAATCACTTTCAGCTACATGCGGAGCACATGTCTGTAACACATACGTGACACGTTCGTTTGACCTGAATGATCAGTTCTAACACTTTGCCATGTTTCTTGCAATTTAAAATGTTTACAACATAAGGTAGCCATGACAGTTCCCACCCAACCCTAATTAGACGCCTCTTAGGACATGCCTGGCAGGTTTTGTGTTACTATTCTTTGCTACTCTTTCGGTACGTTAACAGACGGGCAGGGCTCTCAAATAGTCAAACCTTGCAGTGCTAAACTAGTGATTTGACACAGTCCTCCCTTGTTACAAGCTCCTCTCGTCACATACTCGTCTCGTCACAGGCTCCTCTCTTCACAAGCATCTCTCGTCACAGGCTCCTCTCGTCACGTCACAGGCTCCTCTCGTCCAAGGCTTCTCTTGTCACATGCGTCACTCGTCAGAGGCCCCACTCGTCACAGGCCTCACTCGTCCCAAGCCTCACTCGTTAAAGGCCTCACTCGACACAGGCTTCTCTCGTCCCAGGTGTCTCAGGTCATATGCTCCCCTCGTCACAGACCTTCCCTGGTCACAGACCTCTCCTCGTCATAGACCTCTCCTCGTCACAGAGCTCTCCTTGTCATAGACCTCCCATCGTCACAGAAATCTCCGCATCACAGACCTCTCCTTGTCACAGACCTCCCCTGGTCACATAAATTTCCTTGCCACAGACCTCCCCTCGTCACAGGCCTCACCTCGCACAACCTTCCTTTGTAACCATCCAATTTACGCTCTAAAATAATCACATCTATTTATTTATTGCGATGTTTGTAATTAGATGTTTCTTTGGGATGTTTGTTTACATTTACATCACCTTGCTATAAAAACTATGCGCATCCAATATATTCTTAAATGGATTAACTGTCCCTGCTTCCACTACCTCCCGTGGCAATGCATTCCAAGCATTCACCACTCTCTGACTAATAAAATATTTCCTACTATCTAATCTGGACCTCTCTTTAGTTAATCTGTAGCTATGCTCTCTTGTTATTGTGTGTGGCTGTATTTTTAAAAAAAACTTGTTATAGTCTAATTTATCCATTCCTCTGATCATCTTATAAACTTGTATTAAGTCACCACGAATTCTTCTCTCTTTTAGACACTGTAGGCCGGTTTGTTTTAGTCTTTCCTCCTAACTGTAATTCTGGAATCCCACCATCATCTTTGTCGCTGTTTTTTGTATCCTCTCCAGCCTGTTTATATCCCTTCTATGATAAGGACTCCACACCTGTACACAATACTCCAATCTAGGTCTAACTAAAGCTTTATACAGTTTGACGATCACTTCCTTGCTCCTATGTTTAATATTTCTTGTTATCATACCTAACATTGCATTTGCCTTTTTCACTGCTACCTGAACTTGCTCACTCACCCCTAGGTCCCTTTGCTAATCTATCTTTCTAATATTTCTCTCTCCCATACACAAACAATCTCTCTCTCTCTCTCTCTCTCTCTCTCTCTCTCTCTCTCTCTCTCTCTCTCTCTCTCTCTCTCTCTCCTCGTGTCTCAGCAATTTAAACAAAGCCGTTTACCGTATTCCATAGGCAGATTCTATTTCCTTCCCTGAAAGGGGCCACAATGCCTAAACCATATTTAGTTTCAAACTCCGGCTATATGTGAATTGTCAATCCATCTATTGCAGTATCCCCATTCAACAGACGAGCAATATTTATATTCAGCATGTCCATTTTATTGATAAACAATGTCCATACTTCGGGCTATTCTCAGCAATCGGTTTGCATATTTAGCCGTTATGTCTAAGCACACCGTCTGTTTGAGCTGTCAATCATCTTCACTCTGGGTCACCCTAGAGTTTACCATGAGCAAATTTTCTTGTCCTTATCCAGATGTTGTTAATCCAATTAAATTATGAATGCAAGATTGAATCCTATTCAAGGAAATTTATCCCCCATTTTATTTGCTTGAATTCTAAACAGGTTGTAAACATTATCAAAGGCGGTGTGCACGCGATGGATAAACCGGACATGTCAATCACTTTGAACATGGCATTTTTACTGCGAGATTGTGATTTACAAAGTGGATGTTGGTTTTTTTTTGTTTTTTTTGGGGGGGGGGGGGGGGGGGGTGGGGGGGGGAGAGGAGGATAACAAGCTAGGGATAGTGTTTCTCTTTTTGTTTTACCCCTTCTTCTTGATCTTCTTCTTCTTCTCGTTTTTATCCTCTTTTTCATCTTCTTCTTCTTAATTTTTTTCTTTCTGTTCTTCTTTCTTCTCTTCTTTTTCTTCCTATTTCTTCGTTCTCCTCTTCTTCTACTTCTATTTATATCAAATTAGGAAATGGTCTGTGAGCTGGAAAATGGAGTTTATGTAGAGAAATGTACAGTCATTCACATGGGTAGATCCAATATGGAACATAATTACATACTGGGCGAGAATAATATTAGAATGATAGATAAGGAAAAGGACCTAATGGTTATAATAGATCATACAGGAAAGGTGAGTGAGCAAGTTAAGGTAGCAGTGAAAAAGACAAATGCAATGTTAGGTATGATAAAAAGAAAAATTAAACATAGGAGCAAGGAAGTGATAGTCAAACTGTATAACGCATCAGTTAGACCTAGATTGGAGTACTGTGCATCGGTGTGGAGTCCTTATCGTCATAATCATCATCAAGTGCCATCTCCGCAACTGAGGTTGACGGTATTGGATCTCCATCTGTATCTTTCTGGCGTCAGGCTGGCACACGCAGTCAAATTGTACACCAACCACATCCTGATGTTGTCTGTACATCTGTACCTCTGTCCCCTTTTGACTCCCTTGTCCTCTACTCTGCCCCCCAAAATAACCTTTAACACTTTCAAAGCGTTTGACATGACCAAAAAATTTTATTTTTCTGCTTTTTTATTTCCTTCAGCATTGTTTTTTTCCACCTGGAGTTGGTCTGTTGCACCTGGAGTTGGTCTGTTCCCCCTGGAGTCGGTCTGTTCCACCTGGAGCTGGTCAGTTCCACCTGGAGTTGGTCTGTTCCACCTGGAGTTGGTCTGTTCCACCTGGAGCTGGTCAGATGAACCTCACCGGACTAGCAGCACAGCATCAGTTCGTCATGGGCCTCACCAGACTAGAAGCATAGCATCAGTTCGTTGTGAACCTCACTGGACTAGAAGCACAGCGTCAGTTGATCGTGAAACTCACCAGACTAGCAGCACAACATCAGTTGACCATGAACCTCACCGGGCTAGAAGCCTAGCATCAGTTGATCGTGAACCTCACCGGACTAGCAGCACAGCATGAGTTGATCGCGAACCTCACCGGACTAGAAGCACAGCATCAGTTGATCGCGAACCTCACCGGACTAGCAGCACAGCATGAGTTGATCGCGAACCTCACCGGACTAGCAGCACAGCATGAGTTGATCGATGAAGAAGAAGAAGTATTTTCAATTTCTTTAATGTTTCCATCATCAGTGTCACCATCATCAACTTTGATCAATAACAACAACAACAACAACAACAACAACAACAACAACAACAACAACAACAACAACAACAACAACAACAACAACAACAACAACAACAACAACAACAACAACAACAACAACAACAACAACTTTACCTCACAACTTACCTAATATCTGCGTTCCTGCCAGTATCCCTGTCTGTGGCTGACAGTTTCCCAAGGACCTCCCCAACGCCTGCTGTCTCCACCACACTGTAGGCGTATTCCTGCTGGGTGAACACTGGGCTGTTATCGTTCAGGTCAGTGACATTGACATGGACTGTCAGAGTTCCTGGAATGTTTTAACACTGTAACTAAAGTAAATGTAGTCTCACACCATACAGTACTGTCGGGGATCAGGTTTCTGCTCCGTACAGGAGTCCTGACTTGGTATTAATATTTATTGTTATGGATTATCATATTTTACTCATTAAACGGAATTATGGTCAGGTCAGGTCAGGTCCGGTTCGGTCAGGTCAGGTCAGCTTCGGTCTGGTCAGGCAGGTCCGGTCCGGTCAGGTCAGGTCTGGTCAGGCAGGTCCGGTCCGGTCATGTCTGATCAGGCAGGTCAGGTCAGGTCAGGTCAGGTCAGGTCTGGTCAGGTTCGGTCCGGTCTGGTCAGGTCAGGTCAGGTCCGGTCAGGTCAGGTCTGGTCAGGTCAGGTTCAGTCTGGTCAGGTCATCCCGTAACCGGTGAGGTCGTTGGGGCATGAAGACATCCTCACAACCCCACGCCACCCTTCTCTGTCAGCGGCCGCTGCCTGTGCCTCTTCTGGTCGGAGATTGGTCAATTCCTGTATGTTGTCCTACCACCTCTTTTTGGGATGGCCTCTTCGTCGTCTGCCTTGCAGGAATGATGTCCCTGCTTTTCCATTCCAATTCTAACCCTTGCATCTGCTTCTGTGACCAGTGAAGTATCAATGGTGCTATGAGGTTGCTAGCACCATGCAGATCGTCTTAAGTACTCGTTTACGACATGATTGGATGGTTATAGTTTGTCAATTTCTTATACACCGGCTATTCAATTATGTTTCCAACAGCGCATCTTTGGAGCGCGCTGACAGGCCTAGTCACCAATAGTATATCCTTGGAGCGCGCTGACAGGGCCTAGACGCCAAAGGCATACCCTTGGATCGCGCTGACAGGACCTAGTTGCCAAAGGCATACCCTTGGAGCGCGCTGACAGGACCTAGACGCCAAAGGCATACCATTGGATCGCGCTGACAGGACCTAGTCACCAACAGCGTACCCTTGGAGTGCGTTGACAGGACCTAGTGACCTACAGCGTACCCTTGGAGTGCGCTGACAGGACCTAGTGACCTACAGCGTACCCTTGAAGCGCTGACAGAATTTAGTGACCTCACCATGGTCTCCCAATGGACACAATCTCATAACAATTCCTCAATGCTGGATCGGTGCCGCCTCTGTTTCTTCCTCTCTCATGACTTCCCGGATCTACAGCTTCCACCTGTCCCTAGAATTGATTCAGTCGCGTTATAATACTACATCCCTCTCGGAGTCGTCTCTGGAGCCGCCCGCACAACATTTGGCTGAGGCACATCGCCCCCCCCCCCACTTCATCTGCCCTGCAAGCTGCCAGGAACCCCACCAACGACCGTGGGCAGGGACGGCCAGCGAGAGGGGACCTGGTTGCCTAGGCAGACAGCTTACTAACTTACTTGCATGTCTCACACACCGCACACCTTGAACTTAAAGAGATATCTTACCTGTCAGGGGTTGAGGTCCTCCGTCCGTTGCTGTAAGTAATAATGTATACATATCCTGTCTCTCTCTGTCTAAGGCCGAGTTGACAACCAGTGACAGAATGAACTTATTATTAAGTCTTCTTTCCACGTTCAATGAAAACCTGGGAAAATGAAAGAGCTTTGGATGGAAAAATAGAATGCCGGAGGCAGCAGGTTCGAATCCCAGTGGAGACCAATATTTTTTTGCATGTTGATAACAATCACGTCTGGTAAAAATTCCTCTGATCTATGAGTAGTGAGATCGGACTCCCGTGTTCAGTGTTGAGCACCTTTAAAATCCCTTGGTAGTAAGAAAACAGTAGCCTTAACAGCGCTGACTGAACAGAACTAAAAATTCAAGTTAAAAATCTACCCAAATTATGTCTACCTTCCCCCAGGCCGCAGGAAGTTTACAATATCTACTACGGATAGCCTTCTGCTACCTGGCATCAGACATTAATAACATGCCTGATGCAGCGTCAGTACTAGCAGCGCTAAAACAACACAAAGATGAAGATCTCGAGCAATGTATGTTCTCCCTGACACAGCTCTCAGAACAGCCGAACACCTAAGGTTGGTCATACAGTGGATCCCATCCCACTGCAATATTGAAGGCAATGAAGCTGCAGACAAACTAGCAAAGAGTGGAGGAGCATCCCCACAAACAGACCTGAGTATCACATATAATGAGGCCAAGACCATAATTAAAGCCAACTTCAGGTTAAAATGGGCTGATCAACACTGACTTCCGAAAAGAAGACAGCTACTTTAACTTAACTAGAGAAGAGCAAGTCATCATCTTCAGACTGAGAACTGGACTTAACAGACTCAGGGTCATCTTTACAACAAAATGAGGATTGGGACAGATGACAGGTGCCCATGCGGGGAGCATATCATGACCGTGGAACACATCCTACAAGGCTGCATGCTCACGCAGGAAAAGAGAGAACAATACTGGCCTCGTGAGGCAGATATGAGATAAAAGCTGTATGGAGATGAAACAGCCTTACAAACAACGGTGTCCTTTGTAAGAGAAACCGGAACCTTGATTCGAGGATGAACGAAGAAGAAGAAGAAGAATGACTACATTTATTACTAATTTGATTTGTCTACATATTTGGCTGCAGATGGCTTCTTTTATTTGTTTCCGTGGCTTATAATTTGTTATCTTTCTCCGATTATTGCACTTTTAGACACGGCTGGGACTTCGAATTCTCCAATGTATGCTGATGTCTTTTTCCAAGCTTTGGATTACCTTAACATGACCTCTCTTCTATTTCATCCAACTTCCCAATTACCTAAAGAGCTGGGAACGTGCACACAGCATCCACTAGTGCGACCTTTAGATCTATCACATTTTGTAGAATCCTTGAACACAAAAAAATTTAAAAAACGCCAATACACAAATTTACAAACAAATTTCACTAATAAATATAAAAAATGCACTTCTGTAGTTCCCAAAATATGAAAAAAATAGCTTTAAATATTTAATTGTTCAGATTTTTATCAGCCAAGAGGTAACAACTATAAGGAAAACTGTCCTTCTAACAGACTCGAAGAGCGTACTCCAATTCATCTCAAGCCCTAAACAAGATACTCTCACACGAAATACAATTTTGCATCGGATTAGTGTCAAAAAAGAAAAACGATCTAGCCATATAATGGATTCTGATCCAGTGGATTCTGATCCACTGTGAGATCCATGGAAGCAAGAAGGTAGATAATCTCAGAGAAGCCGGAAGTGGTGGCACATATACTCCCCATTCACAGAGCTATAAAGAAGCAAGGAAACTCATCAAACGATCCATGAGGACAGAGTCGAGAGGCCAGCACAAAGAGTATAACTTTGGAAATGAAAGCCTAGCAGCGTGGCAGGCCATTCGGGAATTACGACATCAATCAATCAATCAATCAATCAATCAAACAATCATTCAATCAATCAATCAACCGAGTAATACCTTTCGAGCTCCCTGTTGAGTATTGGCCATCAGTATATACGTAACATGTCATCAACTGTTGATCTGTCCATTTATGTCGAGTTGGTCAAGATGTAAGACACTCGCTACACAAAGCGATGAACGGAAACAGTAAAAGATCGAAACCCGGAAGTTTCAAGTTATCCATGGTCTCGTGGGAGGTGTGGTCAGTGCCTACATCCTGAGTTACCTTCAATCGTCTTGACTTATGTCTTGCCACTGCTCGAAGGTAGCTTGAGACCAGAGACTGAGGTTGATGACCAACGCAGCTTCTTGCTCACTAAAATTCAAATGCAGCGCAAGTTACATCTTCTAGACAAAACCTGCTGATGATGTGCCATTATCGCTGTAGACAACTAACTGTCCATAAAGGGTTTTGTGGTTTTAAATGTCTACAGGATTGAGTCGCCTCTTAGGGTTGGGGGGGGGGGGGGCGACATGGTCTTGGTCAGCCGTGGCACCATGGTGGAAGCAACCTACTATAAGTCGGTGGCTGTCCTCAGCTCACTGATGCATGGTCGACCCCGAGTGTAGTCTACCAGCGACTGTCGACGAGGATGAAGTGAGATAATCTGTTGAGGTGTCAAAGTTGTTGTGAAAGTCACTCAAGTTCATCATCATCAGGTGCCCTGCCGGTTAGCGATCATGGACCTCCATCCCCTTCTAACCTCGTTCATCAACTCTGCTGATTGCTGCCCGTGCCATTCTCTCAGGATGTCCAACATCTTCTCTCTCGACCTTCCACTGTCTCTCAGGCTGTCCAACATCTTCTCTCTCGACCTTCCACTGTCTCTCAGGCTGTCCAACATCTTCTCGCTCGACCTGCCACTGTCTCTCAGGCTGTCCAACATCTTCTCTCTCGACCTTTCACTGTCTCTCAGGCTGTCCAACATCTTCTCTCTCGACCTGCCACTGTCTCTCAGGCTGTCCAACATCTTCTCTCTCGACCTTCCACTGTCTCTCAGGCTGTCCACCATCTTCTCTCTCGACCTTCCACTGTCTCTCAGGCTGTCCACCATCTTCTCTCTCGACCTTCCACTGTCTCTCAGGCTGTCCAACATCTTCTCTCTCGACCTTCCACTGTCTCTCAGGCTGTCCAACATCTTTTCTCTCGACCTACCACTGTCTCTCAGGCTGTCCAACATCTTCTCTCTCGACCTTCCACTGTCTCTCAGGCTGTCCAACATCTTCTCTCTCGACCTTCCACTGTCTCTCAGGCTGTCCAACATCTTCTCTCTCGACCTTCCACTGTCTCTCAGGCTGTCCAACATCTTCTCTCTCGACCTTCCACTGTCTCTCAGGCTGTCCAACATCTTCTCTCTCGACCTTCCACTGTCCCTTTGTCCTGTTTTCTTTCCGTTGCCATAACGTACTTTAAGCCGCCTCTTCTCATGACATGCCAGAAAAAGGATGACTGCCTTGTTCTGATCCTTGGAATAAGTTGTCTTCGTGTTTGTGCCTCTTAGAGTACTGTATCATAAGTCTTTCTTGCAGCCCATGGGATTCGCAGGATTCTTCTGTACAACATCGTCTCCGTTGCTTCTAAATATCTATCTGCTTGCTTGATAATTGTCCATGATTCACTGCCGTATGTCAGTACTGGTTCCACGTAACATCTCAGTTTCCCTCGTTAAAATGACATAATTACTTGCCCCTACCCTGTCCTCTTTCCCCTTTCCCCTTTCGGACTCTGCAACACTGGGAAAATTACTCAATACACAAACCAAAATGTACATTTAAATGGAACAAACCAAAATGTCAATTTAAATGGCACAAACCAAAATGTCAATTTAAATGGAACAAACCAAAAAACCCATTTATATAGAACAAACCAAAATGTTCATCTAAATGGAACAAACTAAAATGTCTATTTAAGTGGAACAAACTAAAAAACCCATTTAAATGGAACAAACCAAAATACACATTTAAATGGGACAAACCAAAATGTCCATTTAAATAGAACAAACACAACAAATTAACTAAAAGGATATTGCTTACATATTTTAGACCATAAGGAAAATGTCCATTGAAATAGAACAAACCAAAATGCCAATTTAAATGGACCAAACCAAAAATGTCCATTTAAATGGCACAAACAAAACAAATGAACTAAAACGATATTGCATACATATTTTCGACCATAAATAAAATAAGAATCACTCACGGTTCAGAAGGCGCCAACAACGAGTAGGTCTGGACGGAGTTCTCCCCCTTATCCTTGTCAACAGCGGACGGAAGTGGTTTTATCAGGCCAATGGCGTTGTTCTCTGGCACGTCAATTGTGATATCTTCGCTATCAAACGTCGGCATGTTGTCGTTAATGTCTGTGACGTTTATCGACACTTCCACCAGCCGCAGGAAATCAGTCACATCAGAGCTGACGGTAACATCAAAACTGAGAATACACTCTTGCATATCCTCGCACAGTGTTTCTCTGTCAATCAAGGTTTGTGTAAACAGCGCCCCCGAGCGGCCATTTATGGAAAACAGGTGCGTTTCTTTGTCCGACGCGTCCAGGAAATCGAATCTTAGAGTGCTGAACTCGGCTTGGGTGACGTCACGACTGATCGACGTGGCACTTGCTATGTTGCCCACGTACGTCCCGGTTTTCTGTTCCTCTTTGAAAGGAGCCAGGTTCACTTTGACATACTGACATGATACTGCTGGCAGTCCAACCGTAACCACAACAGCCACAAGAAATGTCCAGAGAACATGGCTGCTGCTTGGACTTTCTTTGAGCTCCATTGTACTTTTAGGGTGTTAAGTTTCTATTTGTTGGTGTTAATTTACATTCAAAATAATCCAACAGACGTTCCGTGTGTTATTCCTCCTTTCTGTGGAATAAAAAAAAAATCAACGTAAATGACCATCACTATAAAGATAAAAAGCGCAAATTAACAAACTTCAAAAAAATAAAAACATCAATGAACAGAGAACTATAAAGCTAAACAGGAAACAATGAACAGAACTAAATAGATAAACAAAGCCCAAAATCAACAAGACTCTAAAGATAAAAATGACAGACCAAAACTATAAAGAAAACAAACCAATGATTGAAACTATAAAGATAAAAAAGCACCAAAGAACAAAACAATAAATACAAAAAATGAAATGAACGTAACGATAAAGATTAAAAAGACCACTGGACCAAACTATAAAAAAAATAAAAAAGGCACCAACGAACACAATTGAAGAAATAAACGAATTCGAAATAAAAATAACTATACGATAAAAAACACAATTGAACAAAACTCTGAAGATAAAAAAGCTGCAATGAACAAAACCAATAAAGATAAATAAGCACGGGAAAACATAACTATAAAGATCAAAACCAAAAATTAGCTAAATTTTAAAAATAATGAAAACCTAAAAGAACAAAACTTTAAAGTAAAAAATAAACACAATTTAATAAAACTATAAATTTAAAACAAACACAAATTAAGAAAACTATAAAGTTAAAACACACACAAATTAAGAAAACTATAAAGTTAAAAAAGCACAAAATAAAAAACAAACTATAAACATTAACAAATTTGCAAATGACCAAATCTATACAAATTTATAAGCACCACAGAAAATAATAAACACATAAAAAAGGTAGAATGAACAGAAGTATAAAGATAAATAAAAAGCCAGAGAAGAAAACTAAGCATGAAAAGCAATAATGGACCAAACTATCATGTACAATCTTCTGTGTGGGTTCTGAAAAAAGTAATTTGACCACAGCTTACAGAGAGTCTGCGATATCTGTGCCTTTCAGACCGACACATCCGTTTTGAAAATGGAATTAACGACAGCCCGGTTGATTTCCATCCCTCAGCAACCCATATTATCTTTGACAGACTGCACGAGCGCAGCTAATTTCCAGGGCCGTCACATTGCGGGAATGGGGGCGAGAGATTGGTGGGTGGAATATGGTCTTGGTCTGCTTTGGTACATAGTTTACAGCGAGGCTGTGATGTCTTCACCTTCCGGTCCAAAACATCTGATTTCAGCAGCGTTTGTGCGTAACAGATTTGATTTCCCCACTACGACCCCTAATGAATGCAGAACTCTATCATTCCAAAAGGTGGCCCCTGGTCTGTAACTAACTACACCTTATCTTGCAGTGGCGTTTCATTCTAGTTGGTTTAATAGCAATCAATACAATTCTTCCAGTTTCCTGTGTAGCACATGTCATCAACAAATACATGACAGGGATCAAGATGCTGAGCAGCGCATGAGCTGCAGTGGTCAGCGACCCATAGCTGACTGCTAGCGTCAGAGTCAGCGAACCAGAGCTGCCAAGAACCTTCTACACCTCCACGCGGTGATCCTGGATAACAGACTGCAACAGAGCAGACTGGCTAAGGAGAAGGGATCGAAGAGGAAATGCTAACTCGGTACTCAAAAAATGCTAGCTGAAGTCGGATGTGTTGGACCGAAAGGTGTAAATACCTCAGTCAAGCTGTAAACTACGACATAAGACATTCCGTTCTCTGGACTACATTTTGCTACTTAGGCCCGTCTCAGGGTTTAGTAGTGGGAGATTGAGAACGAACGAAGCCAAGCCAAGCCAAACCAAGCCGAGCCAAGCCGAGCCAAGCCAAGCCAAACCAAGCCGAGCCAAGCCGATCCAAGCCGAGCCAAGCCAAGCCAAGCCAAGCCAAGCCGAGCCAAGCCAAGCCGAGCCAAGCCGAGCCGAGCCAAGCCGAGCCAAGCCAAGCCAAGTAGATGACACATCCTCCTATCCTGTATCATCTGTTACAACTTTGTTCACGTCGCTCCCGTTTCCTGTATGTATGTCTCGCGCTCTGTTCTCCTTGTGTTTTAGTCTCCCCCTGATTCTCTTGTCTTGGGGATTCCAGAACAGAAGGTCGATATTAGACGGTTCCCTTGAGTACTCAGTGGTCATCCATGTTAGGGAAACGGTTCCTCCTACGAGACCAGACAAATGGAACACTTGGTATGGAACTAGACAACAACAGTGCCGATGCAACTACATGTCATTTGGGTGAAAGGGCGAGAGCCCAAATGCTGCTGGACCCGTAACAACAGACGGCTCCCTTAAAGCTTGTCCCACCCAAAGCTAGTGACTTCTCCTCACTTCATGTTTCACAAATAACCGTCTGGTTCTTTCAAACACTTCCACATAAGCGATGTTACGATGCCATTTTAATCTCTCTAATCTTGCCAACCTAGAGGGACGATGAGTTTAACGTCTGGTCAGGCAAAACACACTGATCAGACAATGTTAGCCAGGGTCAGGAGAAATATACTGGCCAAGACCCTCACCTGACGGGACGATGAGGCTAACGTCTGGTCAGGCAAAACACACTGGTCAGACAATGTTAGCCAGGGTCAGGAGAAATATACTGGCCAAGACCCTCACCTGACGGGACGATGAGGCTAACGTCTGGTCAGGCAAAACACACTGGTCAGACAATGTTAGCCAGGGTCAGGAGAAATATACTGGCTAAGACCCTCACCTGACGGGACGTTGAGGCTAGCGTCTGGTCAGGCAAAACACACTGATCAGAGAATGTTAGCCAGGGTCAGGAGAAATATACTGGCCAAGACCCTCACCTGACCTCCTAGTTGGTCGTCCTGGAAACGGGCTGTTGTCGAGGACAGCAGTCTGCCTAACAAGGTGAGGTTCGACGTGATTTCTGTCGTAGTGAGCGACATGCAGATGAAGCCAAGCATAGCACAACCGTTTGGATGATCCCGATCCACCTTCATCAGCACGTTCATGATGTGAGGAAAGCTACTGCAACCCGTCACTTAACGCCCTTTTGAGGCCGCACATAAAAGTTACCTACTCGTTATTGGGCACTGGAAACAACAACTCGTCCTAGAAGACCTAAATGTTGAAGAAAACTGGCTCATAAACAATGTTATGTTTCTGAAATTGAATTTGTTGTTCGTCCACATCAAACGTCATGACGGACTGGAAAGAACGGCCATGGAGGGTATGGTATCTGGAAGGCGACGCAGGGGATGACCAAGGCGAAGGTGGATACAAGATATCAAGGATACTGTATGAAATGGAGCAGGCGGGAAGATTACTGCAGA
Source organism: Ariolimax columbianus (assembly GCA_036924085.1). NCBI lineage: Eukaryota > Metazoa > Mollusca > Gastropoda > Stylommatophora > Arionidae > Ariolimax > Ariolimax columbianus. The sequence goes on from JAVGWX010000024.1 coordinate 28,510,407, forward strand.
CCGACTTTCATATCGGCTGACTGTGATGAGAGCAAAGTTCTACAAAGAACATGCTACATGATGATGGTGCTGATCCTATCCATGCATCCATTTAATGTAATCTGTAGCTTTGTTGTCCATGTTTCACAGCCACACTTTACATTCAAGTTGATATTTATGTTTGTTTTTGGACTTAATTTCTTTTGATTTCCATAAATTCTCCAATTCAATGAAAGCTCTTCTCACCTTTTGCATTCTTATTCTGACATCTTTATCTGCACAACCTAGTTCGTCTACATCGCTACCAAGATAAATGAATGATTTCACATCTCGTGGGAGTCATTAACCAAACACAATCTGATTTTCGATACTTGCATTTATTCTCAAATTCTGTAGGGTTGTTCTCTGTGTATATTCTAAGTCCTATTTTCTGTGACATCTCATCGAGTATGCGTATCGTAATTTACATCTTCTTGTGGTAGTGGGGCACAGTTCAGATCATCAAAGCCTTTTTTTGTTAAATTATATTGATTGAATTTCATTTTCGTTGGTTGATGCTGTTATCTTCATAATTTAATCAATAGCGGACAGAAAGATTAAGTGAAGTGAGGTCATGCACCAGCATTGTGCATGTGGCTTTCTGTTTCTAATAATCGACGTCACTGCACTCTAGGCATACCCATAGGTGCTCAGTATTTCTCATAAATGGCGTAGGGTGTGGATGCTGATGGTACCTGTAGCTCCTCCGTTCTCTCATGCGCCCCACTCCGCTCGAACCTCGTTTAATGTCGAACCTTTGCAGTCTGTGGATTGCTGCTTCATCTATTGTGGTGTCCTCATCCAGCAGGCGGTCATTGATTGATTTCAAAATGTCACTTCTATCCATCACTAATGTGCCCATGATGGGAGCTTGTGAAGCCAAGATGTCAGCTCTTTCATTGCCCTGAACCCCAGCATGAGCAGGACAGTAGATCCATTTCAACCCCTGGAGGTTAGAGGCCTCAACAGCTGCTATCCACTGGTACCTAAGCCATTCCTGTACTTTCTGAAGTACGGTTTGCGTGTCTATCACGATGACTGCCTTTGTTATAGAAGTCTCATATATCCATTTCAGTGCTGAGGTCACTGCTTCCGTCTCCATTCTGATACTGAAGGTATGTGGCTTACGGTAAGATTCAATAATGTTGTAGAATAACATTATTTATATAATTTACGTCAGAATAAATAATTGACACATATTAGGGATTAATGTTGAAGTTAGAAAAGCGCAAGGACCAAGGTTAGTGGATGCGAGATTTAAAAGGCTGAGAAATACAGGCCGCATGCCCAGGTATTCGGTGTATCCTCAAAAGAAAACAAAATATATAGATTTTTACCTAGCGTTCGAACTCGTTTCCTTGTGACTGAAGATCGATATATTTACCACTTGACAACCACTTGAGAGCCTGGCATTCAAACTGGCAGGTTAAAGTATGTTGCCAGGTAGACGAAGGCTACCCGTAGCTATCCTTTGGCCTACTAGGCCTGGGAGAAGGTTGAAATAATTTGGGTAGATTTTTAGATAGAATTTTGTCCGAGAATCGGTCGTTCAGCCCACTCTTTTCGATTTCTAACCGCCAAGGGATTTCTAACCGCCAAGGGATTTCTAACCGCCAAGGAATTTCTAACTGCCAAGAGATTTCTGTCAAGGGATTTCTAACCGCCAAGGGATTTCTAGCTGCCAAGGGATTTCTAACTGCCAAGGGATTTCTAACTGCCAAGGGATTTCTAACTGCCAAAGAATTTCTAACTGCCAAGGGATCTCTAAGTGCTAAGGGATTTCTAACTGCCAAGGGATTTCTAACTGCCAAGGGATCTCTAAGTGCTAAGGGATTTCTAACGTGCATGACGGGGAGAAAGACTGACGTCTGGCCAGGGAAAATGTACTGGCCAAAACCTTCACCTTGACTTCCTCGTAGCCATCCCTGGAAACAGACTGTTTTCATTGCAGCTTACCTAACGAGGTGAGTGATCGATTTGATCTTCGTAGTAGTGAGTGACACGAAGCCAAGCATAGCACAACCGCCTGGGGGGATGCCGGTTCACCATCAGCATGCTCAGGATGTGAGAAAAGCTGCAACCCGTCAGTTAACGTCCTTTTCAGGGCGCACACAAGAGTAACCTACTCATTATGGGCTTTCAACAACAACAGCAAAGTACATGACGCTGAACACGGGAGTCAGATCTCACTACCCGGAGATCAAGGGACCCAGACATGAAGGGACCCAGACATGAAGGGACCCAGACATCAAGGGATCCAGACATCAAGGGACCCAGACATCAAGGGACCCAGAGATCAAGGGACCCATACATCAAGGGACCCAGACATGAAGGGAACCAGACATGAAGGGACCCAGACATCAAGGGACCAAGACATCAAGGGACCCAGACATCAAGGGACCCAGAGATCAAGGGACCCATACATCAAGGGACCCATACATCAAGGGACCCAGACATGAAGGGACCCAGACATGAAGGGATCCAGACATGAAGGGACCCAGACATCAAGGGACCCAGACATCAAGGGACCCAGACATCAAGGGACCCATACATCAAGGGACTCATACATCAAAGAACCCAGCGATCAAGGGACCCATACATCAAGGGACCCAGAGATCAAGAGATCAAGGAACCCATACATCAAGGGACCCAGAGATCAATGAACCCAGACATCAAGGGACCCAGAGATCAAAGGACCCAGAGATCAAGGGACCCAGAGATCAAGGAACCCATACATCAAGGGACCCAGAGATCAAGGAACCCAGACACCAAGGGACCCAGAGATCAAGGGACCCAGAGATCAAGAGACCCAGAGATCAAGGGCCCCAGAGATCAAGGAACCCATACATCAAGGGACCCAGAGATCAAGGAACCCAGACATCAAGGGACCCAGACATCAAGGGACCCAGACATCAAGGGACCCAGAGATCAAGGGACCCATACATCAAGGGACCCAGACATGAAGGGACCCAGACATAAAGTGACCCAGACATCAAGGGATCCAGACATCAAGGGACCAAGACATCAAGGGACCCAGACATCAAGGGACCCAGACATCAAGGGACCCATACATCAAGGGACTCATACATCAAAGAACCCAGAGATCAAGGGACCCATACATCAAGGGACCCATAGATCAAGGAACCCAGACATCAAGGCACCCAGAGATCAAGGGACCCAGAGATCAAGGGACCCAGAGATCAAGGAACCCAGACATCAAGGGACCCAGAGTTCAAGGAACCCAGACATCAAGGGACCCAGAGATCAAGGGACCCAGAGATCAAGGGACCCAGAGATCAAGGGCCCCAGAGATCAAGGAACCCGTACATCAAGGGACCCAGAGATCAAGGAACCCAGACATCAAGGGACCCATAGATCAAGGAACCCAGACATCAAGGGACCCAGACATCAAGGGACCCAGACATCAAGGGACCCAGAGATCAAGGAACCCAGACATCAAGGGACCCATACATCAAGGAACCCAGAGATCAAGGGACCCATACATCAAGGAACCCAGAGATCAAAGGACCCAGAGATCAAGGGATCCAGAGATCAAAGGACCTAGAGATCAAGGGACCCAGAGATCAAAGAACCCATAGATCAAGTGACCCAGAGATCAAGATAATTTTTACCAGAAGATCCAGGTGAACGGAATCCGGTGTCCATCGTGATTCGAACCTGCGACCTCTGGCCACCAACCACCTAACTTCAGTAAACAGCTAGTACATGGCATCTTCATTACTGGATATTTTGTGTTACATTTGCTGTTGGTAACTTCAGCAAAATTGTTACTTAATGCAGGAACAAAATGTTACTTTGAAATGTTTTAAAAACTATATTAAAAATTGTCATACGATTTTTCCCCCATTGCTGGGGTAGTCTGGGAGTTTGTTGGACTGAGGACTAAAGGCCGCTTCCGCACTGCCGTCGCGGCGTCGTGTGCTGGGGTAGTCGGGGAGTTTGTTGGGTTGATGACTAAAGGCCGCTTCCCCACTGCTGTCGCGACGTCTTTTGCTATGGTAGTCGTTTTCTTTAGGCTGAGGACTAAAGGCCGCTTCCACACTGCCGTCGCGACGTCGTGTGATAGGGTAGTCGTGATTTTTTTAGGCTGAGGACTAAAGGCCGCTTTCCCCTGCCGTCGCGACGTCGTGTGCTGGGGTAGCCGCATTTTGTAGGCTGAGGACTAAAGGCCGCTTCCCCACTGCCGTCGCGACGTCGTGTGCTGCGGTAGTCGAGTGTTGTATTTTGCTGAGGACTAAAGGCCGCTTCAACACTGCCGTCGCAACGTCGTGTGTTGGGTAGTCGGGGGGTCTGTTTGGCTGACTATAGGCCGCTTCCCAACTGTCGTCGCGACGTCGTGTGCTGGGGTACTCAGGATTTTTTTTCAGTTCATCCCGTAACCCATCAGGTCGTTGGGGCACACATGAAGACATGAAAATCCCACGCCAGCTCTCTCTGTCTGTCGCCGCCTGTCGTATCTCACCGGGACGAAGGCCTGACCACTCAGCGATGTTGTCAACCTATCTCTTGCTTGGACGTCCTCGCCCTCTCTGTCCCGGTACAGAACCAAAGAGTATCGAGTTGGGAATTCCGTTGGACCTCGCGACGTGCCCGCACCAGGCCATCTTTCGTCTTTTCATAGTTGTGAACAGATCTTCAAAAGGACCAATAGCGTCTTCAACTCTCTGACGGATGTCGACGTTCGTGACACGATCTTTATACGTAACATTTAGGAGTTTTCTATAGCACCGCATTTCCATTGCACGAATTCTGCCCTGGATATCTGCTGTAATGGTCCAGGTCTCGCAGGCATACAGAGATATTGACAGCACCACAGAGCGCAGTAGAGACTTTTATGCCGAGGGCGAGGCGCTTGTCTCGCCAAAAAGGTTGCAGCCGAGTCAGCGCCGCTGTTGTTTGTGCTATTCTTGCAATTACCTCTGGCTTCGATCCCTCTTCGCTGATCAACGATCCAAGATATTTGAAACGTTTCACCACCTCAAGTACCTGCCCATTTGCCTCTATGACAGATTGAAACCCTGCAACGTTATTGGTCATGAGCTTCGTTTTATCAGCAGAATAAAGGCCACTTCCCTACTGCCATCACTACATCGTATGCTGGGGCAGTCAGTGGGTTCTTAGGCTGAGGACTAAAGGCCGCTTCCCCACTGCGTCGCGACATCGTGTGCTGGCCAAGTTTGTTTAGTGTTTAAGTGGGTGGATAACATCAGGAGATGGACAGAGTACGAATCCTGCCAGATTACGGCAAGAGATATAGTACACTGGAGAGTCATTGCAGCCGACCTTCGACGCGGAGATGGCACTTGAACTGACCAGCCGACCTTCGACGCGGAGATGGCACTTGAACTGACCCGAATTGAGTTCGCCTAGCTCAGAACGTCTCAGTCCATCAGGGTCTCCACAAACTGTCCTCTCCTTCAGTAACCACCCATCGGCGAGTTGTCGACGCATGAGAGAACGCCCTGGCAATCCCACCTTCAACGGTTGCCTGACTGTCTCAGTGCTAACCTACCAGTGCACTTGTATATGGCACTCTGACGCTTAAGGAAATGTTATTATTGCGAGGCGTGTTCAAATGAAACCGGACCAAACTGTACCAAGTGAACATACGTACGATTCTCACGGTGACACCACTTCTGATGTAAACAGCCCATACCAACCGTCAAGTTTGTAAATTTCATTATTCTCCGACTCATAGTTTCCCCAGCAGACCGTTGGAAACATGGCGGGTGTGATAGGGAATCTGTCCAGAGTTGATCAGCGAGCGGTGATTGGTGATTTAGCAGAATGTAAGGCAGTGTATGGTGGTAAGATTGTGAAGAAGACAACAGTGAAGAACTGGACAACGATGTTTAAAGACGGACGTGAATTAACGAAAGATCTTCCAAGACCAGGTCAGGCGCATATTGTTGCGTTAACTCACGTCCTTCTTTAAACATAGTTGTCCAGTTCTTCACTGTTGTCTTTCACACACTTTTGTCACCATACACTGCCTACATTCTGCGATGAATGTCAACTGGTCGACATCCTCCAGCTGTTAGAAACCAAATCACTGATCTTCTTCTTCTTCTTCTTCTTCGTACGCAGTCAGACAGAAACCATTATTTTTTCGAAAAAGGCAGCAGTCATTCTGAGGCTGTCGACACTGCCATAGAGCTTGTCTAGTATTGCCACTGGTGGAAGGCAACATCTGCTTTCTCTGATCCTCGTATGTCGGGCAGTTTTGCAGCAAATGTTCAGCGGTCATTTTCCCGGTACCACACGGACATTCGTCGGTGCCACCTATCTTCAATTTGTTGAATAGGTGGTACCTCAGTCTATTGTGGCCAGTGCGAAGTCTGAAGACCACGACCTGCTCTCTTCTGTTCAACTGGTAATAGGCATCGTTTTTTTGTGTAGCCAGTATGTTCGGTTTCCCATTTGGTCATGTATCTAGCTCTAATAAGCCGTTTTGACTCTTCGTATGTCATACTAGTATCTGGTTGTGGTAGTTTTGTACCTTCTTTTGCCAGTCTGTCTGCCTCCTCGTTGCCTTGGATGTTGCAGTGGGATGGAACCTACTGCACCACTACCCTTTTTGGTGCGGACTGCTGGCATAGTTGACAGAGTTCTGCTCTTAAATTATAAGTTCAGTATTTTTCTGGCTTTTTAGTGCTGTGACTACAGCCAAGGCATCTGTAAGCAGGACTATGTGGCTTTCATTCCTTTTACCTGTCACCATTTCTTTCACTGCCGCCCTCAGTGCCTCTGCCTCCGCTCTGAAATTGCTTGTGTATTTTCCAGTAGCGAATGACAGTTATTTTTCTGCCATTTGGTAGGTTCAGAAATGCTCCTGCCCCTCCGTTCTGTGTTGTATTTGTTACGGAACCGTCGGTGTATGCATGGTCCAGTCCTTGCTTGGGTAGTTTTCCGTTATGTAACTCAGGGTAGTATCTCTTCTTTCCTTTTCAGACTGGCAGTTTTTGTTTCCAATATCTGGTATATTTTCTACCACCTCTAGAAATATATGCTGCCTCCAGGTAGGTTTTCGTACAGTAGGGATGGACTTTGGTGTTCTTGCGTACATAGGGTTTTCGTGCTTCTTTGCTTTGGCTATTTCTGCAAAGTTTCTTCGCTTTAGTTTCCCATTTCCGAAATTGTTTAGTCTCTGGTGCATTGGATGGTCAGTCAGTCTTCGGAGTTTCTCTGATTGCAGCTGGGCTCTGCAGTCTCTTCTGTCGGTCATGGATTGCAGTTTTGTAATCTTTTCAAGTTCTACAATTGGCGTTGACTTCATGCCTCCTGTTATAACTCTCATGGCTTGGTTTTGGAGTTTACTAATTTTTTCGAAGTTCGCCTTTGCTGCTGTTGTCCATGCCGCAATGCCATACTCGAGAACTGGTCTCACTATTCCAGTGTACAGTTTCTTTAGTATACTTTCGTCTGCTCCCCAGCTTGTGCCAGCAAGTTTCCTCATGATTGCCATTCTTTCTCTGGCTCTCATTCGGTTTCTCTCGATCTTACTTTTCCATGTCATGCGCCGATCAAATGTGACTCCCAGATAGTTTAGGTTGTCGTTTGGCTGCAGGAATTTACCATTTAGACTTAATTTGGTGTTTTGGGGTTTGATTGATAGCGAGAATATCGTACATGTCGTTTTTTCCTCGTTTATTTTGACCAGCCATGAGTTCGCCCACTCCTCCAGCGATGTTAGGGCCTGCTGCATCCGATTTCTTGCTATGGTGAGATTCTTTTCAGAGGTCCACATAGCCAGATCATCTGCAAACATTGAGCTATGGACTCTTCTTGGCATATTCTCTGTAATGTCATTTATATACACCAGGAAGAGTGTGGGTGACAGTACTCCCCATTGGGGTACTCCCTGCTCAAGTGTCACCTTTTTTGCTCATCTGCCCTAGTACTTGAACTCTGGCCGTTCTGTTATTGAGGTAGTGGTTGATCCACTTGTACATTTTCCCACAAACATCACTTCTTCTTAGCTTGACTCTAAGTCCCTCTTTCCAGAATTTGTCAAATGCCTTTTCCAGGTCCACCCAAACCGCTACTGTGTGTTTCTGTTCCTGGTAGGCATCCTCTATTTCCTGGGCTATGAGGATGACCTGATCCTCAGTGGATCTGTGCTGTCTAAAGCCTGCTTGCTGTGGAATTAGTATGTGTTTTTCTTCTAGATGCCACATCAGTCTGGTGTTTATCATACGTTCCATCAGTTTGCCGACACAGCTCAGTAAGCTGATAGGCCTGTATCTATTTGGATCTGTTTTGTCCTTTCCTTTCTTTGGTACTGGTACAAGTACTGCGTCTTTCCATGCCTGGGGTACAATACCCCTTTTCCAGCTTTGGTTCAGGACTGATAGCAGTTTCCTCTTCGCTGTTTGGCCCAGCCCCATCAGCATTTCGTTTGTTATCCCGTCTTTTCCGGGAGATTTCCTTTTCTTCAATGTTCTCATGGCTCACTGATCAACTCTGGACGGATTCCGTATCACACCCGCCATGTTTTCAACGGTCTACTGAGGAGATTATAAGTCAGAGCATAACGTAATTTTGCAAACTTGACGATTGGTATGTTCTGTTTATACCAGAAGTGACGTCATCATGTGCATCGTACGTATGTTCACTTTGTGCAGTTAGGTCCGGTTTCATTTGAACATGCCTAGTATAATCACTATTTCTTCAGCAAAATATATGACCCCTTCAGTTGTTAGCACGCAATCCTCAGAACTAACTAATAATTATGACATTAACATTGGGAGTTCACCTGGTGGAGTGAAAGGACAATGCACGAAGGAAATGCCACTTGATACGACAAGTCGGTTCACAATTTCTTTGATCTTTACCTGGAAATGCCGATAACAAGATGAAACAGGTTAAATCATTTGATATAGCTATGTTTATGTATACTGTTGATAATAGAAACGAATTAAAATTGACGGAGGGAGCGTGTTCCATTCCTCCATTGTAATTTAGCAAATTAAACATTTGGAATCTGCAACCCATTTGTTTGTACTGTGGTTGTAACGGCAGGGGGTTTTTTACGTTAAGTGGGGTTGTTAGGCTGGTTGTATACTTCCCTGGCCGCCTGTGTCGACCTTTCAGAAAGGTCGGAAGAGTTTTAATATCTGGTCAGATGAAAAATACTGATCGGATTATGTTAGGGTCAGGTAAAACATACTGATCGGATTATGTTAGGGTCAGGTAAAACATACTGATCAGATTATGTTAGGGTCGGGTAAAACATACTGATCGGATTATGTTAGGGTCAGGTAAAACATACTGATCGGATTATGTTAGGGTCAGGTAAAACATACTGATCGGATTATGTTAGGGTCAGGTAAAACTTACTGATCGGATTATGTTAGGGTCAGGTAAAACATACTGATCGGATTATGTTAGGGTCAGGTAAAACTTACTGATCGGATTATGTTAGGGTCGGGTAAAACATACTGATCGGATTATGTTAGGGTCAGGTAAAACATACTGATCGGATTATGTTAGGGTCAGGTAAAACATACTGATCGGATTATGTTAGGGTCAGGTAAAACATACTGATCGGATTATGTTAGGGTCAGGTAAAACATACTGATCGGATTATGTTAGGGTCAGGTAAAACATACTGATCGGATTATGTTAGGGTCAGGTAAAACATACTGATCGGATTATGTTAGGGTCAGGTAAAACATACTGATCGGATTATGTTAGGGTCAGGTAAAACATACTGATCGGATTATGTTAGGGTCAGGTAAAACATACTGATCGGATTATGTTAGGGTCAGGTAAAACATACTGATCGGATTATGTTAGGGTCAGGTAAAACATACTGACCGGATTATGTTAGGGTCAGGTAAAACATACTGATCGGATTATGTTAGGGTCAGGTAAAACTTACTGATCGGATTATGTTAGGGTCAGGTAAAACTTACTGATCGGATTATGTTAGGGTCAGGTAAAACTTACTGATCGGATTATGTTAGGGTCAGGTAAAACATACTGATCGGATTATGTTAGGGTCAGGTAAAACATACTGATCGGATTATGTTAGGGTCAGGTAAAACATACTGATCGGATTATGTTAGGGTCAGGTAAAACATACTGATCGGATTATGTTAGGGTCAGGTAAAACATACTGATCGGATTATGTTAGGGTCAGGTAAAACATACTGATCGGATTATGTTAGGGTCAGGTAAAACTTACTGATCGGATTATGTTAGGGTCAGGTAAAACATACTGACCGGATTATGTTAGGGTCAGGTAAAACATACTGATCGGATTATGTTAGGGTCAGGTAAAACATACTGACCGGATTATGTTAGGGTCAGGTAAAACATACTGATCGGATTATGTTAGGGTCAGGTAAAACTTACTGATCGGATTATGTTAGGGTCAGGTAAAACTTACTGATCGGATTATGTTAGGGTCAGGTAAAACTTACTGATCGGATTATGTTAGGGTCAGGTAAAACTTACTGATCGGATTATGTTAGGGTCAGGTAAAACATACTGATCGGATTATGTTAGGGTCAGGTAAAACTTACTGATCGGATTATGTTAGGGTGAGGTAAAACATACTGACCGGATTATGTTAGGGTCAGGTAAAACATACTGATCGGATTATGTTAGGGTCAGGTAAAACTTACTGATCGGATTATGTTAGGGTCAGGTAAAACTTACTGATCGGATTATGTTAGGGTCAGGTAAAACTTACTGATCGGATTATGTTAGGGTCAGGTAAAACATACTGATCGGATTATGTTAGGGTCAGGTAAAACATACTGATCGGATTATGTTAGGGTCAGGTAAAACATACTGATCGGATTATGTTAGGGTCAGGTAAAACATACTGATCGGATTATGTTAGGGTCAGGTAAAACTTACTGATCGGATTATGTTAGGGTCAGGTAAAACTTACTGATCGGATTATGTTAGGGTCAGGTAAAACATACTGACCGGATTATGTTAGGGTCAGGTAAAACATACTGATCGGATTATGTTAGGGTCAGGTAAAACATACTGATCGGATTATGTTAGGGTCAGGTAAAACATACTGATCGGATTATGTTAGGGTCAGGTAAAACATACTGATCGGATTTTGTTAGGGTCAGGTAAAACATACTGATCGGATTATGTTAGGGTCAGGTAAAACTTACTGATCGGATTATGTTAGGGTCAGGTAAAACTTACTGATCGGATTATGTTAGGGTCAGGTAAAACTTACTGATCGGATTATGTTAGGGTCAGGTAAAACTTACTGATCGGATTATGTTAGGGTCAGGTAAAACTTACTGATCCTCATTATCATCTATCTATCCATCCCTCTCTCCGTCCTTATCTCCCACCCACCGACCGACTGGCAGCAGCAATAACAACAACAACTACAACAAGAGCAGCTACAACAACTCTTAGCTAAAGATGTTTCTTGTAATTATGTTTTAAGACAAATACGGCGTGGAACTAAGCCGCTTGTCCAGTCAGGCACAACACACTGACCAGGAGGTCATATCAGGGTCAGGCACAACATACTGACCAAGACCACTCTCTCTCTCCCATTCAACGATCTCTGGAAAAATACTGTTTTCAAGACAGTCTGGTTGACGAGATGTGGATCAATGTGATCCCCGTAGCAGTGGGCGCCACGCAGATGAAACCAATCATGGCACAACCGTCTGGAGGACCGCGTTCCACCTTCATCAGCACGCTCGGGATGTGAGAAAAGCTACTACAACCCTTCACTTAACGTCCTTTTCAGGGCGCACAAAAGAGTAAACTTACTCATTGTAAGCATTCAACAACAACAACAACACAACTACGCGACTGGCCTGTTGTATCTTTGCACGGTGGAAAGGCTTCCTCCCTTTGGTCCCATGCCTACCACTTTTTTGACTCACGACTGTTTATTGAATATTGACAGCTAATCTCCATGGAGACACCTTAGTTATCCACCGCCCAGTTGACGCGCCTACCAGGAGGGCGGGCGGTTCGTCCCCCCAGGAGAAATCCCCATTTTCCCATATCGCTATTACGTTGCTCTCTGCAGTCCATTCCGTTTATTATTTGTGACATGTTCCGAAAACACTACTTACGATAAACGGTCTCAAACTCGTGGCATTGTACTGGAGTTTGACCTCGGGAAATAAGCGAGTCAAGAGACCAACAGAAGGAAACAGAAAGAAAAACCGGGCTGAATTAGTTGAGTCACAGATACCTGACCAGACAGATACGGGTTAGATGCAAGTTAAAAATTACGTGATTAAGTAATAACAATTTCACTATAACGTGGATGGAAGAGTATGTACAATGGAGAATCTTATTTCAGGAAACAAAATGGCTCTTTAGAATGACCTCATTTGGTGATTGAAACTGTTAGGAAGGAGTTAGGTCAATATAAAAACTTATTGACTAAAGTAAAAACAGGAAAATGGACATGGTAAGGACATATATCACGATCGGTGGGGCTGACCAGGACCTTCCTGCAAGGCACTGGGCCGGGGAAGCGTGGGAGAGGGACACCAAAAAAGAGATGGGAGGACAATATAAAAGAGGCTAGCTTCTGAGAGCGCACAAACCTAGCATAGGTACATACAGACGCGCATATGCATCCAAATACTGGTTTAGGCGTCTTAATATCGCCCAATTGACTACGGTATGGGGTGGAATAGGCTCGCCTCCAGCAGAAACTAGTGAGGCAAACACGTAAAATAAAAATATAAAAAATTATAGTTGAAACAAACAGCCTGGCGAAAAATCGAGACAGCGGGTATGGCGGGAACTGGTTCGACCAACTGCAATAACGGTGCCTCAACGATCTGCTAGGTTACGCGACTGATGATGATGTTGATGATGTAGAGGTTTGGACGATCGACCAGTATGCGCCTGCGCAATATGGCGTACAGTTTGGCCGCCCAATTGTTGACTTGCACCGTGGAATAACAAAGAGTTTGTATGTTTTTTTTCTGTGGTCAGACGGTGTGAAATCTTCTAAAATCTACAGCAGAACAGTTTGGAGACAGTTGTATGAGCCATAGGAAAGTGTATGGATGGGTAGGAATATTTCATAACTGAAGGCAGAAACGCTATTTATGAACCGAGGAGTGGGAGACCAGCAAGCATGGAAACTGACAGAATGAAACAACAGATCAACCAGGTAGTCTATGGCAACAAGCGAGTCACTATTTATAAAAGTGCCTAAATGTCTACATGAGTCACGGCGCTAGGTACACAATTGTCCATGATGAGCTCGGTTATAGGATAATGTGTAGCAGATGGGTCACAAGGCAGCTGACGAGGTAATGGAGACGGTGCAAAATGGCTAAAGGTCACACCAAATGCCTTGTTTCTAGAAAGCATTCACAAGATAGTGGACAGATGGACAAAGTGTGCTGGACATCCACAAGCTAGTGGACAGGTGGACAAAGTGTGCTGGACATCCACAAGCTAGTGGACAAAGTGTGTTGGACATCCACGAGCTAATGGACAGGTGGACAAAGTGTGTTGGACATCCACAAGCTAGTGGACAGGTGGACAAAGTATGTTGAACATCCACAAGCTAGTGGACAGGTGGACAAAGTGTGTTAGACATCCACAAGCTAGCGGACAGGTGGACAAAGTGTGTTGGACATCCACAAGTCAGTGGACTGGTGGACAAAGTGTGTTGGACATCCACAAGCTAGTGGACATTTGGACAAAGTATGCTGGACATCGACAAGCTAATGGATAGATGGACAAAGTGTGCTGGACATCGACAAGCTAGTGGACAGATGGACAAAGTGTGTTGGACATCCACAAGCTAGTGGACAAAGTGTGCTGGATATCGACAAGCTAGTGGACAAAGTGTGTTGGACATCCACAAGCTAGTGGACAAAGTGTGCTGGACATCCACAAGCTAGTGGACAATGTGTGCTGGACATCCACAAGCTAGTGGACGATGTGTGCTGGACATCCACAAGCTAGTGGACAAAGTGTGTTGGACATCCACAAGATAGTAGACAGATGGACAAAGTGTGCTGGACATCCACAAGCTAGTGGACAGATGGACAAAGTCTGTTGTCAAGCACGGGGACTGTGTAGAAAAATAAAAGAAAACAAATTTATAGTTTGCACTCATATGAAAATGTTATTAATAACATTGCTGTTATTTAATGACTGCCCCTCGTATGTCAATTATCCAAAACAGAAGAAGGTTCGGTCTAAACAAAACTATCAAAACGACATTTATTTCTTCCTGAAGTCCAAAGAGAAGATTTATAACAATGAAGAAAACAAGCAGCGTAGCTTGATGACTTGTTCCTCGGCGTTTCTGCGGGTTCCAACATCGAACCTGTTTGGGCAACGGAATTGCAGTGTGTGGTGAGCATTCTACAAGAGGCAACTTGGATGTTGTTGGGGACTGTAAGGGAAACTAACCAACGCATTGGAGGTCTTCTCTGCCGTCTCTTTTTGTACATCGGGGGTAGCAGTAATATACTGAGCAGACATGTTAGTCAGGGTCAGGCAAAATATACTGATCAGACATGTTAGTCAGGGTCAGGCAAAATATACTGATCAGACATGTTAGGCAGGGTCAGGCAAAATGTACTGATCAGACATGTTAGGCAGGGTCAGGCAAAATATACTGATCAGACATGTTAGGCAGGGACAGGCAAAATATACTGATCAGACATGTTAGACAGGGTCAGGCAAAATGTACTGATCAGACATGTTAGGCAGGGTCAGGCAAAATATACTGATCAGACATGTTAGGCAGGGACAGGCAAAATGTACTGATCAGACATGTTAGGCAGGGTCAGACAAAACATACTGATCAGACATGTTAGGCAGGGTCAGGCAAAATGTACTGGACAGGACCCTCACCTCGGGTTCCTTGTAGCCCTCCCTGGAAACGGGCTGTTTACATGGCAGCCTTGCTAAAGAGGTGAGGGATCGATGTGATTCCCATAGTAGTGAGCGACATGCAGAAAAAACCAAGCAGAATACAATCGTCTGGAGGAGCCCGTTCCACCAACATCAGCACGCTCGGAATGTGAGGAAAGCTACAACAACCCGTCATTTAACGTCCTTTCCAAGCGCAAAAATGAGTAAAGCTACTCATTGTGGGCATTCAACAACAACAACAACAACAACAACAATAACAACAAGATGTTAAAAGCTATCAGAAAAAAGCAAGTTAGTCAGTAACTAAGTCACAAATAACAGTCAACAATAGTAAGAAATGCGAGATGGAGGACCAAGCGTAGTATTTAAAGATTACACCGCTTCACCAAGAAATCCATGAGAAAAATTCATCAAGAAATCCACGAGAAAGATTCATCAAGAAATCCACGAGAAAGATTCATCAAGAAATCCACGAGAAAGATTCACCAAGAAATCCACGAGAAAGATTCATCAAGAAATCCACGAGAAAGATTCATCAAGAAATCCACGAGAAAGATTCACCAAGAAATCCACGAGAAAGATTCATCAAGAAATCCACGAGAAAGATTCATCAAGAAATCCACGAGAAAGATTCTAGAAGTGGTTCGACAAGGTTACAAAGAAAAGATGATAGAGGAGAAAGGACAATATCAGGTGCAACAGGACATTTTAGGACAAAGGTGTCGCTAAATAAGGGACACACTGCAGAAGCCCAACGCAGTAAAAAGTAAAGTAACCCATAGCATTACTGCAGTAGGTGTGTGAGGTGTTACCGATCTCACATTTTAAAAGCTCGGCTATATGAGGTCGGTAGCCATCTCATCTCCCTCGCCGCTTTTACTTCCCAGACTGAACATGTACCCATTTGAAAAAAAACATTACCGCCTCAACTGGGGAATGCGACCAGGACCACTCAGATGCGAAGCCAGTGCGCTAACCAATGCGTTACACGGCTCCACAAAGCCAGAATCACCAGATAATCTCTGTAGTGGAACTCACGCGGAAAAAGAAGCAAGGAAAGACCAAAGAATTCGTATAGAGACCTCGATGTAAGGAGAACAGGAAGAAAATGGAAAGAACTGGAGACAATAGCACAGGACGGAGGGGAATTGCGTCTTAATTCACCCCAAACAATAGACATTTAAATGTTTAGTTTTGAAGTTGAGGTAGTGACGTCACATAATAGTCCACATTTTAACTGTTTAGGGTGTCACGCATTCTGTGGGAAGAGACGAGAATTTCTCTTTTCTGCTTATCCCTTGCGTCTTAGCAATGCATTTTGGAATCTGTCAACATTGTTTCATGATAAGGATAGCAGTATCCTGTGTCTACAGCAGCGTGGTATTATCCATGCCGTCAGACGATGTTATAACATCCATTTTATCTAAATCTAACCCTAACCAAAACCATAACCATAACCATAACCCTAACCCTAACCATAACACATCGAAAAACTGAATATATCCATCTTTTATACACTTAAATCCTTATCTAAGTCTTTCCATATATATCTTTTAAATATTATATCGACCTTTCCTTCCCTTACCCAATATGGAATATCACGCGTACTATAGAAACCCATGGAACTCTGTATGTGATGGATTGAGACACAAGTACCTGGACGGGTCTGCTTGAAGAGGGTTGGTTGTGGACCTTCACATACCAAGACGATATCAGTGAAGAAGAAGGATATCAAGACGATGCGAAGCAAGATCCACTGTTACCAGTGGAACAAATAGAAAAAGATCTTCTCGCAAAAAAAAGCTCGATTTCGTCTGAGAAGAAAATGTCAACGAACAGTCAAGGAAAGAGAGCAGAGATTAAACACTTTATTTCTTTGTTCCTTTCGTGAAAAAACCTGCGCGGGTTAGGATCGCACTGCTTTCAAAAAAACTTGACGAAAACCCGCTGAAGCGAGAATCAGTCGGCATTTGAGGCCTACAAGTATTTTGTTCACTCTTTCTTCATTTTTTATCCAGTGCCCTATGCACTTTTTTCTTACATGCAGTTTTTTTTTGCGTTAGCCTTATTTATCTTTTCCCCAAGGCGGTGTACGTTGCACTGTGGTTTTTATTTTGCGCCTGTCGGCCCAGTGTATCCAGCTTCAGCATACATTTTCTGTAAGGATCTGCTTCCTCCTGCATTTTCTAAGGGTTTGCGTCCCCGGGGTAACGGCCGGTGGAGAAAAATTGACGAAAAACCGCTGACGCAAAAATCAGTCGACTATTGAGGCTTACAAATATTTTGTTCACTCTTTCTTAATTTTTTATCCAGTGCCCTACGCACTTTTCTCTTACAGGAAGTTTATAAAACGCATTTTACAATATCTGTTTATTACATAAATAAAAAATAACAAAGATTTAATTTGAAGATTCTCAGAATAAGCGCATTCCAGGTAGCGATGTACGGATGTGAGATTTCTAAAAGAAATGCTGCAGGAGAATCCTAAAAACGCCCTGGGTAAAGAAAATAACAAAGAAAGCCATCCTGCGAGATCTGAGTGTCGAAGAGAACTGGACTATAAACCACGTTATGTCTCGGAGACTGAGGTTTTTCGGCCACGTTAAGCGCCATGACGGACTGGAAAGGGCAGTTCTGGAGTGCGTTCCAGGAAGACGAGGCAGACGCCGACCAAGACGTAGATTGACACAAGACATCAATGACACCCTGGACATGAACATGAAGCAGGCGGGTAGACTGACTGCGGATGGAGATTCATATTGAAAGGCTGTGATGAGAGCGACGTTGAGTCAGGGGCATGCTACATGATGATGATTATTCCAGAGTCGTATATTTCATTGGTAGCCGATATCTATTAGTTAGACCATGTCTCTATTTTGCAGACATAAACATTACATCTGTTATTATATCTAATGTCATTTTTTCTTTTTTAAACTTTATTATCGCTAATGTCAGGATAAAGGCGCCGATCATGATGTGGACCGCAGAACACAGCTCCGCGGGCTTCGTGAAGTTTTAGGCCAGTGAGTTTAAGAGCCCTGATCTATAGACTGGATGGGGTCAAGATGCTGAGCAGTGCATGAGCTGCAGCGGTCATCGATCTATAGGTGACTGCTAGCGTCAGGGCCAGCCATCTATAGGTGACTGCTAGCGTCAGGGCCAGCGATCCAGAGCTGACTGCTGGCGTCAGGGCCAGCGATCCAGAGCTGACTGCTAGCGTCAGGGCCAGCGAACCAGAGCTGACTGCTAGCGTCAGGGCCAGCGAACCAGAGCTGACTGCTAGCGTCAGGGCCAGCGATCCAGAGCTGACTGCTAGCGTCAGGGCCAGCGATCCAGAACTGATTGCTAGCGTCAGGGCCAGCGATCCAGAGCTGACTGCTAGCGTCAGGGGGAGCGACTCAACGCTGACTGCTAGCGTCAGGGCCAGCGACTCAAAGCTGACTGCTAGCGTCAGGGGGAGCGACTCGACGCTGACTGCTAGCGTCAGAGCCAGCGACTCAAAGCTCACTGCTAGCGTCAGGGCTAGCGTCCACAATTGACTTCTAGCGTCAGGACCAGATAAAAAGAGCTGCAAAAACCCTTCTACACCTCCACGTAGTGATCCAGGAAAACAGGCTGCAACAATGCAAACTGGCTAAGGCAACCCAGTACCTAAAAATACCATGCGGAAGTAGGATGTGTCAGATTGAAAGGTGTAAATATCTCACTCAAGCTGTAAACTACGACACAACGCATTTCATTCCCTGGACTAAATTCGGCTACTTACAACACTATTTTCATGGCTTGGTAGCGAGAGTTCGAGAACAAACGAAGAAGACAAGATGATATATCTTTAGCCAATTGGCGTATTTACGTGCCACAATGCAAATGTCGAATTATTAAAGACCAATTTTTTTTGTACATTATTAAAATCAGCATTTGCAAAATTACGAAGCAAAATAAATTAAGGAAAAGCAAGAACTGGAGAATTCTGGACATCAGGCAGATTGCTTTGGAGCAAGCTTACCGCAAGATAAAAATACGCGATAAACACATTAGGAAATGATAAAAACCAGCAATAATATCTTAAATTAATTCGTTAATTTTTTATTTAATCCATTTTATAAATATTTATAACCTTGACTTTATATTCTTTTGTAGATGTTTACCTTATAGTTCAGACATATTTGTGTCTAGAAAATATATATGAACATTGTCTTCAGTTAACAAATGCCCCAATTTGAAAATTGCCTCCGGATTTTACTTGATTTGTTCCACTGAGTTTTTGTGTGTTAATCATCTGAAAGCTAAATTATTTTGAAAGACATTTTAATTCCTTTTTTACCTTTGAAAGCAAATAATCCGGTGCTTAGTTTGACACCTGTAAGGATTTCGCTGTCATTTATGTGAAATGTATTTCGTCCAACAGCCGTAATGGATTGTCTTATTTATGTAACCATTTATTTTCTTATCTTACATAAATATGCGCGCATACAAATATCTAAATATAAATATACATACGAGGATGAATAATGATATAATATATATTAATACATGCATATATTTATATCATCATCATGTAGCATGCTCTTTAAAGAACGTCGCTCCCATCACAGTCTGTCTGAAAGAAACTCGTTCCCTTGCCAAAACTCCAGCCTCTGCAACAGTCATACTCAGGCATTCCTGGATATCTTGGTGCCATCGTTTTCTTGGTCTACCCCTTCCTCTTTTGCCTGGCACCATACCTTCCATCACCGTTCTCTCAAGACCGTTGTGTCTCTTGATGTGACAAAAGTATTTGCATTTTCTAGCCAAAATGGAATTGATAAACCAGTTTTCCTCTATGCTCAACTCTTGCCGAATGTCTACATTTTTTTTTTTTTCTCTGTCCAGGGTATTCTGAGGATCTTTTTGTAACATTTTGACTCGAAGAATTCGATTCTTTGTCTAGTAGTTTTAGTAACCGTCTATGCTTCACAGCCATAAGCTGCCACAGGAAAAACATAGGCTCTCAAGACTTACTTTTATCATTTTGTTGGTGCTCTGCCATAATTTCTTCAGGCTGTCCAGTCTCTGCATTGTTTCTGATTTCTTTCGAGCAGTCACCATTTTTGTCAATTCTGGAGCCCAGATATTCAAAATGTGTGACCTGACCTATTTCCTCACCACCCATTGTAAAATACACATACATATATATATAAATGTTTATGTATTTATGTGTTTGTACAATGTAGGGGCGCATGCATATTAATGCCAAGACTGACAAAGCCAGATTTACTTGCAAATCTTTTAGCGAAATGCAGAAGAACTTGGCAGCTGAACCGCCATTAAAAAAGATGTGGTTGCTGTCACAGAAGTGCTAAGTTTTGTGTGCACGCGTGTTGGGTAAGGATTCCTAGCTGATATACTATGTTCGGACGATGAGCGAACTTGTTCCACAAGTTATCCAGACTTGACTATTAGAGTGCGGGCGAACAGCGGATTTGTTCGACAAGTTATGAAAACTGGACAATTTGAGTCCGGGCGAATAGCGGACTTGTTTCACACGTATTCCAGACTTGACTGTTAGTGTCCGGACGAATACCGGACTTGTCTCAAAAGTTATTCACACTTGACTATTAGTGTCCGGGCGTATAGTAGACTTGTTCTACACGTTATGGGGACTTGACTATTAGTGTCCGGATGAATAGCGGAATTATTCGACAAGTTATGAAAACTGGACAATTAGTGTCCGGGCGAATAGCGGATATGTTCTGTACATTATCCAGACTTGACAATTAATGTTCGGATGAATAGCGGACTTGTCTCATACATTATCCAGACTTGACAATTAATGTTCGGACGAATAGCGGACTTGTCTCATACATTATCCAGACTTGACTATTAATGTTCGGACGAATAGCGGACTTGTCTCAAACGTTATAATCTCAAATTGAGGGACTTATTGCGGTCTTGTCTTACAAATTACAATGTTCGGACGAATAGCGGACCTGCCCAAGAGGTTAAATTCATATGTCCAGACTCATAGCGGTATTACCTAACACGATAATCCGAATAATAAGCAGCAGCTCCGTTAGTGCTCGTACCTCTGGCAGCAAAAGAGATGTAGTTTAATTCCTTGTCTCGGCACGCTCAAGTCTACACAGCTGTACAAATGAGATATACTCAGGAGTTTAAGAAAGCCAATCTGATAAAAACTGAAACTTTTAGGACCAAGAAACACAATCTTCTTCTTCTTCTTTGCGTTCAGGATCTTTTGGTCATGCTATATCTGCAGGCTAGTCGCCATGATGAAGTCTGTAGTCTTCACCAGGTCGGAGCGGCTGCCCCACAGCTTTTGTCTCAGCTCCGCACCCTCTGGTCAGGTCTGGCATCTCATTTCCCTATAGATTGGGCATTTTTGTAGAATATACTCAGGGTTCTGGCATCCTGTTCCACATGGGCACTCATCGGTGTGTGAGATACACAATCTCCACCTGACGTAAGGGTATAAGGTAGTGGATTTCAACAGGTCTCGGAGTTCAGACATCTAGGCAGTATTTTTGGAGCAGACGTCAAGCTAGTCGTGGGATCAAGATGCTGAGCAGCGCATGAGCTGCAGTGGTCAGCGACCCATAGCTGACTGCTAGCGTCAGGGCCAGAGCTGCCAAGACCCTTCTACACCTCCACGAGGTGATCCTCGATAACAGGCTGCAGCAGGGCAGACTGACTAAGGAGAAGGAATCGAAGAGGGAATGCTAACCCGGTACTCAAAAAATACTTGCTGAAGTCGGATTTGTTGGACCAAAAGGTGCAAATATCGCAGTCAATCTGTAAACTACGACACAACGCATTCTCTTCTCTGGACTGCATTCTGCTAATTAAGACCTTTCAAGATTTGGTATCGGGAGATTGAGAACGAACGAAGCCAAGCTAAGCCAGCCGTAGAAATCGAGAGTAGGAGTACAAAAGAATTTGATAAGTGACCATCCATCTTTCGCCACATCTTAGATTTCCAAGCAGAATTTGTCGACAAAGCAACAGCTGATAAACATATGTATGCCCATTCTGTGTAACCAGTGCCAAACCTGGTCCCTGTCCAAGGGGATTAAGAGAAGAATTTCGACGTGTGAGATGAAGTGTTTGAGGAAGGTCATCGGCGTTACCAGGAGAAACACATTCTGAAGCGGAGACGTTCTATATATTATCGGAATCGGCCTTTTTCTTGAGTCCATTTCCAGGCAAAGACAGTTGCTCAGTAATGTTATGGAAGTACTCCCTAATCCACTTCCATTAATGCCTCTCAATGCTAGAATGTCTTAGTACAGGGCAAGAAAAAGACTGCGCTGCACGTGGATAAATGGATTTAGAATAATCTTGTAACGTCACGAGTCCACAACTGCCGACGAAATGCACTTCGCGCAGTTCAGACTGCAAAGCTCCCAACTACGCTCATTGGTTAACGAAACTGAAAACTAACTAACTAAAAATAAGTTAGTTGACCATCGCAAGCCATGATGGCGACACCATGAGACGGATTTGTCTGGATGATATAACTTGTGCTGTATTTGAATTTTAGTGAGGAAGAAACTGTTTTTGGTCATCAACCTCACTCTCTGGTCCCGAGCTGCATTGGGCCAGTGGCAAGACTTAAGACGACTGGGGGTAATTCGGGATGCAGGCACTCTAGTCTCACGTGTTAAGAGACCAGGGGTGGCTTGAAACCTGCAGAGTTCGAACCCACACCGTTTCCGTTCATCGCTTAGAGAGACGAATGCCTTACCTGTCAGACTGACTACCTACCTACGTACCTACCTACGTACCTACCTGTATAAATAACTAAGCAACCACCACACTCACTCACCACAAACTAATCAACCAACCATCCAAATAACTATCTAACCAACCAATCAACCATTTAACTAGCTAACTAACTAACTTAATAACCAATCATTCAACCAACTAACGAACCAACCAACCAGCCAACCAACCAACCAACTAACTTACCAACTAGCCAACCAACTAGCCAACCAACCAGCTAATTAAACAACCAACTAGCCAACCAACCAACCAACCAACTAACTAACTTCCCAACTAACCAGCCAACTAACGAACTAGCTAACCAACAAACCAGCCAAATAACAAATTATCCAGCCAACCAACCAACCAACCAGCCAGCCAACCAACAAACTAACGAATATACCAACTAACCAGCCAACCAACCAACTAGACAATCAACAACCCAACCAAACAACCAATTATCCAGCCAACCAGATAACCAACTAACCAACCAACCAACCAGCCAACCAACCAACCAACTAACCAGCCAACCAACCAACCAACTAACTAACTAACTAACCAACCAGCCAACCGACTAACTAACTTACCAACTAACCAGCCAACCAATCAACCAACCAACCAACTAAACAGCCAACCAACTAACCAACCAACGAACCAAACATCGAACTCACTAACTAACTACTAATCAATCAGCCAACCAGACCGCCTAACCTAAACCTAGTCTAGGCTGACCTAGCCTAGCCTACGCTAAATTAAAGAAACATAACATATCCAACTGACTGACAGCCTGACTGATTGACAGCCTGACTGATTGACTGACTGACGAACTAAAGCTAACACATAAAGATATGAAGTGTCTAACAGTCCAGCGCCGGCTGGAAAAATATCCTGACCATCCCCTCCCCACGGCTAAGAAGACTAACAAAATTGTCCCAAAGACTTCCAGACCCAACTCTAAATGTCCGTACCGACAGCGGTGTAGACACACAGGATATCCGTACTTACTATAAATGCGAATTTACATGCAGTTGCAGTTATAATGCGTGCCTCCCACGGCAAAAGGACTGAATTGTATGTCCGGCCTCGACATGGTCTAGTATACCCAGCTGTAAGAAACGGACCTGACTTAAAGTGAGAACGTCAACCGACAGGACAGACGATATAAGTATAATGCTCTTTGAAGGCAACTACTCACAGCTGGCTGCCTGCGTCATTGTCAGAGACAACCAGTTGATTGAGACTCTACCACGACTTCAACTGGCGACCCTAGAAACAGGCTGCTCGTGTTGTTATTGTTTAATGCCCACAATGAGTAAGTTTACTCTTTTGTGCGCCCTGAAAGGGGCGTTAAGTGGCGGTTGTAGTAGATTTCCTTACATCACGAGCGTGCTGATGAAAGTGGAAGCGGGTCCTCCATGTGGTTACGCTATGCTTGGTTCATGACGCTCACTACTACGGAGATCACGTCGATACCTATCTCGCTAGCCAGACTGCCTTTAAAACAGCCTGTTTCCAGGGAAAGGGTACAGTGTGGTCTAGAGGTAGGACGTCGGCCTCGGTTGGTGGAGGTCGCGGATTCAAATTACGGTGTTCTAGAACATGGCATACCAACTCTACTACAGACATGGCCTTTTCCACGGTGGACATTCAGGACAAAATAGACCAACAGGTGCTAAACCAATTGGCAGGTAGCGACCACAGGCCAATTAGGCTAGAAGTTGATATGGAAGTAGGCTCACAGGAAACAAAACCGCTCCCACGTTGGAACTATAAACGAGCCGACTGGGGCAGATTTGCAAGCCTGACAGATGCGAAACCATCAACACACGGAATAACAAAATGAAGCTTATGGTGGAAAGCCTAAGCAAAGAAATAAGGCAGGCAGCCACCGAAACCATCCCAAGAGGGGCAAGGAAAAACTACAAGCCATATTGGAATGATGAACTGCAGAAAGCGGAAGACGAAGTCTCAAGTGCTAGGAACATGGCAGAGCGAGAACAATCTATGGAGGCAAATATCGCCCTCAAAGCCACCACGGCGAAATACAAATACACTCTAAACCAAATAACAAGAGACAGCTGGAAAAACAAAACAGAAAGCCTCAATCTAGACAAAGACGGGAACAAACTATGGAAGTTAGTCAGAGCCATGAATGACGAAACTCCATCAAACAAACAAATTACCCTCAGGCAGGGCGACAACATGCTCACTGGAAAAAAGGCACCAAACGCCTTTATAGAACATTATGCCAGAGCAAAACACATTGATGTTCCTACAAATAGGCAAACAGACATTAATGAAGAACAAATGGGGCACGACAACATCAATATGGCACCAGAGGAGCACATGATGGAAAAACTAACAATGAACGAAAAGGAAGAGGCCATGAGAACATTAAAGAAAAGGAAATCTACCGGAAAAGACGGGATAACAAACGAAATGCTGATGGGGCTGAGCCAAACAGCGAAGAGGAAGTTACTATCAGTCCTGAACTAAAGCTGGAAAAGGGGAATAGTACCGCAGGCATGGATAGAGGTGGTAATTATACCAGTACCAAAGAAAGAGAAAGAAAGAGCAGATGCAAATGGATACAGGCCTATCAGCCTACTGAGCTGTGTCGGCAAACTGATGGAGCGTTTGATAAACACCAGATTGATGTGGCACCTGGAAGATAAACACATACTAATTCCACAGTAAGCAGGATTTAGACAACACAGACCCACTGATGATCAGATCACTCTCATAGCCCAAGAAATAGAGGATGCTTACCAGGAGAAAAAGCACACAGTAGCGGTTTGGTTGGACCTAGAAACGGCATTTGACAAGGTCTGGAAAGAGGGACTTAAAAGTCAAGCTACGAAGAAGTGAAGTTTGTGGGAAAATGTACAGATGGATCAGCCACTACCTTAAAAACAGAACAGTCATAGTTCAAGTACAAGGGCACATGTGCAAAGAGGTGACACTTGAGCAGGGAGTACCCCAAGGGGGACTACTGTCACCGACACTCTTCCTGGTGTATATAAATAAGATAACAGAGAATATACCAAGCAGAGTCCACAGCTCCATATTTGCAGACGATCTGGCTATGTGGACCTCTGAAAAAAATCTCACCATAGCAAGAAATCGGATGCAGCAGGCCCTAACATCGCTGGAGGAGTGGGCGAACTCATGGCTGGTCAAAATAAATGAGGAAAAAACAACATGCACAATATTCTCGCTTTCAAACAAACCCCAAAATACCAAAATAAGTCTTAAAGGCAAATACCTGAGGCCAAACGACAACTCATACTACCTGGGAGTCACATTTGATCCGCGCATGACATGGAAAAGTCAGATCGAGAGAAACCGAATGAGAGCCAGAGAAAGAATGGCAATCATGAGGAAACTTGCTGGCACAAGCTGGGGAGCAGACGAAGGCATACTAAAGAAACTGTACACTGGAAGAGTGAGACCAGTTCTCGAGTATGGCATTGCGGTATGGACAACAGCAGCAAAGGCGAACTTTGATAAAATTAACAAACCTCAAAACCAAGCCATGAGAGTTATAACAGGAGGCATGAAGTCAACGCCAATTGTAGAACTTGAATAGATTACAAATCTGCAGTCCATGACCGACAGAAGAGACTGCAGGGCCCAGCAGCAAGAGGAAAAAATCAGAAGACTGACTGACCATCCAATGCATAAGAGACTAAATAACTTTGGAAATGGGAATCTAAAGCGGATAAACTTTGTTGAAAAAGTCAAAGCAAAGATGAGCGAAGACCCTATGAACGCATTAACAACACCAAAGCCCATCCCTACTGTACGAAAACCTACCTGGAGGCAGCATATATTTCTAGAGGTGGTAGAAAATATACCAGGTATTGGAAACAAAAACTGCCAGACTGAAAAAGAAAGAAGAGATACAACCCTGAGGCACATAACGAAAAACTACCCAAGCATGGACTGGACCCATGCATACACCGACGGTTCTGTAACAAACACAACACAGAAAGAAGGGGCAGAGGGGTATTCCTGAGCCTACCAAATGGTAGGAAAGTAACACGGTCAGTGGCAACTGGAAAATACTCAAGCAATTTCAGAGCGGAGGCAGAGGCACTGAGGGCTGCAGTAGAAGAAATGGTGACAAGCAAGATAAATGAAAGCCATATAGTCCTGCTTTCTGATGCCCAAGTTCTATGGCAGTGTCGACAGCCTCAGGATGACCGCTGATTTTCGAAAAAATAAAGGTTGATGTCTGACTGGGTACGATGAAGAAGTGAAGACAAATCACGGTGGAAATCGGCATTTTTTTTTCACTCGAACTTTCTGGTATTTACTCAAATTCCTGAGTAGTAGAGATCGGGCAAACGTGTTCAGTGTCACACACGTTAAAATCCAACGGCAGTTGGAAATCGAAAAGAGCAGATTTTACGGCCACTGCCCGGTCCAAATTATATCAAAATGATGTTTAAAATCTACGCAATCAATTATGGACCCACGGGAATGCTCGTGAGATTCTAAACAGAAACAAAAATTTAAAAGGAAGACGAACAGATCACTTATTTGTTAAACCGTGTGCAAAGGCGTCCATTCTTCGACTAAACTATACTTTTCATGAAACGCTACATGGAAGATAGATCGTGATCCAGGTCAGTATATTGTGCCTGACCCTGACGCAACAGTCTGGTCAGTATATTGCCCCTGACCCTGACGCAATGTCCTGGTCAGTATATTGTGCCTGACCCTGACGCAATGTCCTGGTCAGTATGTTGTGCCTGACCCTGACGCAACGGTCTGGTCAGTATATTGTGCCTGACCCTGACGCAATGTCCTGGTCAGTATGTTGTGCCTGACCCTGACGCAACGG
Organism: Ariolimax columbianus; assembly: GCA_036924085.1. Classification (NCBI taxonomy): domain Eukaryota; kingdom Metazoa; phylum Mollusca; class Gastropoda; order Stylommatophora; family Arionidae; genus Ariolimax; species Ariolimax columbianus. The sequence goes on from JAVGWX010000024.1 coordinate 28,537,915, forward strand.
TCTGGTCAGTATGTTGTGCCTGACCCTAACGCAACATCCTGGTCAGCATATTGTGCCTGACTCTGACGCAACCTCCTGGTCGGCATATTGTGCCTGACTCTGACGCAACCTTCTGGTCAGCATATTGTGCCTTACTCTGACGCAACCTCCTGGTCAGCATATTGTGCCTGACTCTGACGAAACCTCCTGGTCAGCATATTGTGCCTGACCCTAACGCAACATCCTGGTCAGCATTTTGTGCCTGACTCTGACGCAACCTCCTGGTCAGCATATTGTGCCTGACTCTGACGCAACATCCTGGTGAGTATGTTGTGCCTGACCAGACTAGGGACTCAGTTCCCCGACTGCAGGTTATTAATCCTAATTGATAGTTGTCCATGGCGAGCCGAGATGACGAGTGCGTCAAATAGGTGTAGTTAGATGTTCAGAGTGCTCCGCTGGGGTCTTCGTGTATGACAAGGATAAGAATAGCATCACTGCCCCACAGAGAGCATGTCGTAGGAGGCGATTAACTGTGTGACATGGCATAATACCGGTCATGGTTAGGGGGTTTGTTTAGCGAAGCACAGATGGCGCCTAACAGGCTGCGTGTCTACTTTGCTTTATTAAGATGGACTTGCACATCAGTTAACCACCCTCCGCTGCACTTATCCCAACGTAGAGGAGTATTAATCTGCTCGAGCCTATCCCACTAAGCAGGAAATCCTCATTCTGGCTCCATCCAGCTCATACCAGAACTGGAACCTGCACAGGGGCATCTGCCACTGTAGAAGGACAGGCCGACTAAGAAGTGCATAGTCGTCCAGCCTTCCCCTGGGAGACTTACATCGAATCTTACATTACTATTCCGGAGAGCCAACGTCTCCAGGCGGCTGCCTGCATGACCTACCTAGGCAGTACCCTCCATAGTAAAGTACCCCATAGCATTACTGCCGTAGAGCTGTGAGGTGTTAGCGATCTCACATTTCAAAGGCTCGGCTATATGAGGGCGGTATCCATCTCCTCTCCCTCGCCGCATTTACTTCCCGGACTGAACTGGTACCAATTTAAGGCTGGGTTGATCCGGGAGGCACTGCGGTCTGAAAAAAATAATTACCGCCTCAACTAGGGAATGCGCTGCACTACGTGGCTCCCAGAGAGGCCAATTTCGACTGTGAGGTCAATACCAAGATTTATAAGGTGAGTTCTGAGTTTGAGAGGCTCCAAGAAGACGTCTGGAGCGAACATGGCATCAGTATCGCCAAGGTAAAAGTGTATTGTGCTGCGGTATTACCAATTCTTCTGCATGCTTGTGAGACATGGACAGTGTATAGCTGACGTGTCAGACAGGTCAATAGTGTTTACTTGAGCTGTCTGCGTAGGCTGCACCTAATCAGGTGGCAGGATGAAGTGCGTAAGCATACATACGCTTCTGAAAATAGTTCGGCTTAGGTGAACTGGACACGTTGTTCGCATGTCAGATGAGGACATGTCAGATGAGGGCATGTCAGATTAGCGCATATCAGATGAGCGCATGTCCAAGCAGATGTTATACGGTGAACCCTGTTTACAGATGCCCTGGCCGTGGTTACAGTACTAATAAGCCAGACAAATACAGAACTTAATGACTTAAGAGCAGCACTGCTCTGTCAACTATGCCAGCAGTCCACACCTAAGAGAATAGTGGTACATTGGGTTTCATCCCACTGCAACATCCAAGGCAACGAGGAGGCAGACAGACTGGTAAAAGAAGGTGGAAGGTTACCACAACCAGATTCTAGTGTGACCTACGAAGAGTCCAAACGGTTTATTAGGGCCAGATACATGGCCAAATGGGAAACAGGGCTTACTGGCTACACTCACAAGAAATGATGCTTATTACCAGCTGAACAGAAGAGAGCAGGTGGTGGTCTTCAGACTCCGCACAAGCCACAACAGACTGAGGTACCATCTATTCAATAAACTGAAAATGGGTGCTACTGACGAATGCATCTATGGTATTGGAAAAATGACCGCTGGACATCTGCTGCAAAATTGCCAGACAAACGAGGACCAGAGAAAGCACACGTGACCATCACCAATTTCAACACTAGACAAGCTCTATGGCAGTGTCGACAGCCTCAGGATGACTGCTGCTTTCTTCGAACAAATTTAAGTTGACGTCTGACAGCGTACGAAGAAGAAGAAGAAGAAGAAGAAGAAGAAGAAGAAGAAGAAGAAGAAGAAGAAGATATGGCGAGCTCCTCACAGTAGACAAAAGAACCACTACAGAGTGTCCATGAGAATGTGTCTGAAAAGCCTCAATATAAATGTCCCCTCCTGGAAGATGCTGGCACAAACCAGTACCACCCGCGGGCTAGTATCACCGATCGTGTTCAGATAGCAGAGCGTATAGCCCTCACGGAGGCTCAGCGAAGGTGTCCGACCCGGAGAAGTGGCAAGCACGATGTTTCCACAGCCGGCTCCACACATGTGTGTATCCTGAACGGGGCAGGATATGCCGTTCTGGGATTGGTCTTTACAGACATAGGAGAGCACATTTTGCAGCAATAGAAGGAACTATTATCATGTTGCAGTCACATGTAGTCACATGACTGTACATTCTGATCCGTGCAGGTCAAATGTCGCCTCCACGACTTGGTCCTGGATAACAGGCTGCAATAAGAGCGGACTGGCAAAGGACAAGGGATGGAAGAGAGAAGGCTAACTCGGTACTAAACAATTCCTGCTGAAGTCGGATGTGTCGGACCGAAAGGTGCAAATTCGCACAGTCAAGCTGTAAACTACGACACAACGCATTCCGTTCTATGGACTACATCCTCCTACTTGCAAAACCCTTTTCAGGGCTTGGTAGCGGGACGAACGAAGAAGGGGCAGAAGGTCCGTCTAGCATTCTATTATTTCGTGCAAATTTCTCAGGAGGCGACATCTTTAAGGATAGGGATCGTAGCGGAAAGCCAGACCTGGTGCTAAACATGGTGTGTTGAAATAAGACGTGTTGGCTAAAAGGCATGCAAGACGCAGCTTCGCTGTGAAATACAACAGAAAGTTAGAGAACTTCATTTTCAGGTCGAATGGAGAAGAAGCAGCGGAAATAATCCATAGATTGCAAACTTGTTTAATCAGACGTGAGTCTGGTATGGAGGGACAACTGGGAGAACGGAGAAGTGTGTACGACCAGCGAGCTGAAGGAAACCATCAGTGACCCCACTTTTCGTGACAGTAAGACATCGCGTATGCCCGGAGTGCAGTGCCATCGAATCTTAACAGGAGGGAGGAAACTGGTATTCCTCATCCCAGAAAAACATGCGCGATCTAGCCCAAATGTAGATTCTAACACGCCATCCTTGACGGCAAAGCCTGCCATGCGACAGTATTCACGTATTCTCGATGTCCGGACAAACAGCGTGTATATTCCGTCAGACATCCGGACCCAACTCCAAATGCCCGGCCGAGTAGCGGGTTCAAAATTTGCTCCATCTTCCCATCTAATCTTCATTCTCTATGCCTTCTCACACTGCACGCGAACGGGTTAATTTTTCTCTGAAGCTATCACGCGCCACAGAAGGCCAGGCCTGGCCTGGGCCTCCTTAGCAGACGTTTGCTGATCAGAGCCATAGCAGTCCTGAGGGCGGTTCTGTCAGTCTTAAGTAAGTAGCGAAATAGACAGACCGAGAGGAGGATACGTCATGAGTTTCTTCAGCGGTAATTAGGTTTTTCGATTACGTGAGGTAGACACGGGAGGGTAGGTGGTGTGTAGGGGCGGGAGAGGGGAGATGTGAGGGGGGGGGGAGATGGGAGTAGAGGCTAGGAGACGAGAGAAGGGAGATGTGAGGGGGGGGTGGGTGAGCAGAGGATTGGAGGAGAGAGAAAAGAGATGTGATGGAGAGAAGGAACAGAGGCGAGTAGGCGAGAGACGGGAGATGTGAGGGAGGGAAGGAACAGAGGCTTGGAGCAAGAGACGGGAGATATGAGGGAGGGAAGGAGAACATAGGCTTGGAGGATAGAGAGAAGACTAAGAAGGTGAGAGAAGGAGTGGAGAAACGTGCTAAAAGAGAAGATCACAGAGGCGTCGTATGGGGTAGAGGGAGAACTGAGGTTAGGAGGGCAGAGAAGAGTGATATGATGGACATGGAAAATTGAGGTTAGGATTGAAGAGAAGGATGGTATCGGGGAGAGGTAGAGCTGAGGCTAGGAGGCGACCAGAAGTTGAGAATGTGAGAAATCAGTGTTAGGCAAGTTATTTTGGTCATATAACAAGACATACCTCCTTGTTGAAGATCATACTGGAGGGTAGGGGTGGAAGGCAGTCGTTCAAGAGGTAGGCAACGTTTTAAGTTGGTGGATACCATCAGGAGATGGACTGGAACAAAGCCTGTCCGATTGCATCGTTACGGCAAGAGATAGAGCAGACAGTGAGTCCATTGCAACGGATCTTCGACGTGGAGACGGCACATAAGCTGAACTGGATTGAAAGCCCCCATTAATGAAAGTCTACACTATTTATACCACGGGGACAGTGTGGGCTAGTGGTTAAGTGACACTGCTCACAACCAGAAGGTGCTGGGTTCGATCCCCAGCACCGGCCGTTACCCCGGGGAAGCAAACCCTTAGAAAATGCAGGAGGAAGCAGACCCTTACATAAAATGCATGCTGAAGTGGGTTGCACTGGGTCGATAGGTGCAAAATAAAAACCACAGTGCAACAAATACCGCCTGTGGATTAGAGAAATAAAGCAAATGAAAAATAAAAATAAATATTGAAAAAAAATAAAAAAATACCAAGACTGGTTATATAAGCCATGTCCCAGAGTCATACAAAAGCACATTCCATATTCTGAAGGTTTTCATGTTCATGTTTGTGCCGGAACCAATCCTACTCCATCTTCCTAGCCCTCAAGGTAGATCTCTAGTAGTATACACATTGCCTTTGTTAGAGTCATTGAAGTTGAGGTCTGAAGATGGAGGAAGGAAGAAGAAGAAGAATGGGATTCATCCCTTCGTGTCGGATTCGTAGACTAAGGGAAAGCATTTGGTCATTTGGTAGTTTAGGCCAGTTTCCCTTCCGCTGGTCCATGGCTGATACAGGTCAGTTGAAATGTTCTGCCGGTCCGTGAAAACGTTATTGCGGACTAAACCCTTATTGTGGAGGTTAACTTGGCTTGGTTTGGTTTAGCTTGCCTTGGCTTGGTTTGGCTTAGCTTAGCTTGGCTTGGTTTGGGTTGGCTTGGTTTGGTTTGGCTTGGTATGGTTTGGCTTGGTTTGGGTTGGCTTGGTTTGGTTTGGGTTGGTTTGGTTTGGTTTGGTTTGGTTTGGTTTGGTTTGGTTTGGTTTGGTTTGGCTTGGCTTGGTTTGGGTTGGCTTGGTTTGGCTCGACTTGGCTTGACTTAACTTGACTTGGCTTCGTTTGTTCTCAATCTCCCGCTATCAAACCATGAAAGGCTTAAGTAGCAGAATGTAGTCCAGAGAAAGGAATGTGTTGTCTCGTAGTTTACAGCTTGACTGTGATATATGCACCTTTCTGTCCAACAAATCCGACTTCAGCAAGCATTCTTTGAGTACCGGATTAGCATTCCCTCTTCGATCCCTTCTCCTTAGCCAGTTTGCCCTGCTGCAGCCTGTTATCCAGGATCACCGCGTGGAGGTGTAGAAGGGTTTTGGCAGCTCTGGTTCGCTGGCCCTAACGCTAACAGTCAGCTATGGGTCGCTGATCACTGCAGCTCATCCGCTGCTGATCATCTTGATCCCGACTTAACTCAACTTTATACTGGTTTAGAAGACTCTGCAGAGTATGTATACAACCAATTTCATTTACATTTCCTTGCGCTAAAAGCTGTACGCATCCAATGTATTCTTAAATGCATTAATTATCCCTGCCTCCACTACTTCCTGTTTCAATGCATTCCAACCATTCACCCCTCTATGGCTAAAAAAAAATATTTCCTAATATCTAGCCTGGACCTTTCTTTTGTTGATTTCTAGCTATTTCCTCTTCTTCTTGTAGATTGTTGTATTTTGAAAATAAACTTGCTATGATCAAAGATTTAATTGACTAATTTTGTTAACTGACATGACGTGACCTACACAAGTATTCGTTCATTTCGGACACAAGATCTCCATCGAAATTTTGCGTGCTTATCAACGTTATAAAGGGTTGGTTTTTTGTTTGGCATTTTCGTTTATTTGTTGCAAATGACTAAAGGTAAAGATGGATCCCACGGCAAGAACTGTCGTATGGGATGAAGATAACTCTAGATGGACTAAGCCGCAGTCTATGTGAGGTGGGTTGGATAAGCTGCAGTCAATGTGAGGTGGGTTGGCTAAGCTGCAGTCTATGTGAGGTGGGTTGGCTAAGCTGCAGTCTATGTGAGGTGGGTTGGCTAAGCTGCAGTCTATGTGAGGTGGGTTGGCTAAGCTGCAGTCTAGGTGAGGTGGGTGGGCTAAGCTGCAGTCTATGTGAGGTGGATTGGCTAAGCTGGAGTCTACGTGAGGTGGGTTGGCTAAGTTGCAGTGTATGTGAGGTGGATTGGCTAAGCAGCAGTCTATGTGAGGTGGGTTGGCTCAGCAGCAGTCTATGTGGCCAGTTCCCCTCCTTGTTGTTTATGCTCATGCGCCAGGTACCCATTCTAAGCTTGGTTGACTGGAGAAACGGTCGTACCAGATTTGTTACTAGTCGTCCGTGATTTCGAACCCTGGCGTGGTGTAATTCCATTGCTGGCTAAGCAACACGCGCCACACATGACTAGACCCCCAGGCATGTTAGTCAGGGTCAGGCATGTTAGTCAGGGTCATACATGTTAGTCAGGGTCAGACATGTTAGTCAGGGTCAGACATGTTAGTCAGGGTCAGGCATGTTAGTCAAGGTTAGGCATGTTAGTCTGGGTCAGGCACAACATACTGATCAGGCATGTTAGTCAGGGTCAGGCACAACATACTGGCCAAGACCCTCACCTCGGCTTCCTCGTAGCTCTCCCTGGAAACTGGCTGTTTTCACGACAACACGGCCAATGAGGTGAGGGATCGACGTGATCCCAGTAGTAGTGAACGACACGTAGATGAAACGAAGCATAGCACAACCGCCTGGAGGAGCCTGGTCCACCTTCATCTGCACGGTCGGGATGTGAGGAAATCTACGACAACCCGACACTTAACGTCCTTTTTAAGGCGCACAAAAGAGTAATCTTACTTACTGTGGGCATTCAACAACAACAACAGCAACAACAACAACAACAGCAACAACAACTAGATCTCCAAGTATAGATACATCTAAATTATATCAATCGAAAAATGATAGCCAAGTTTTAGAGGTGAATCTATCTGTTAACACTGTGTTGTGGTATTTCAGAAGACAGAGTTATTTCTAATAATGGTTTTTTGTTTTTTTGTTTCTGTCTGAGCTGTCGGCGAATAATTGTTCCTCAATTCACTGGTCCGAGAAAAAAACGTTTTCAACTTCACTGGACTGAGAAAAATGTTTTCTATTTTCACTGGTCTGCATGTATAGTAAGGTTAGGAAATGTTGGCTTAGACAGAGAATAGGTCTGGAAGTTGTATAAGCATCACAGAGCGCCTCTGGGGGTAACTAACAGAATTAAGGGACATTAGGAAGATAAGAGATAAGAGTTCTTCAAGGTCTGATACAAAGGGATACGTTTTTTGTAGAATATTTTTTATTTGAAAAAAAATTTATATTTTATTGTGGTCGGCCGTGGTGTTTGTGAAGATGAAGAATAGCACCACTGTCCCACAGAGAGCATGTCCGTAAGAGGCGACTCATTTTTTGGCATGGAATAATACCAGCCATGGTTAGGTGGTTTGTTAGATGGCGTCTAAAAGTAAAAGGTTACGGGTCTACTTTGCTTTAGTGTTTGAGTATTAGCAGATGGACTCGCACATTCGTTAACCACGTTCCGCGATATTTGTCCCAAGAGAGTGGAGTAATACGCTGCTCGAGCCTAGTCCGCTAAACAGAAAATCCTTTTCCCAGTTACATCGAGCTCATACCAGATCTTGGAGCAGCATTAGGTCATCTGCTCCTGTACCTGCAGAAGTACAGGTTTACTAAGTACCTAATACTCTATCTATGTTTTTATACTCAGGACAGGTCAGGTGAGGTCATCCCGTAACCGGTGAGATCGTTGGAGCACACATGAAGACATACTCACAAAACCACGCCACATTTCTGTCAGCGGCCGCTATCTGTGTCTCTTCTGGTCGGAGATTGGTCCATTCTTGTATGTTGTCCTCCAATCTCTTTTTTTTTTGGGGGGGGGGGGGGGGGGGGGGGCTCTTCGTCGTCTGCCTTGCACCTTTCCGCGGAGGATCGTATTTGTAAGTCCATTTGATCTCGGTATGTGAGTTTCCTTCTTTTGACAGTTGCCAAGTGGTCTTCAAAAGGCCCTATTGCTGTTGTAATTCTATCTCGTATTTCCTCATTTGTAACTCGATCTTTGTACGTAACGTATAAAAGTCTTCGGAAACATACTCTATAAGACTATGTTATCTAAATAATAATGGTGGTAGTACATATAAATGATGCGTTTGTGAACATCAGTTGATCTAAGTTTGATATAAACATGCGGCCGAAGACGGATGTGTCAGGCCGAAAGGTGCAAATATCGCAGTCAAACACAACGCATTCCATTCTCCAAGACTACATCCTGCTACTTGCAAAGCCCTGTTCAGGGCTTGGTAGCAGGAGTTTGAGAGCGAACGCAGAAGAAGAACATATAATAAACAGTAAGTCTGACAATCAAAAAGAACTAAGCAGCAGTTTATGATATGGAGCCAAGAACAAGGCAGAATTAATCAATTTTAAAAGTTAATTTCAGTGGATACTGAATGGTGTCTGCGATAATAGTGTGTACAATCAAAGAAGATCCTGCAGTATGTTGATCTTGTTTTCTTTTTGTTGTGGCGAGAGGTGGGGTGGGGGTTGGTTGAGATTTTGTGCACAGGATATTTATAAGGAAATGTTTTCTGTTGACAGTGAGAAGTGTCTGTGGTATAAGGCGGTGCTTAACAGGATCAGTACATTTATTCAAAAACGCTCAAAAATGGCTAATTAAGCCCTACATGGTCGTCCTGTAAGTATTATAAGAGAGTCATCTGTGCCGCGAGTGGGGGTAACGATTTGTTCAAGCTGATAGATGAGTAACGATAGACAGTGCAGCAACTGTAATAGGATATTGGCATGATTTAGCCTACATTATAATGCATGATCAATTGAATTTCAGGAAATTATTCCCACTGTGAGTGCTCACACATATGAGGAACACAAAATGACACGAATTGGCGTATGATGGCACTGGAACACCGATGAGATTAGAGTGTCAATGCTAGCGGAAGATGTGTAGAAGAATAAGGGACAATGAAGTGCTATAATAAATGGTTTTAAGGAACGGCATGAGCTAGTGGTTAAGTGACACGTGTCACAATCTAAAGGTGCTGGGTTCGATCCCCATCACAACATCGGCCGTTACCCCGGGGAAGGAAACCCTTAGAAAATGCAGGAGGAAGCAGACCCTTACATAAAAATATATGCTGAAGTCGGATGCACTGGGCCGAAAGGTGCAAAATAAAAACCACAGTGCAACGCACACCGCCCTGGGGATTAGAGAAATAAGGCGAACGCACCCCCCCCCCCCCCCCCACCCCCAATGGTTCTAAAGTTCGTGTCTCGTGTTTGGACGGTTACAGTTGATCTGCCGCAGAGGAGACAGGCCTTGTGGATGAAATGTTACGAAGACTTCTGAACGTCAAGTACAAAGCTCGGGTTACAAATGACGAAAGACCAGAAGAAATTAAAACAGCGATAGGACCGTTGTTAGACTCTTGGCAACGCTCAAAAGACGGATAATCCCTTGGTATGGCCACACAGCGCGATCAAACGATCCTGCACGGGAGAGTGCAAGGCGGACAACTAAGAGGTCGTCCCATAAAGAGATGGGAGGACGACACAAAAGAATAGACCAATCTCCGACCTGATGAGGTATAGGCCGAGGCCGCTGACAGACACGGATGGCGTGGGGTTGTGGGAGTATCTTCATGTTTGTCCAATGACATCACCGGTTACGGGATGACCTGACCTTTCCTGATCTGATTTCTAAATTTAATCCTATCCAAACAATGAAAAAAAAAAATATTTGTGACCTATTTACTGACTTGCCCTCGTATAATGGTTACTGTTGGCTGCTTTCTAAAATATTGGTATAGACGACAATGCCAACAGTGTGCCATCTACTCATTGCGTAGGTTCCTGGTTCAAATCCCGTTATCGAAACGACCCAACCTACCCAGCTGCAAACGTGCACCTGGTTCTATGGTTAGGGAAGACAAATCACCGAAGGAATAGAACTGTCCATTTCACCTCACGCAAAAACGCTTACAGTACACTGAACCAACACTTTATCCGCGATAGCAGTGAGACTACCGTTGCTCTTAAACCACAGGTTTGACGACAGCACATATCAAACATCACCCATATTGATGTACGTCCTAAAGGGAATGTTCCCAGCTCCGCCATTTTCCGGCCGAATATGGATGACTCTTCTGCTGAAATCTAGCGGAAAAAAACCTCGGAAATACCCGGAACTCGTGTCATTATTTTAGGAGGGTGTATGGAGGAGTTGGGAGAATGTGTTGAGAGGATTAGTCGGCTAATTTAATTTAATTGTATTGCTAATTTCACAACAACAACAACAAAATCAAATGTAATAGAATTCGGTCAATTCCGAACGATAAGTTTGATAGCACATGCATCTGCAAATCTTTTGAAGATAATTTTGACGAGAAAGAATGGGAAGATAGAGAAGGTACTGAAAGATAACCAGTTTGGATTTAACAAGGCCAGAGGTACACGGGATGCCATCGGAACATTGCGGCTTCTCGCAGAAAGAATGATCGATCAAGGACGTGCTCTGTTTATGTTTTATTGAGTACAAGAAAGCCTTTGATCGTGTCCCCTGGAGGAATCTGCAGCAAATAGGTATAGAAAGATCACTCATTAAGTTAATCCATAACCTGTATGAGAATCAAGGGGCGATTATTTCAGTCACAGAAGGTCTCACGGATCCAGTTTCCATTAGACAGGGGTTACAACAGGGCTGCTTGCTTTCACCGAGTCTCTATAACAGGGGGTACGACAGGGCTGCTTGCTTTCACCGAGTCTCTATAACAGGGGGTACGACAGGGCTGCTTGCTTTCACCGAGTCTCTATAACAGATGGTACGACAGGGCTGCTTGCTTTCACCGAGTCTCTATAACAGATGGTACGACAGGGCTGCTTGCTTTCACCGAGTCTCTATAACAGATGGTACGACAGGGCTGCTTGCTTTCACCGAGTCTCTATAACAGGGGGTACGACAGGGCTGCTTGCTTTCACCGAGTCTCTATAACAGGGGGTACGACAGGGCTGCTTGCTTTCACCGAGTCTCTATAACGCATATTCTAAGATAATGATGGCCAAAGTTAGGTGGAGTTGTAATAGGGGCGTCAAAGTTAGTGGTATGAAAGTTCATGGTATGAAAGTTAATGATATGAAAGTTAATGATATGAAAGTTAATGATATGAAAGTTAATGATATGAAAGTTAATGATATTAAAGTTAATGGTATGAAAGTTAATGATATGAAAGTTAATGGTATGAAAGTTAATGATATGAAAGTTAATGGTGTGAAAGTTAGTGGTATGAAAGTTTATGATATGAAAGTTAATGGTATGAAAGTTAATGGTATGAAAGTTAATGGTATGAAAGTTAATGGTATGAAAGTTAATGGTATGAAAGTTAGTGGTATGAAAGTTTATGATATGAAAGTTAATGGTATGAAAGTTAATGGTATGAAAGTTAATGGTATGAAAGTTAATGGTATGAAAGTTAGTGGTATGAAAGTTAATGGTATGAAAGTTAATGGTATGACAGTTAGTGGTATGAAAGTTAATGGTATGACAGTTAGTGGTATGACAGTTACTGGTATGGAAGTTAATGGTATGACGGTTAGTGGTATGGTAGTTAATGCTATGAAAGTTAATGTTATGACAGTTAATGGTATGACAGTTAATGGTATGACAGTTAGTGGTATGAAAGTTAATGGTATGAAAGTTAATGGTATGACAGTTAATGCGATTAAATTTGCCGATGACCAAGCGATAGTGGAAGGACCAGTATCAACGTTTCTAATGCTGCTACAAAAACAAAAAATTGTAGCACGGTAAACGAGTTGGGCATAAAAAATAACCACATTGACGATAAAGACATTGGTAATATCCAGGCAACATAGACAAATCGATATAATGAATGAAGAAATAATCGAACAACTACATTAGTTTACATATCTGAGGCAGAACCATAACATGAGATGTCTGGAATGAGATAGAAATTAAGACAACGATTGAAATGGCAATCCGGTAATCCTGCCAGCCCTCTGCTATAGTAGCGAAATCTGGTCTCTAACAGAAGCAGCAGTGGACGAACTGAGACACCACACGCATCTCTTAAAAGATGCCTCGTGGGTATAACTATCAGACAACAGCGGCAGAGCGAACTACACAATAGCGACATCTGGAGAATGTAACACATCAAGGATGTTCTACAGTACGTCAACCACTCAAAACATCGCTGAGCAGGTAATATAGCTAGACGACAAGATGAAAGATGGAGTACCATAACCATCAAGTGGTACCCACGCGACAACCGTCATAGGGGACTGACCTCAACTCGCTGGCGAGATTCACTAGACAAGTACAACATTCACGACCCCACAACAGACAGACTACTATCCCACTGGACGACACGCGCCCGCGACAGGAACGAATGGATCCTGAGCTAGGACCCGCTCTAAGATGACCGCCACCCCTTGACGAAGAATGGGTCGAACTACGACTAAGATTGCAATGGCAAAAATGACTTCAAAGAAAAACAGAAACTGTTAACCTCAAAGGATAGAAGGATAGAAGGATAGAAGGAAGGATAGAAGGATAGAAGGAAGGATAGAAGGATAGAAGGATAGAAGGAAGGATAGAAGGATAGAAGGATAGAAGGAAGGATAGAAGGATAGAAGGATAGAAGGATAGAAGGAAGGATAGAAGGATAGAAGGATAGAAGGATAGAAGGAAGGATAGAAGGATAGAAGGAAGGATATAAGGATAGAAGGATAGAAGGAAGGATAGAAGGATAGAAGGATAGAAGGAAGGATAGAAGGATAGAAGGAAGGATAGAAGGATAGAAGGATAGAAGGAAGGATAGAAGGATAGAAGGATAGAGGGATAGAACTAAGGAAAAGAGTAATCGCTACTCATTTATGGCCAACTGCCCTGTGTGGGCCCGAAACATGGACTTTAGCGAAAAGGATGAAAAGAGATTGGACGAGTTTGGAATATGGTGCTTTAGTAGAATGGAATGAGTAAGTTGGACAAAAAGAAGATCCAATGACAATGTACTCACTGATGTGGACGCACAAAAACAAATATTTAATATGATACAAAAACGTTAGTTGAATTGGCTGGGTCACAATATGAGAGATTAAAGTCTTCTGCAGAAGATACTATAGGGCAAGATTGATTTGGCTGGGTGACAATATGAGACATGAAAGTCTTCTACAGAAGATACTAGAGGGCAAAATTGGCTGGGCCACAATATGAGACATGAAAGTCTTCTACAGAAGGTAGGAACTAGAGGGCAAGATTGATTTGGCTGGGTGACAATATGAGACAGGAAAGTCTTCTGCAGAAGATACTAGAGGGCAAGATTCAAGGGAAGAGAGGACCCGGGCGTCCAAGACTCACCTTTACATCTCAGGCAAGCAGGGACATTAAAGTACCAAGTTATGCAGGAATGAAGAGAGCTGCAGAGGATAGGGTCAAATGGAGAGACATGCTCAGACAACCTTACAACCAGTCTCAGGACTGATCAACCAGAGGATAGGATCAAATAGAGAGACATGCTCAGACAACCTTACAACCAGTCTCAGAACTGATCAACAAGAGGATATTGTAAAATGGAGAGACATGCTCAGACAACCTTACAACCAGTCTCAGAACTGATCAACTAGAGGATATGGTCAAATGGAAAGGCATGCTCAGACAACCTTACAACCAGTCTCAGGACTGATCAACCAGAGGATAGGGTCAAATAGAGAGACATGCTCAGACAACCTTACAACCAGTCTCAGAACTGATCAACCAGAGGATAGGGTCAAATGGAGAGACATGCTCAGACAACCTTACAACCAGTCTCAGAACTGATCAACTAGAGGATAGGGTCAAATGGACAGACATGCTCAGACAACCTTACAACCAGTCGCAGAACTGATCAACCAGAGGATAGGGTCAAATAGAGAGACATGCTCAGACAACCTTACAACCAGTCGCAGGACTGATCAACCAGAGGATAGGGTCAAATGGAGAGACATGCTCAGACAACCTTACAACCAGTCTCAGAACTGATCAACCAGAGGATATTGTAAAATGGAGAGACATGCTCAGACAACCTTACAACCAGTCTCAGGACTACTGATCAACCAGAGGATATTGTAAAATGGAGAGACATGCTCAGACAACCTTACAACCAGTCTCAGAACTGATCAACCAGAGGATATTGTAAAATGGAGAGACATGCTCAGACAACCTTACAACCAGTCTCAGGACTGATCAACCAGAGAATGACTGAAATGACAATAATACAATGTAACGAGTTGAAAACTCGTTTTGGGAAAATGAGAACTCAAGAAAAGTGCTACACTGCAGAAATCGTATCTGCAAAGTACAAAAACGATCCTTATCACGTTAACCGAACTTTAAACCATCAAGTTCTTGTGAAAGTTCAACAAGTTATTCAACATTTTGAATGGGCTAATGCAGAGAAGGTCAAGATTTTTGATGGCATTTGACTTTTGATGCAAGTAAAATCAATTGCTAGCTCGTTGTTACTTCAGAATCGAAACTAAGGTACATACTTGAAGAAAAACGTAATTTAAGGTTAATATCTGAAGAGAACCGTAATTTTAGTTATATATTTGGAGAAAAAACGTAATTTGAGGTATATATTTGGAGAATAACGTAATGTAAGGTATGTATTTGGAGAATTTGGAAAAAAACGTATTTTTAGTTATATATATTTGTAGCAAACCGTAATGTAAGGTATACATTTGAATAAAAACGTAATTTTAGTTACTCATTTGAAGAAAAACGTAATTTAAGGTACATTTTGGAAGAAGAACGTTATTTAAGATATATATTCGAAGGAAAACGTAATTTAAGGTATAGATTTGGAGAAAACTATAATCTAAGGTATAGATTTGGAGAAAACTATAATCTAAGGTATAGATTTGGAGAAAACTATAATTTAGGGTATAGATTTGGAGAAAAATCTAATATAAGCTAAAATTTGGAATAAAACGAAACTTTCAATGTTCAACTATATTGGCGAAATTATTTTTATTCTTCTTCTTACTCTTCGTTTTTTTCCCACTCCTCTTATTCCTCCTCTACTTCTTCCTCATTCTCCTCTTCTTCCTCTTCCTGTTCCTCTTCTTCTTCCGTCTCTTCTTCTTCTTCCTCGTCCTCTTCTTTTTTCTTCCTTTTCGTTTTCCCATTCTTCCTCCTCGTCTTCCTATTCCACCTCGTATTCTTCAATGAACTGATGCAACGCTTCTAGTCCGATGAGGTTCACAAAGGAGACTGCGTCTGAGGTGTATACTTGGGTGGTCCACAATCACATGTGGCGTTGTCTTTGAGACCCCCTTCTCTGGAGGAGGACCTTGAGTCTGCCATGTCTAGTTCTGAATCTGAACATCTTCCGCAGTATTCCAACATTCCAGTATTTCAATATTCCAGTACACCAATATATGTATTTCAATATTCCTGTATTTCAATAGTATAGTATTGCAATATTCCAGTATTTCAATATTCCAGTATTCCATTTTTCATATTTTCGAGTATTCCTTTTGTAATTTTCCAGTATTCCAATTTTATTATTCCAATTTTTTTACTATTACAATATTCCAGTATTTCAATATTTCAATATGCCAGTGTTTTAATATTCCTTTATTACTAGATTCCAATTTTTCAGTATTCCAATATCTCACTATTTCAATATTTCATTATGAATATTCCAATATTTCAATATTCCATATAATAGTCCTTTCTCCGTCAGCTCCCCCGAACGGGACGGTATGGGCTAGTGGTTAAGTAGCACGACTCACAAGCCGAAGGTGCTGGGTTCGCTCCCCATCACAGATACGTCGTTACCCCGGGGAAGAAAGCCCTAGAAAACGCAGGATGAAGCAGACCCTTACATATAATTGATGCTGAAGTCGGTTTGGTTTGGCTTGGCTTGGCTTGGTTTGGCATGGCTTGGCTTGGTTTGGCTTGGCTTGGTTTGGCATGGCTTGTCTTGGCTTGGTTTGGCATGGCATGGCTTGGCTTGGTTTGGCATGGCTTGGCTTGGTTTGGCTTGGTTTCGCTTGGCTTGTTTTGGCATGGCTTGGCTTGGTTTGGCATGGCTTGGCTTAGTTTGGCATGGCTTGGCTTGGTTTGGCTTGGTTTGGCATGGCTTGGTTTGGCATGGCTTGGCTTGGTTTGGCTTGGCTTGGTTTGGCTTGGCTTGTTTTGGCATGGCTTGGCTTGGTTTGGCATGGCTTGGCTTGGCTTAGTTTGGCATGGCTTGGCTTGGCTTGGCTTGGTTTGGCATGGCTTGACTTGGTTTGGCTTGTCTTGGTTTGGCATGGCTTGGTTTGGCTTGGCTTGGTTTGGCTTGGTTTGGCTTGACTTGGCTTCGTTCGTTCTGATTCTCCCGCTACCAAACCCTGAAAGAGCTTAAGTAGCAGAATGTAGTCCAGAGAACGGAATGCGTTGTGTCGTATTTTACAGCTTGACTGCGATATTTACACCTTACGGTCCAACACATTCGACTTCACCAAGCATTTTTTTAGTACCGGGTTACCATTCCCTCTTCGATCCCTTCTCCTTAGCCAGTCCGCCCTGCTGCAGTCTGTTATCCAGGTTCACCGCGTGGAGATGTAGAAGGGTCTTGGCAGCTCTGGTTCGCTGGCCCTGACACTAGCAGTCAGCTATAGGTTGCTGACCACTGCAGCTCATGCGCTGCTCAGCGCCTTGATCCCAGCATTTGTCTTCTGATCGCTGTAATGAGATCGAAGAACTGTTCTCTTGCCATCTCGATTCTTTGTAGTACTTCATAATTTGTGATACGGTCTTTGCAGGTGACATTTAGGAGTCTTCTAAAACATATCCATTGCCTGGATCCCTCTCTGGGGATACACTATATTGGGCAACGTTTTACTGGCGTAGGTGAGTATTGAAAGAAATGGTTGATGCAGTAGTCTGATCTTTATGGAGAGGAAGTGTCTCCCTCTCTGAGTTACAGAGCTATAAATAATGTGTTGTATTATCATCTACATACGAGGCGTGTTTAAATGAAACCGAACCAAACTGCAACAGGTGAACATACGTAGGCATGATGACGTCACTTCTACTGTAAACAGCACATACCAACCGTCAAGTGTGCACAGTTTCATTATTCTCAGACTCATAGAATTGGATACCGATGTTTACAGAAGGACGTGAGTTAACGCAACAATATGCGCGTGACCTGGTCTCGGATAATCTTTCGTTAACTCACGTCATTCTTTAAACATCGTTGTCCAGTTCTTCACTGTTGTCTTCGACACACTTTTGTCACCGTACACTGCCAGCTTTCTGCAATCAATTGCAACTGGTGGACATCCTTCATCTGTTAGAAACCGAATCACAGCTGGCTGATCAACTCTGGACGGATTCCGTATCACATCCGCCATGTTTTCAACCGTCTGCTAAGGAAACTAACAATCAGATGATAATGACATTTGCACACGTTACGGTTGTTATGTGCTATTTATACCCTAAGTGACGTCACCATGCGCATCGTATGTATGTTCACGTGTTACATTTTGGTTTCGGTTTCATTTAAACACATCTCGTATGTATGTGAGATTACAATGACGACATTTACACGCTCACTATAGATTCCACGAAAGCGTTCGACTGTGTGTAATATGAGGCGCTGTGGAACATGATGAAAGATATGGGGTTCCCAACGCACTTGATTCAGTGGATCGAATCACTGCACCAGGAACAAATAGCTACGGTCAGATTAGCCGGCGAAACGTCAGACTGGTTTGAAGTTCAAAATGGCGTAAGACAGAGATGCATACTCTCACCTTATCTAATCAATATACGCTGAATCTATAACGAGGAAAGTCAACAGCGATGGAAGGTATCACAGGTTCGAGCCATTAACAATCAGTGGGAGCGAGATACCAGAGCTCCGGTATGCAGATGACACAGGTGTTGTCTTAAAGAGCGCTGCAGGACTGGAACGGATGATCCTGTCTGTAAAACAACACAGCCAAGAACAACAATCTATACCTGAATATAAGTCAAACAACATCAGCCAAGAACAACAATCTATACCTGAATATAAGTCAAACAACATCAGCCAAGAACAACAATCTATACCTGAATATAAGTCAAACAACATCAGCCAAGAACAACAATCTATACCTGAATATAAGTCAAACAACATCAGCCAAGAACAACAATCTATACCTGAATATAAGTCAAACCAAACAAATGAGCACAGACAAGACGAAGACCAAACCTAAAGTTATTCTAGATCAGCAGGAGATTGAGGAAGTCCCAAGTTGTGAGTACCTCGGCTCAAATATAAGCAGCAATGGAGATTGCCTGAAGGAAGACAGACGGAGAATGTATATGGCAATGCAGAGGTTGAATAAAATGAGAAGCTTATGGCAGAACTTTAATAAAATGAGAAACATAAAGATCCTGTGCACTTGCATCTTCCCGGTGGCAACGTACGGACGTGAAACATGGACAACCACACAAACACTTGAGAAAAGGATTGAATGTTTTGAACTAACATTCTACAGAAGGAGAATCAAAATACCATGGATAGAGAAAAGAACAAATTCAGATGTCCTACAAGAACTGGATATGGAGGAAAATGAGTTAGTAAACAATATCTTGTCCAGAAAGCTAAAATATGTTGGCCATATCAAACGTCATAATGACCTGGAGAGAACGATACTGGAGGGTACGGGCCTGGAGAGTGAGGTAGAGGCAGACCGAGGGGAATATTGACACAAGACATCACGGAGGTTCTGAAGGTGACAGCGACAGAGGCAGGAGTTCTGGCTAGAGATAGAGTCTTACAGATCAGCCGTTGTGAGAGCGACGTTCTGGCTAGAGATCGAGTCTTTCAGATCAGCTGTTGTGAGAGTGACGTTCTGGCTAGAGATCGAGTCTTACAGATCGGTTGTTGTGAGAGCGACGTTCTGGCCAGAGATCGAGTCTTACAGATCGGCTGTTGTGAGAGCGACGTTCTGGCCAGAGATCGAGTCTTACAGATCGGCTGTTGTGAGAGCGACGTTCTAGCCAGAGATCGAGTCTTACAGATCGGCTGTTGCGAGAGCGACGTTCTGGCCAGAGATCGAGGCTTACAGATCGGCTGTTGTGAGAGCGACGTTCTGGCCAGAGATCGAGTCTTACAGATCGGCTGTTGTGACAGCGACGTTCTGGCTAGAGATCGAGTCTTACAGATCGGCTGTTGTGAGAGCGACGTTCTGGCCAGAGATCGAGTCTTACAGATCGGCTGTTGCGAGAGCGACGTTCTGGCCAGAGATCGAGGCTTACAGATCGGCTGTTGTGAGAGCGACGTTCTGGCCAGAGATCGAGTCTTACAGATCGGCTGTTGTGAGAGCGACGTTCTGGCTAGAGATCGAGTCTTACAGATCGGCTGTTGTGAGAGCGACGTTCTGGCCAGAGATCGAGTCTTACAGATCGGCTGTTGTGAGAGCGACGTTCTGGCCAGAGATCGAGTCTTACAGATCGGCTGTTGTGAGAGCGACGTTCTGGCTAGAGATCGAGTCTTACAGATCGGCTGTTGTGAAAGCGACGTTCTGGCCAGAGATCGAGTCTTACAGATCGGCTGTTGTGAGAGCGACGTTCTGGCCAGAGATCGAGTCTTACAGATCGGCTGTTGTGAGAGCGACGTTCTGGCTAGAGATCGAGTCTTACAGATCGGCTGTTGTGAGAGCGACGTTCTGGCCAGAGATCGAGTCTTACAGATCGGCTGTTGTGAGAGTGACGTTCTGGCTAGAGATCGAGTCTTACAGATCGGTTGTTGTGAGAGCGACGTTCTGGCCAGAGATCGAGTCTTACAGATCGGCTGTTGTGAGAGCGACGTTCTGGCCAGAGATCGAGTCTTACAGATCGGCTGTTGTGAGAGCGACGTTCTAGCCAGAGATCGAGTCTTACAGATCGGCTGTTGCGAGAGCGACGTTCTGGCCAGAGATCGAGGCTTACAGATCGGCTGTTGTGAGAGCGACGTTCTGGCCAGAGATCGAGTCTTACAGATCGGCTGTTGTGACAGCGACGTTCTGGCTAGAGATCGAGTCTTACAGATCGGCTGTTGTGAGAGCGACGTTCTGGCCAGAGATCGAGTCTTACAGATCGGCTGTTGCGAGAGCGACGTTCTGGCCAGAGATCGAGGCTTACAGATCGGCTGTTGTGAGAGCGACGTTCTGGCCAGAGATCGAGTCTTACAGATCGGCTGTTGTGAGAGCGACGTTCTGGCTAGAGATCGAGTCTTACAGATCGGCTGTTGTGAGAGCGACGTTCTGGCCAGAGATCGAGTCTTACAGATCGGCTGTTGTGAGAGCGACGTTCTGGCCAGAGATCGAGTCTTACAGATCGGCTGTTGTGAGAGCGACGTTCTGGCTAGAGATCGAGTCTTACAGATCGGCTGTTGTGAAAGCGACGTTCTGGCCAGAGATCGAGTCTTACAGATCGGCTGTTGTGAGAGCGACGTTCTGGCCAGAGATCGAGTCTTACAGATCGGCTGTTGTGAGAGCGACGTTCTGGCTAGAGATCGAGTCTTACAGATCGGCTGTTGTGAGAGCGACGTTCTGGCCAGAGATCGAGTCTTACAGATCGGCTGTTGTGAGAGTGACGTTCTGCAAAGGACATCCTACATGATGATGATGAATGTCAGAAGTTTGTCAGCTCTTTCAATGATCAAAACCAAATAGGGAAACCGAGTGGATGGCAATACAGCATTTCGTCTCTCAGAAACAACGCTGTAGCTACGGTCATTAAATATTCGAGCAAATAAATACTAACAAATGTGGGCCTAACTTTATTTGAATGAAATATTGTATTCTCAGAGGAGCGCGTAGCCGAATGGTTTCGAGGTCTGCCTGCCGACAAGGAGGGCAGCGGTTCGAATCCCCGGTATGGCATATGTTGTTTTTCTGTTGGGGGTGAAATAAACAAACATATGCAGCACACAACGTGACGACAGCAGTGCCAAAGCGGTCTGTAGTCCTCAGCCTTCAAAACCCCTCGAAGCAATGGGAAAAATGTCATATGACAGTACTGTATTCTCAAAAGCTCAAGACATTCTATTATAAGCATTATTTTTTTACTCCTCTGTGCCCTGTTAATTTAAATAACTATCGAAATTTAATTTGATAATACCAGATCGATTTTAAAACTAATGCACAAGAATACTGTATAAATATTTGGTTATTTTTAAATCTGAGAGCCAGCGAAAAATGTGTCTTTATTTACACCGGTCAAGTAAAAACTCTTCCTATTTTCATCGGTTTGTGAAAATGTGTTCTTATTTTCACGTGTCAGTGGAAAAATTGTTTCTATTTCTGGTTAGTGAAAAATAGTTTCTTTCTTCAATGGTTCGTGAAAAATTGTTTCTATTTTCAAGGGTACAGCGATTGGTATTTGCGGTTATAGACACGCTACGTCTCTTCAGGTATTAAAGGGGCACCTGCCTTATTGTTAAGTCTTAATATCACCCAATTGACTACGGTCTGGGGTGGAATAGGCATGCCTCCGCCAGTAGAAACTAGTGAGGCAAACACGTGAAATAAAAAAAATAAAAAAAAATAAACGAAGATACGGCAGCGAGGAAGGTAGATGGACATTCCACTTCCTTAAAACATGGGTCTATTTCAACACTTCATTGATGACGGCAGAGTATGCTATACGAACGGGTATGTCTTTATGGACACTTTAACTAATGGGAAGCACAACACAGGAGTCGGCAATTACAGATGGCGATATCACATAGGAGAGGAAATTAGGAGGTAAAACATACTGGTCAGACATGTTAGTCAGGTCAGGTAAAAAATACTGGTCAGACATGTTAGTCAGGGTCAGGTGAAACATACTGGTCGGACATGTTAGTCAGGGTCAGGTAAAACATACTGATCAGACATGTTAGTCAGGGTCAGGTAAAACATACTGAACAGACATGTTAGTCAGGGTCAGGTGAAACATACTGGTCAGACATGTTAGTCAGGGTCAGGTAAAACATACTGAACAGACATGTTAGTCAGGTCAGGTAAAACATACTGAACAGACATGTTAGTCAGGTCAGGTAAAACATACTGGTCAGACATGTTAGTCAGGGTCAGGTGAAACATACTGATCAGACATGTTAGTCAGGTCAGGTAAAACATACTGGTCAGACATGTTAGTCAGGGTCAGGTGAAACATACTGGTCGGACATGTTAGTCAGGGTCAGGTAAAACATACTGAACAGACATGTTAGTCAGGGTCAGGTGAAACATACTGGTCGGACATGTTAGTCAGGGTCAGGTAAAACATACTGATCAGACATGTTAGTCAGGGTCAGGTAAAACATACTGAACAGACGTGTTAGTCAGGGTCAGCTAAAACATATGTAGTTCTCCATGGAAAAGCGCTGTTTATATGCCATCTGGCTAACGTGGTGAATTGATTGACGTGATCTCCGTAGTAGTTAGCGACACGCAGATGGAAGAAAGCAAGCCCAACCGCCATCAGGGCCACCGTCCACCTTCATCAGCACGCTCGTAATGTGAATAAAGTTACAGCCAGCCGCCACTTAAAGCCCTTTTCAGGGCGCACAAAACCGTAATCTTACTCATTGTATGCATTCAACAAGAACAACAACAACAACAACAACAGCAGCAGCAACATTAACAACGCATATTACTAACAGAACAGAGGCCATATACCATCACGGGCCACTATAGATTACGATACGATTTGTTTCAAAGAAATAAAAAATATGACACAGCGATTGGTATATCTGTGTTAACCACAACATAACTGCTGAACATCTGTTACAATGGTGTCCAATATCCGAGTAACATAGAAATTACACATGAGCACCGCTAGTATTAGGATCAGACATCCTGTATGGAGCTACAAATTATCGTATACTGACCACTGCGTTTAGCAGGTTCATTGATATCTTGGCGTTTGTAAACTTGTGAAAAACGACAAGGATTATGCGATATAAATAACCCTATACTGACCACTGTCTTCCTCCGATATATTCAGGTTGGCGCCTTAAGGGATGCGAAGACAAATCTTTATGGTGACAGAAAATAACATCAGGGTGGTCACTGCTTTCCTTCGGAATTTTCCAGATGAATTCGGGCATAGGTGAATGAAGATTCAACAGCAATATATCCGAGCCGTTACGCAAGTCCATTTAGTTACTTAAAATAATTTTAGCACTGACACAGCGCTTGCGTTCACACCGGGTCTGTGTGACTTAATGTTTCAATATTTTGGGTAGCGGCTGACAGAAGGGTCGCAGACATTCGCACGAGCAGTCCTCGTGTGACACGAGAGCCGGCGAGACGCCGTGGTACAATGTTTGTCCTTAGGACCTGTTGGTTTTAGGGAACGGGGCAAATCGCGTGCTGTCGCGTGAGGTTTTTACATTCAGTGACGCGGACTTAACAGATGTCCCATGGACCGGTGTGGTAGTTTTCGTGTGTGGAAGTGTGGGTTGTTTTTTTTCTAGAGCAGAAGTTCTGGATGTGTGGGGCATGAACCCAAGCGAAATCGTTGATCATAATCTCTTTGAAGGCTCAGCGCTGAGCGAGGTTAGGAAGATGGTTCTTCCCCGAGGCCAGATAAATGGAACACTTTGTATGGCATTATAGAACAACTGACGAACACGTGCAGATACTATTACATGACATTTGGCCGTAGGGCGAGAGTCGGGATGCTGCTGGATTTGTAAAAGCAACAACAAGCAAATATCTTGTCTATGTTGTGGGCTTTTGGGTTTGTCAAGTGAACTGCACTTCCTAAAATAGAGGTTCTCAAAGTGTGGCTCTCGAGACGTGTTTTAGTGGTTCCCGTGTTTGGTAGAGGGGACCTATGTGCAATACATACACTGGTGTACTGGTTCTTACACATGCCATGACATGACATGACATGATATACAACTTAGGATTGCTGTCTCGAAAAGATTCCGGCCCACGGGGGGGGGGGGGGGGGGGATCCCTGGAAGCGAGACAGCAGGTGTGCTCGCAAAAGCCGGAAGTGTCGGCACGCAGATTCCTCATTAGCAGAGTTAAAAAAAAAGAAAACAGTTATTGCCCACAAGGAAGCGATGATGTCTACAACATCTGACGGTTTTGTCTTAATTATGTGATGTCCGCTGTGTTTGGGTTTGAGTGAGAAAGAAGCTGCGCTGGTCATCAATCTCCCTCTTATCCCGAGTTACCTTGGATCAGTGGCAAGACGATCGAGACGACTGGTGGTAAGGCACTCTGGTCTTGCCTCCCGTAAGACCAGGGGTAGCTTGAAACTTCCGGGATTCGATCGCCCACCGTTTCCGTTCATCACTGTGATATGCGAGTGCCCTTACCACTTGACTACAGCGACCCCGCAGAGCTATAAAGAAGGAAAGGCACTCATCAAACGATATATTAGGACAGAACAGAGAGACCTGGAAAGAGCATAGACAAACTTGACAGAGATGGGCAGATAAAGATCTTCAGACTGAGAAAGGGACAGTGCAGGCTGAAGGCCCACCTCCACGGAACGGTTATCAGAGACACCGCCACGTGCGATTGTGGAACACCCAATCAAAGATCAGAGCATATCCTGTCCGACCTATGCAGACCAAGGAGAGGCAGTCGCGAGCGACCCTGTTCGACGCGCTGTGGCGGACTGGCGAAGACTTGAAACGTTCAGCCTCATTCATGAAACTCAGGCTAGAAGCAGAGCATCAGTTTATCGTGGACCTCATCAGACTAAAAGCAGAGCATCAGTTTATCGTGGACCTCATCAGACTAAAAGCAGAGCATCAGTTTATCGTGGGCCTCATCAGACTAAAAGCAGAGCATCAGTTTATCGTGGACCTCATCAGACTAAAAGCATAGTATCAGTTGACCGTGTACCTCACCGGACTAGGAGCATAGCATCAGTTGACCGAGTACCTCACCGGACTAGCAGCACAGCATCAGTTGACCGAGTACCTCACCGGACTAGAAGCATAGCATCAGTTGACCGAGTACCTCACCGGACTAGAAGCATAGCATCAGTTGACCGAGTACCTCACCGGATTAGCAGCACAGCATCAGTTGACCGAGTACCTCACCGGACTAGCAGCACAGCATCAGTTGACCGAGTACCTCACCGGACTAGCAGCACAGCATCAGTTGACCGAGTACCTCACCGGACTAGCAGCACAGCATCAATTGACCGAGTACCTCACCGGACTAGCAGCACAGCATCAGTTGACCGAGTACCTCACCGGACTAGCAGCACAGCATCAGTTGACCGAGTACCTCACCGGACTAGCAGCACAGCATCAGTTGATCGATGAAGAAGAAGAAGAAGAAGAAGAACATGAAGATGAAGAAGAAGAAGAAGACTGGTGCTCAAATCTGATCAGCGGATGAAAACATGTTTTTCGTAGTTTCCGTGTTTGGTCGCGTGAACATTGTTTTGGTTATTTATTTGTTTGTTTTGCGTTCACCATATTTCTGTATTCCCCAATGCTGGTACGCGTTGAATTGTGGTTTTTATTTTGCTGCTGTCCGTCCAGTGCATCCGACTTCGGCATGCATTTTATGTAAGGGTCTGCTTCCTCCAGCATTTTCTAAGGGTTTGCTTCCTCGGGGTAACGGCCGGTTCTGTGATGGGGATCGAACCCAGCACCTTCGGTTTGTGAGCCGTGTCCCTTAGCCACTAGCCCAGGCCGTCCCCTTAGCGTGGACAAGTGTCGAATGCATTTACCGTAGCAGCGGTTCTCAGAGTGTGACTCAGGGATTAGCGAATGGATAGTGTGGTCTTTGTACACTAGTATTATAACAGGCTGCAATAGAGGCGACTGGTGAAGAAGAAAGGATCGAAGAGGGAAGGCTAACTACCCAAAAACTGCCTGCTGAAGTCGGATATGTCGGACCGAAAGGCTCAAATATCGCAGTCCAGCTGTAAACTCCAAGATAAGTAGTATTTCGTTCTCAGCAACTGCAACTTGCAAAACCCTTGTCAGGGTTTGGTAATGGTAGTGACGACAACGAAGACGAGGATGAAGAAGAAGATGAGGAAGAAAGAAAGACGAAGACGAAGAGAAAGATGAGAAACAATAGAAGCAGAAAAAGAAGACAAAGAAGGAGAAGAAAAAGAAGATGAAGAAGGAGAAAAAGATGAAAAGAAAAAAAAAGATGAAAAAGAATTAAAAAAAGAAGAAGAAAAAGAAGAAGAAAAGGAAGAAGATGGAGAAGAAGAGGAAGAAAAAGAAGGAGATAAAGACGAAGAAGAAGAAATAGAAGAAGAATGAGAAAAAGAAGATGGAGAAGAAGAAGAAAAAGAAGAAGAGGAAGAAGTAAATGAAGAAGAAGAAAGAAACATGAAGAAGAAAAAGAAGATACATAAAAGAAGATGAAGAAAAAAAAAATCAAGATGAAGAAACACAGAAAACCACAGAATCATCTGTCCAACAAAATAAAAACTGGACACACAGAAATGAAACCATTGTGGAAAGAACAAACAAACAAACCATGGACCATGTTCACAAACCCAGCCGGATCCAAGAAAGAGGCAAAGTGACAACATATCCTTCCAAACCCCAACAGTTAGATAAACTAATGCCCAGGAGAAAACCCTGAGACGGACCAGAAAGTTTAGATGCAGTTATTTGAGAGCGAACAAAGAAGAAACATGAAAAAATGGATCAGAATAACGAATAAAACAACATAAAATCCGTGTTTTGTTTCTGCGACTCATTGTTGAAACGGGAGACCAGAAGTAATAGCCCGCATGTACTGATTGTTATGTTGCTATATTGATTGTAAAAACCAGAAACCAGAGACGGCAGACTTGTACAGGGTGGCCATATCGATGGCAGAAACACGGAACGAAATCAAGGCAGAGAGGGGTGGACATTACCTGGAAACTTAGTTCACAGGCGAGGCTCGAAGGTAAAGGGAACGCATGAACGCGAATGTAGTGACAATCTCGGACAGGCTTTTCTGATAACTGAAACACTTTAAGGAGACAAGAGGATACTTGTTCTTCTTCATTCTCCTTTAGTCTTTCTTCATCTTAGTCTTTCTTCTTTGTTGTTCCTTCTTGTTCTTCTCCTTCTTCTTCTTCTTTTTCTCTTTCCTCTCTTCTTCTTCTTCTTCGACATTGGACAAGAGTTAGGGTTATAGGGGAA
This sequence comes from Ariolimax columbianus, assembly GCA_036924085.1. Classification (NCBI taxonomy): domain Eukaryota; kingdom Metazoa; phylum Mollusca; class Gastropoda; order Stylommatophora; family Arionidae; genus Ariolimax; species Ariolimax columbianus. Next base: position 28,565,439 of record JAVGWX010000024.1, read on the forward strand.
TTGGTTCATACAATCCATCACGAACAGAAAATTGAAATACGTTGACCACATTCAAAAGACACAACGTTATTGGGAGAGATAATGGAAGGTATGGTGCCAGGCAGGAGAGACAGAGGCAGGACAAGAAGGCGATGGCACCAAGAAGTCAAGGAATGCTTGGGGATGCCTCTGGAGCAGGCTGGAGATTTGGTAAGAGATCGAGTTTCTTTTAGACGGTCTGTGATTTGGAGCCTCGTTTTGCAAAAGGACATGCTACATGATGATGATGAGTACACAATAAAATACTGGCTACATAAGAAATAATGCTTATTACCAGTTAAACTGAAGAGAGCAGGTGGTGGTCTTCAGACTCCACACAGGCCACAACAGACTGAGGTACCATCTATTCAATAAACTGAAGATATGTGGCACTGACGAATGCACCTGTGGTACGGGGAAAACGACCCCTGGACATCTACTGCAAAATTGCCCGACATACGAGGACCAGAGAAAGCACATGTGGCCATCACCAGTGCCAACACTAGACAAGCTCTATGGCAGTGTCGACAGCCGCAGGATGACCGCTGCTTTCTTCGAACAAACTCAAGCCGACGTCTGACAGCATACGAAGAAGAAGTATTATATTCACAAAACAAAAAAAAAAGGAAACTAATCTGGTAGATTTTTTTTTAACCGCGTACAAACTTCAGGATTAACTTAATCCTAGGATTAGCATCGAGCCTGTGTTATCATTGGTTGGTCAGATTTCAACGCCTGGATTACTCGCGAGAACGTATTGATTTTTTGGTCCGGACAGCCGGGAAGACAACTCTACTCTTGATGCCAGGTCCCAGACACGTCTCAGTCTGCCGTTGCATGCACATATCCTCTTGTTTGAATTTCATGATAACCGGTCTTAAGTTGATAAGCCGTGTAAACGTTTTTCACAAATTTGGTTCGACGGTTTGTTTTTGTGGTTATAATTTTTTTGTCATTTGTTCTGTGCATATTTTCGACCGTCTTCCTCTTCTTCTTCTTCTTCTTCTTCTTCTTCTTCTTCTTCTTCTTCTTCTTCTTCTTCTTCTTCTTCTTCTTCTGCGTTCGTTCTCAATCTCCCGCTACCAAACCCTGAAAGGGCTGAAGTAGCAGAATGTAGTCCAGAGAACGGAATGCGCTGTGTCGTAGTTTACAGCTTGACTGTGATATTTGCACCTTTCGGTCCAACACATCCGGCTTCAGCAAGAATTTTTTGAGTACCGGGTTAGCATTCCCTCTTCTATCCCTTCTCCTTAGCCAGTCTGCTCTATTGCAGTCTGTTATCCAGGATCACCGCGTGGAGGTGTAGAAGGGACTTGGTAGCTTTGGTTCGCTGGCCCTGACGTTAGCAGTCAGCTATGGGTCGCTGACCGCTGCAGCTCATGCGCTGCTCAGCGTCTTGATCCCTTTTCGACCGTCTAAATCAGGACCAAATAGTAACTATTTTAGGCTCTGCAGGCCAAGAGACGAAGTCGAGGATATGTTTGTAGGGAGAAATATTTCGGCGGTTAAACACCTTCCCCATGGGGTGCCTACAGCTGATAATGAAGATTGGGTGGCGGGAGAGGGCCACATAATGTCGTTTCACAGCGAGGAATATGGGCTGAGTAGCTTGTCCAGTCAGGCACAAACTACTGACAAGGATGTCGCATCAGGGTCTGTACACTGACTAAGACCCCGATCTCTCTTCCATGTAGCGTTCCATGGAAATGTCAGGGTCAGGTGAAACATACTGATCGGACATGTTAGGTTCAGTTGAAACATACTCATCAGACATGTTAGTCAGGGTCAGGTGAAACATACTGATCAGACATGTTAGTCAGGGTCAGGTAAACATACTGATCAGATATGTTAGTCAGGGTCAGGTAAACATACTGATCAGATATGTTAGTCAGGGTCAGGTAAACATACTGATCAGACATGTTAGTCAGGGTCAGGTAAACATACTGATCAGATATGTTAGTCAGGGTCAGGTGAAACATAGTGATCAGATATATTAGTCATCTGGGGTAGTTGTCTCGCCGCAGCGACTCAATTTCAACCAGTGTTCGTAAAGCGATCTTAGTCCCGCCAGGCGGAGCGATAGCGCGGGCTTGCGGAAAACGCTCGCCTGCCTTTCCCCGTAGAACGAATTGGGTGCGGTTTGTTGTAGTGGCTCCTCCACCGAGGTGCGCTCGTCTGGTCCGTATCAGGAAAAGTGGTCCGTCCGTGGTGATTTATCTAAGGCTTATAGCAGAGCTCGACAGTACGTCTCGCTGGTGGTCCGACTCTCGCAAAGAGCTTGTGACCGGCAAATAGAAAGCAGGAATCGTTGCCTCGAGGCCCTGTGTTCTCCTACGGAGAAGGGCAGGCCGGCAGGCCAAATTGTCTCTAGTCCCAGTGAAATTCATCGCCGAGGTCGTTGGGATCCGTTCTGCACAGAGCGCTGCCATCCCTCCTCGAGCGAGCCCGGTCGGTCGGTCGTCTGGTGCGTGTGGGAGGCCCCTGTCAGGCGGTCCTAGGTCGACGGAGTGAGGGACGGGTGGAACAACCGTCAGTCCGTCCCGTCAGTCGATCCCTGCGGCCGTCGTCCCAGTGAGGCTTTTTACACACCCTTTCTCCGCCGACCGGTGTGTGCTGTACGTACGTCTCCGACAGATATCTGGTTGAACCTGCCAGTAGTCGTATGCTTGTCTCAAAGATTAAGCCATGCATGTCTAAGTTCACACTGTCTCACGGTGAAACCGCGAATGGCTCATTAAATCAGTCGAGGTTCCTTAGATGACACGATCCTACTTGGATAACTGTGGCAATTCTAGAGCTAATACATGCTTACCAAGCTCCGACCCTCGCGGAAAGAGCGCTTTTATTAGTTCAAAACCAATTGTCGTTTCCCCTCGCGGGGTTGCGGCGTCCCCACTGGTGACTCTGGATAACTTTGTGCTGATCGCATGGCCTCATGTGCCGGCGACGCATCTTTCAAATGTCTGCCCTATCAAATGTCGATGGTACGTGACATGCCTACCATGTTTGTAACGGGTAACGGGGAATCAGGGTTCGATTCCGGAGAGGGAGCATGAGAAACGGCTACCACATCCAAGGAAGGCAGCAGGCGCGCAACTTACCCACTCCCGGCACGGGGAGGTAGTGACGAAAAATAACAATACGGGACTCTTTCGAGGCCCCGTAATTGGAATGAGTACACTTTAAACCCTTTAACGAGGATCTATTGGAGGGCAAGTCTGGTGCCAGCAGCCGCGGTAATTCCAGCTCCAATAGCGTATATTAAAGTTATTGCAGTTAAAAATCTCGTAGTTGGATCTCAGGCGCAGGCGGGCGGTCCGGCTCGCGCCGGTTCACTGCCCGTTGTCTCCTGCCCTACCGTCTGCCGGCTCTCTCCCACGGGTGCTCTTCGCGGAGCGTCCTGGGTGGCCGGCGCGTTTACTTTGAAAAAATTAGAGTGTTCAAAGCAGGCCTCGGCTGCCTGAATAATGGTGCATGGAATAATGGAATAGGACCTCGGTTCTATTTTGTTGGTTTTCGGAACTGGAGGTAATGATTAACAGGGACAAACGGGGGCATTCGTATTGCGGCGTTAGAGGTGAAATTCTTGGATCGCCGCAAGACGAGCTACTGCGAAAGCATTTGTCAAGAATGTTTTCATTAATAAAGAACGAAAGTCAGAGGCGCGAAGACGATCAGATACCGTCGTAGTTCTGACCATAAACGATGCCGACTAGCGATCCGCAGGAGTTGCTTCGATGACTCTGCGGGCAGCTTCCGGGAAACCAAAGTGTTTGGGTTCCGGGGGAAGTATGGTTGCAAAGCTGAAACTTAAAGGAATTGACGGAAGGGCACCACCAGGAGTGGAGCCTGCGGCCTAATTTGACTCAACACGGCCAACACTGAAATGACTGACATGCCGAGACCACTTTTCTGGGGTCTAATATGGAACTGGTGCTGGATTTAGACCCTCAGAAATCTGGGGTTATGCCCTCTGTGGCTCGGTTGGTCTTAATCCAATGTTTGATAAAGGAATTGACGGAAGAGCACTATCAGGAGTGGAGCCTGAGGCTAACATTGACTAAACACGCCAATAGTGTAGAATGACTGTCAAAAGAGAGCACCTTCGTGGGGTCTAATAGTGAACATGTGCTGGTATTAGACCCACGGAAGACAGGTCAGTCTCCAAACCCCCAAATGAAAGAGCGCCTGCTACGGTAATCTGGTCTTCACCCTGCAGAAATCGCAGGCTCCAGTAACTGGGCCATTGACAAACTAAAAGCCCTCTATTGATACGGTCTGGCTAATATTGAACGGGTGCTGGAAATAGACCCTTTGAAGACAGGTCAGCTTTACCCTACAAATGACAATGCTCTGCTACGGTAATCCTGCTAAGCCCGAGAGGAGCCGCAGACATTTTGGTTCACGTACTAGGCGGATAAGCCAACGGTTCGAGGTGAGGGATTACGGCCGAACGCCTCTAAGCCAAAAATCCCGCCCAAAAGCAGCCCAGCACGAATGCAAAGGGAGGCTTCGACATGGTGGGGACCTCGGGGTCACGCTCCAGCCCCGCCCGGTCAAGCCGCAGAATGAGGTCTCTGCCGTCCGCTGATAAAAGCGGGCGGGAAGCTGCTCGATATTCACCCCATACAGCGATGAGGAATGAAATCATTTGTAGAAGACTTAGTTCTCGGTCGGGTGCCCTAAGCAGTAGATCAGCTACCTCACTGCGAACTGCTGAGACTCAACCCTTGACCATGTCCGCTCCCTAGGCGGACAACATCTCCGTGCAAGACTAGGCTTGTCACCTGGTCAAATGCACTATTTCGAGAGGAATCACAGGTCGCTGACATTTGGTCCACGTGCTTGGCTGATAAGCTACCATCTGAGGGATTACGGCCGAACGCCTCTAAGCCAGAATCCCGCCCAAAATCTCAGCACCGCTGAGATGGGAGGCTACGACATGGCTGGGGCTTGTGTCCCGGCCCGATCGAGCCGCAGGAATGCACCTGGTAAAATGCACTCCTTCCTCGCTCTTTGCATCTGTCTGCTATCAGTCATTCCAATGGACGCAGAAGAGATGCAGTCCAGCGGACATTGCACCTCCTGTCCTATGGTGGCAAGCTCCCAGGTGGCGGGGAATGCTAGGCGTACCATCACTGCAGATGAGCCGAGAAAATAGAGCGAGCAAAAAGATACCTCACTCATATGCATATGCTACGTTTCTGGCAGGACGTGACGATCCTGGGAAAAAGTCACACTGGACTGCCTCTCTTCCGGGATAGTACAAACTAGTACATAGTCCATCATATCATTGCCAAACGCTATAGACACGAGTAGGGAAGACTCGATAGTCCTGCACGACAACTTCCCAAGAGAGACAACTCTGACCAAAAACAACTGCTGCCTTGCAGTTAGGCTGGGGACAGCCAAAGGCTAAGGAGGGCAACCGTACAGAAACGCCTGTTGAAATCGGATGCACTGAGCCACTGGCTAACAAATTAAATCAGTGCAACGTAAATATCGCTGTAAACAGCGTACGATGAAGAAGAAGAAGAAGATATATTAGTCAGGGTTAGGTGAACATACTGAACGGACATGTTAGTTCGGGTCAGAGTCAGGTAAAACATGCTACCACCTCGACTTCCACGCAATGTCCCTAGAAACGGGCGTTACTTCTTGGTAGCCTGGCTAATGTGGTGGGGAATCGACGTAATCCCCATAGTAGTAAGCGACATGCAGATGAAGTCAAGCATATCAGAAACGAATGGAGGACCAATGTCCACCTTTGTCAGCACACTCGGGATGTGAGGACAGCTTCTACAACCGGTCACTTAACGCTCTTTTAAGGAAACACAAAGGAGTAAACTTACTCATTATGGATTTATTTCCTCCTCTTCGTCCTGCCCTTACGTCTCCTCTTCTCCATCATCATTATCGTCACCGTAATCAACAACAACACACCATCTCAATCCGTATATTCTTCTCAAGTGCTTGTTAATGAAAACTTACACCATCCCTGCCATCTTTCTGACGTGCTTTTCCACGTTTCAGAACTATACTATAGAATGAACTTATTTTGGAATTGACGATTTTTATTTTTATTGTGGATCTAATTTGCTTGTTTGAATATCCTTACGTGCCCCATCGCACTGAAATCCCTTCCTTACATTTCATATTTCTACTCCGGGGACGGCGTGGGCTAGTGGTTAAGTGACACTGCTCACAAACAGAAGGTGCTGGGTTTGATCCCCATCACAGCATCGGCCGTTACCCCGAGGAAACAAACACTTAGAAAATGCAGAAGGAAGCAGGCCTTTACATAAAATGCATGCTGAAGTCGGATGCATTGGGCCTACAGGCGCAAAATAAAGACCACAGTGCAACGCACACTGCCTTGGGGATTAGAGAAATAAAGCGAAAGCAAAAAAAACCAACAAACAAAAAACAACAAAAATTAAATTAAAAAAAATATTTCTACTCTGACATCTGCATTCGTCTATTCTTGTTATTAGTCCTAACCTGGTTGACAGACAGACAGAATAGTCAAGCCGGGACTAGACACCCCTGGGATTGTGTAGTTATTCACATAACGTTTAGCATGCCAGACTCCTTTATATACGGAACACAGACATTGTTAGTTCCAGGATAATTAATAAACTATACTCCACCAATCAAAGCCCACCGCTATCCTTGGTGTATAAGGTCTCTGACCTTGTCTCGCTAGTACACATCGTCCTGGGCTACTCTTTCTGTCTCCCTCCCTTCATCTTTCTGTCTCCCTCCCTCCCTCCTTTCAGATGTAATCATTTAACGTTAGTTCCCTCTCACACTCTCTTCTTCATGTATTTATTAGTCTACCTTACTTTATCTTCCCTTGAGGATTCCCCACGGGAACCTGTTTGGCTATGCTGAACAGTGCCCTTGACTAATGTTCTATCCAGCCCCATTTTCTTCCCTGAATTTGTTGTTCCAGTGGATGTCACTGGATGTCGCTGGTACAGTGGGTCCCATCATACTGCAACATCCAAGGCAACGAGGAGGCAGACAGACTGGCAAAAGAAGGTGCAAGACTACCACAACCAGATACTAGTATGACGTACGAAGAATCAAAACGGCTTATCAAAGCCAGATACATGGCCAAATGGGAAACCGAACATACTGGCTACACGAAAAACGATGCCTATTACCAGTTGAACAGAAGAGAGCAGGTCGTTGTCTTCAGACTTCGCACTGGCCACAATAGACTGAGGTACCACCTATTCAACAAATTGAAGATAGGTGGTACCGACGAATGCCCGTGCGGTACCGGTAAAATGACCTCTGAACATCTGCTGCAGAACTGCCCGACATACGAGGATCAGAGAGAGCAGATGTGGCCATCACCAGTGGAACTGCAAGACAAGCTCTATGGTTACTGTCTGACTGCGTACGAAAAAGAAGAAGAAGAAGAAGCTGCCTCCTTTCCCATAGCTCTTCGTTCCTCACCATGTGACCTTCCAATGGATTCCTGGCCAGAGTTTGCTACTAGGGAACGAGATGGCTGAAAGATTGGCAACAATATGAGCCTCGAAACAAGTAACTGGCTAGCCCCTGCAGTAACTGCAGTATTATTAAGAATAATATTAGGGAAATTGACCTAGCGCCCCACCCCCAAATTGGTACCGGGCTTGAAAGAATAGGCCCACTGTAACTTTCAAAGCTGCAGTTGTTTTTGTTGTTGTTGTTGTTATTTTTTGCAAATACCCACAATGAGTAGGTTACTCGTTTGTGTGCCATTACAAGTGACGTTAAGTGACGGGTTGCAGTAGTTTTTCTCACTTCTAGAACGTGCTGATGAAGATGGACCTTGGTCCTCCAGGCGGTTGTGCTATGCTTGGCTTCATCTGCGTATCACTCACTACTCTGGGGATTACATCGATCCCTCACCTCGTTAGCGAGACTGCCGTGAAAACAGCCCGTTTGGAGAGACGTTTATAGGAAGCCGAGATAATGGTCTTGATCAGTATATTCTGCCTAAACAGACGTGCGTCATCCGTCATCCCCCCGTACCCCCGCCCCCGCCTCAACCCCCAAAAAGAAGGAGGTCAAATGTAACGAGATACGGTTGTGCATTGGGCAAGCAACTTCATCATGTATACACAAGTGTTATGGAACCGTTACTGCAAATATTATGTTACAGACTTCCTGTAAACAAGATGGCTGTAGTTCATCCAAACAGGTGGGCGACGGGAACAACATGTCGCAGTGTATTTAGCGAAATGTCACAGCCACAAAGTAACCATGACATAAATAAACTACATAGAAGAGATCAAACTCTCATCTTTCAGTTTCGAACATGACATACCAGAGTCAATAGCCACTTGAACCGCATCAATCCCTAGTTCCTGTTCTTGTGCAGACATTGCTCTCATCCTGTACGGAGCAGTGAAATAACCGATGAAGACCTGTATCTATTTAAGAGTGTCATTGGGCTGGCCAGAGCAGGCGTGCTTAGCAGTTATGGGATAACAACAACAATAACAACAACAACAAAGACGGAAAGAGCTGACGTAGATTCCATGGTTCGAGTTAACTGCGCCTGGACAACACCTGCCTTTGCATCATGGAAGTCACTAACTAGCGTATCACGATGCAGGAAAACCTAAAAAGATGGGGATACAAGGATGATGAAACATACGAATGTGGAAAAACACAATACCAAAACCACCTGATGATCTGCCCAAACCTCCCAGGGACTTGCAGCATGGACCACCTGATGGTCTGCCCAAACCTCCCTGTGACTTACAGCATGGACCACCTGATGGTCTGCCCAAACCTCTCAGGGACTTGCAGCATGGACCACCTGGTGGTCTGCCCAAACCTCCCAAGGACTTACAGCATGGATCACCTTATGGTCTGCCCAAACCTCCCAGGGACTTGCTGCATGCACCACCTGCTGAGTGACAATGCTAGGCCAATACTTGGCTGAATACTGTTAGAGTGATTTGTAATGTGTAGCCTAGGACGGTAAGCTACTAACGGAGAACTAGAGCCAGCAAGAACAACACCAGCAGCAACAACACCAGCACCATCAACAGCAAAAGAGGCAACAACAAATTAGATTCAAAAGACAACATTTAAACCGTCGCTCTCGAGAAACAACAGCGACAGAAGTGAATTAGACACTGGGTTAACGTAAAGATAAAATAAGAGAATAAATGAACAATTCCTCAGATACAAAATTTTACTTGCCAAGAATAAATAAAGTATTAATTTTGTGAGTTTTCGTCTCTTCTTCGTAATGTGTTTTCTCTTCTTCTTTCTCTTCTTCTTTTGCGTTCGTTTTCAATCTCCAACTGACAAGCCCTGAACAGGGCTTTACAGATAGCAGGATGTAGTCTGGAGAACAGAATGCTGTGTTTATAGCTGGACAGCAATATTTGCACCTTTCGGTCCGACAAATCCGTCTTCGTAATGTTTTTTCTCGAATTTGATCTGGTTGTTGTCCCCGATAAAGATCTTCAGGCCACAACGTAGGCTTCGTTCTCCTTTCCGTTCTAGCGGGATGTATGAAACGTACCGATCCATGTCTTTTTAAAAGCTTCTATTGAACTTGACACGCTCCTTGCCCGGATGCGTGTTCTTCTATTTTGTGACATTTAACCATTCCGTGGCGAAGTGGTTAAGCCGTCGGCCTCGTGAACAGGTGGTGTAGATTCGACTCCGGACTCCGCCGTCTTTTTCACTGGTGCTTGATGCGGAGTCCCCTGCATCTCTTAGTCGCCCCCTAGTCGTCTTGTCCTTGACTTGCCACTGGGGTCGGGCGGCTCGAGACGAGAGAGTGAGGATACAAAGTAGCGCAGCTAATCCTTACTGAAAATACCGCTAGTAAAATAAAAAATGCCATCATCGTCTACGATGGACGGCGGCCTTTGCCTTTGCCATTTTTTCTTGTACATTTACCCAATTTTGTGGTCACCTAGAGAGCTAAAATTGTGTACAATTGATACACAGGTGGGACCTGTTAATTTATAAAATTCTAACGAATAGTGGGCAGGTGATTCTAAAAGATTGTAAAAATAACCAAGCTTCTATATATTTACGATTATATATTTTTGTGTTGTTAAGTAGCAACGCTTCTTACAATAATATAATTGTAATACGAATGTTTGCTTAGGCGTCAAAGGCCCTTGCGTTGAACGGCCACTACCGTATGCAACTAACAAGGCTATGTTTATGGGAGACGTGTTGATCGAAATCCCCTGGTGGAGCCGAGTACTCCGCTGCCTCCGGATGGAGGCAACGAGGAGTATGTGTTAGATCATTGTTTGAGTGTGGCTTTCTGTGTCTGTCCGTGTCTGACTCTGTTTTTTCGTGTTTCGCCAACGAGACCTCTGGAATGTGTCCACCTCAGCGTGACCCTCGCTGTGCTGAGAATTCGTGGTTGGGAGATGTATATTTAACCTCCGCATCAGGCGGAAGTCGGCTTCAGTCCGATAGACAACGTCCTTGAGTAGTGATAACCTGGAGTGAATTCTGAGTGCAGTCAAGCGGAACGTCGGACGCCATCTTGGACAGGTTTCCCGCGATTTAAGCCAGGCATTAAATGCAGCAAAACAAACAGGATAACCGATCGAAAGGTCATCAATTCGATAGTATAAAGTCATTTATACCAACTGGTGAAGGAGTTGTGAATTATAATCTGAACTGGAACCAGCAAACATCAGGAAACGACACAAAGACTGGAGCGAGTCGAAATCGCAGCAATTCACACACGACCACCTTACATTTATCTTATAATTATAATTTTCACTTAGATGTCAGAGACCCATTGCGTCGGTCAATACATCCATGACCCACATCCATGACCCACATCCATGACCCACATCCATGACCCACATCCATGACCCACATCCATGACCCACATCCATGACCTACATCTGTAGCGGGGTTACAGGCCTAGTCCAAGGCGGAGGAGGAGGTTCCTACTTGCTGGAGCCATAATGTTCGTGGACGGCCTCTTCTGTGCCACCAGCCGGTCGGGGAAGTGTTTTGGCGTTGAGGAACGACTTGTGTAGTATCTTGTGGGCTGGGGTTTTCTGGTCCAGCCGTACAACATGACCGAACAAAGAAACTTGGTGCCAGTCAAGTGTTTCTTAGATTGGGTGGAGGCCTGTAGGATGTAGTCATGCCATCGGATGCCCAGGATACGTCGCTGGTTGCGCATGTCTAAGACCTCCAGTCTCGACATGTCATGTTTCAGGAATGTCCAGGTTTCTGAACTTATTTTGCTGTTATAAGTTTCTTGGTAAGTGTACAGTACGCTTGCCATTATCTTCTGTACGTGGAGGAGCGATCCCACCCAGAAAAAATGATCCGTGTCTGCCAAAATGGACGCAGCGGAATTCGAACTCTGTCAGTTGGGGTTGTGAAACGGACGTATCACCCTTAACCCCCGCTGCCTCACAAATACGGACATGTGAAAGAAAATTGTAAGTCTGTGTCTGTTAGACGCAGGACCCGACCTAGCGCTTCCGTCGGCCTGCGCAAAAAATGATTTTTGCCTGTCGTTATATTTAATTATAAATAATTATGTTAAAATATAACTTTTGACAGTGAGTGAAATTGTGTGTAGATATTTATTGAATAACAAAACTCTTTGGTTTATAAAAGGAAATTCATTGCACGCACAAAACAATTTTAACAAATTAAGCAAACCAAAATTAAATATGGTAACATTAATGTACATGCTATTCTCGATTTAATTCGATGTTAAATTCCCAAACTCACGATGAGAATACATTTCGAAGTAAAATGATTAAACTTGAAACTCATTATTAAATGATTCGCCAATGAAGAACTATTATTGTACGTACTCTGATCTGTTTTGGCTTTTATTGATTTCAATTTTCTCTTTCTAGCAATTTTGGCACCTCCTCCCTCCCCCGCCTCTCCAATTTGCCATCTTGGCAGTTTCCCTGATTGCGTTCTCCTCCCCCCCCCCCTCCTGAGATCGGGCTCTATGTAGGCGTCACCTTTAGGACCCTCGGTCCAACCCTATTATATATATATATATATATATGTCAAATTCCACTCACTCATAATCATAATGACCCCTCGCCATGATGTAGTTTCAGAAAGTTTTGGGCCGAAGTTCGAAGCGACGTCCGCCCGTGAAGTCCAAAACATAACGAAATGTTTCAGAATTAATAAACGCTTTTAGAGACAACTTGGTTCCTTTAGCACGTTTCATTATTTTTTACAAAATTTTGTCAACTATATGTTGCTATGGTAGTTGACTTCCAAAGCTTGTAACTTCTCTGTTTGTTTGTCAATAAATATGATTTTCTTGTGTGTAGAGACACAATTGAATACAGAACTTGTGGGTGTTATTGTTTTTGTTGTGTGTTTGTTAGTTTCTAAGATACAAAAAGATGAAGGTGAAAATTTATGGAAAACCCACAAAACATTTGGACTTGACCGCTAAGCCTAGTCGCTCCGATATAAATCCATGGAAACCACAATAACGTATCGATACAGTGTTTAAAATATCGACACAACTGTTAGTTTCCAATTCAAACGTAGTTATTACATCTAAAGAAATAAAATAAACAGATCTAATCGATAAAGATCTTTCCCAACAACCTACTTCACCTTCGGCTTGCTCCAATCGGCGTAATAAGAAGAAAATTGTTCAAAATCAATTTGTAATCTAACACACGATACTTTCACCGGCAAAATATCGTGTGTAGATTGACGTGACGTTTTCAGCATTAAAATACATGGCTACGGGTAGGGTCTCCGTGCTAAAATATTTTTTTTTTCCATTTCAATTGTGAAGGTCAAGTTTGTCCAGTGGCAGTGGACCAGAGCGCCCGAAAAAGTCTTTGAGTAACAATAATTTGATTATAAGGTGCATGGAAGAGTATGTACAACGGAAAATCCTATTTCAGGACACACAATTCGTCTTTACCCTACTTGATGTGGGGATTTTGACTATCTATCAATATGCGCAAGTGTAGTATAGCGTGCAAAAATGAACAGCCCACTGTTAACTTGCACCGTAGAAGAACAACAGTGTGTTTTGTTTTGTTTTTCCGGGTCAGAGGGTGTGAAACATTCTGGTCAGAGAGTGTGGAACATTCTGGTCAGAGATTGTGGAACATTCTGGTCAGAGAGTGTGGAACATTCTGGTCAGAGATTGTGGAACATTCTGGTCAGAGAGTGTGGAACATTCTGGTCAGAGGGTGTGAAACATTCTGGTCAGAGGGTGTGGAATATTCTGGTCAGAGGGTGTGGAACATTCTGAAATCTACAAAAGCATAACGGTTCAGTAAGGAGACAGTTGTTTGTGTCAGGGGAAAGTGTATGAGTGGGTAGACAGATGTCAAAACGGAAGACACAACGTCATTGATGAACCGCGGCGTGGGAGACCTATAAGCGTTGCAAGTGAAACAGCAGATCCTTGTTCTTGACAACATGTGAGTGACTTTTCATAAAGTAACCGTAGATTTGAACATGGGTCACACAATTGTCCACGAAGATCTCGGTTAAAGGAAAGTGTCTAGCAGATGGGTCCCAAACGAAGCTGACATGGTAATGGGGTCGGTGCAAAACAGGTTAAAGGTCATTAGAGGGCATCCACAAACTAGTGGACAGGTGGACAAAGTGTTTTGACAGGTTCGGAAAGAATGAACAAAACAAGACACAACAAATGTCTGGTCGTACTCTTGTAAAAATGTTATTTCTTAATGGATGTCCCTTGTTCTGACATGTCACGCTAAATATTCTGAGTGCAGTAGGGTAACGATGGTGTGTCATGCCATCTGTTCCTGGCATTATACTTAGGGGACAGAGGATAACGGTGGTGTGTCATGCCATCTATACATGACATTGAACGTATGAGATAGAGGGTAACGGTGGTGTGTCATGCCATCTGTTCCTGACATTAAAAGTATGAGATAGAGGGTAACGGTGGTGTGTCATGCCATCTGTTCCTGGCATCAAAAGTATGAGATAGAGGGTAACGGTGGTGTGTCATGCCATCTGTTCCTGACATTAAAAGCTGGGACATAGAGGGTAACGGTGGTGTGTCATGCCATCTATACATGACATTAAAAGTATGAGAAAGAGGGTAACGGTGGTGTGTCATGCCATGTGTTCATGTCATTAAAAGTAAGGGATAGAGGGTAACGGTGGTGTGTCATGCCATCTGTTCCTGACATTAAAAGTATGAGATATAGGGTAACGGTGGTGTGTTATGCCATCTATACATGCCATTAAAAGTATGTGATAGAGGGTAACGGTGGTGTATCATGCCATCTGTTCTTGAAATTAAAAGTCGGACATACATGCTTTGGGGGAGCGAAACGAACAATATAACACGTGTTTAAAGTCTCCCGGCTCCACCAGAGGATCGTAAAGACATATGGAAATTGCTTAACCAATGTAATGTTTGTAACTGTATAGGGGAGAGAGAACTTTGAGACAGACCTTCGAAGTTTACTCTTCAAAAGTAAAGACTGTGATTAGGGGGGCAATACCGTCAAGCTACTCTTCCAATGGCGTCGACACATGAAATTTGCTCTTTGTTTATCACATCCATACGGGATCAAGATGCTGAGCAGCGCATGAGCTGCAGCGGTCAGCGACCCATAGCTGACTGCTAGCGCCAGGGCCAGCGAACCAGAGCTGCCAAGACCATTCTACACCTCCACGCGGTGATCCTGGATATTAGGCTGCAGCAGGGCAGACTGGCTTAGAAGACGGGATCGAAGAGGGAATGCTAACCCGGTACTCAAAAAATACTTGCCGTAGTCGAATGTGTTGGACCGAAAGGTGCAAATATAGCAGTCAAGCTGTAAACTACGACACAACGCATTCCGTTCTCTGGACTACATTCTGCTTCTTAAGCCCTTTCAGGGTTTGGTAGTGGGAGATTGAGAACGAACGAAGCTAAGCCAAACCAAGCCAAACCAAGCTAAGCCAAGACAAGCCAAACCAAGCCAAGCCAAACCAAGCCAAACCAAGCCAAGCCAAGCCAAGCCAAGCCAAGCCAAGCCAAGCCAAGCCAAGCCAAGCCAAACCAAGCTAAGTCAAGCTAAGCCAAACCAAGTTAAGCCAAGCAAAGCCAAACCAAACCAAGCTAAGCAAAGCTAAGCCAAACCAAGCTAAGCCAAGCCAAGCCAAACCAAGCTAAGCCAAGCCAAGCTAAGCCAAACCAAGCTAAGCCAAACCAAGCCAAACCAAGCTAAGCCAAGCCAAGCCAAACCAAGCTAAGCCAAACCAAGCTAAGCCAAGCCAAGCCAAACCAAGCTAAGCCAAGCCAAGCCAAACCAAGCCAAACCAAGCCAAACCACATCCATACAAGCACATCTTCCTTTTCTACATCTTCTTCTTTCTCCTCCTCCTCAACCTGTTCTTTTCTCCTTATCAACGTCCTCTTTTTATTTTTATTACACCTCCTCCTACTTCAACTCCTCCACCTTCTTCTTCTTTTTGTTTTTCGGCCTTGTGCTAAAGCGAGGCTGCGATATCTGCCCGTTTCGGCTCGACACAACCAGCTATGAGGCATCGACCCTTAATGCATCCAGCCATCTATGAGTCACTGCCCCGACGCAAAAACGCAGCTATGAGTCGCAGACGCAAACCGTCATCTATGAGTCACAGATCCCGATGCAAACAGCCAGCTATGAGTCATTGACACTGATGTAATCAGCTAGCTTTGAGTCACTGACCCTGACAAAGGCAGCCAGCTACGATTCATTGATCCTGATGCAAACAGTCATCTATGAGACACTGACCCTGATGCAAGCAGCCAAATATAAATCACTGACCCTGACGCAATCAGCCAGCTATGAGTCACTGACCCTTACGCAAGCAGCCAGCTATGAGTCAGTGACCATAACGCAAGCAGCCAGATATGAGTCACTGATCCTGACGCAAGCAGCCAGATATATCACTGACCCTGACGCAAGCAGCCACCTATGAGTCACTTACCCTGACGCAAGCAGCCAGATATGTCACTGACCCTGACGCAAGCAGCCAGCTATTAGTCAGTGACCATAACGGAAGCAGCCAGACATGAGTCACTGATCCTGACGCAAGCAGCAAGCTACGAGACACAGACGCAAGCAGCCAGCTATAAGTCAGACTCCTTTCAGCTCATCCAAATTACAGCATCATCGGCATAACTTCGCTGTATCAAGCATTTTAATCCGCTAAACAGAAAGTATTGCACTTTGCGCCCAAACATTCAGTGCATCCGACTTTAGCATGAATTATTTTAGAAAAAAAATGTCCCTCCAAAATTACATGACAGCTCTTGCTTCATGAATCCCAACAGAGGCGGATCTGGGTTGTAAATCGGACTGTTAATCCCTCCGCCCCCCCCCCTTCCCTCTTTGACATAGACTCCCTGCTAGAAGCCTGGCTTCATTGAACAGCCTTTTCTTCATTTAGATCAAAAATTAATTTACACATCCCCTGTAGTAGTCTCTTTAGCAATACGCTTCAATAATAAGGCTAGTAGTCCCATTTGGCTGCTATTAACAAAACTCTAGCAGACACGATGGCAACACTGCCTTAAAAAAAACACGGTCTCTGGAACAACAGAATATTAAAGCGTAATTTGGTGATGGCACTGCAAATAGTGGGGGAAAAACCTTTCATCGCTCAAGACCATCAAAGCAGCGAGCTTTCTCTTCATTTTGCGGCATATGAGTCAGACCATTAAACCTCACACGGTTCGCTGACATTCTTTCCTTGTGCCAATTTCCTAAAAGCCAATTTTGAAACAAGATAGCAATCTCTTTGCGAAACCACACCCAAACTTCATCAAATGATTCCTGTATATGTCCGTGGGTAAATCATCAATATCGACTCATTTATTGAATTCTACCCTGCCTGATCATTTATTGATCGACATTTATATTCTTTGACTTTCAGTTCATGTAACTACATCTCCAATCAAGATTCGTTCAGGTAACTATACTACATCTCCAATCCAGATTCGTTCAGGTAACTATACTACATCTCCAATCCAGATTCGTTCAGGTAACTATACTACATCTCCAATCCAGATTCGTTCAGGTAACTATACTACATCTCCAATCCAGATTCGTTCAGGTAACTATACTTCATCTCCAATCCAGATTCGTTCAGGTAACTATACTACATCTCCAATCCAGATTCGTTCAGGTAACTATACTACATCTTCAATCTAGATTCGTTTAGGTAACTATACTACATCTCCAATCCAGAATCGTTCAGGTAACTATACTACATATCCAATCCAGATTCGTTCAGGTAACTATACTACATCTCCAATCCAGATTCGTTCAGGTAACTATACTACATCTCCAATCCAGATTCATTGAGGTAACTATACTACATCTCCAATCCAGATTCGTTCAGGTAACTACACTACATCTCCAATCTAGATTCGTTTAGGTAACTACATCTCCAATCCAGATTCGTTCAGGTAACTACACTACATCTCCAATCTAGATTCGTTCAGGTAACTATACTACATCTCCAATCTAGATTCGTCCAGGTAACTACATCTCCAATCTAGATTCGTTCAGGTAACTATATTACATCTCCAATCTAGATTTGTTTAGGTAACTACATCTCCAATCTAGATTCGTTCAGGTAACTATACTACATCTCCAATCTAGATTCGTTTAGGTAACTACATCTCCAATCTAGATTCGTTCAGGTAAATCTCCAATCTAGATTCGTTCAGGTAACTATACTACATCTCCAATCTAGATTCGTTTAGGTAACTACATCTCCAATCCAGATTCGTTCAGGTAACTACATCTCCAATATAGATTCGTTTAGGTAACTATACTACATCTCCAATCTAGATTCGTTCAGGTAACTACATCTCCAATCCAGATTCGTTCAGGTAACTATAGTACATCTCCAATCTAGATTCGTTCAGGTAACTACATCTCCAATCTAGATTCGTTCAAGTAACTACACTACATCTCCAATTTAGATTCGTTCAGGTACCTACATCTCCAATCCAGATTCGTTCAGGTAACTATACTACATCTCCAATCCAGATTCGTTCAGGTAACTACACTACATTTCAAATCCAGACTCGTTCAGGTAACTATACTACATCTCCAATCTAGATTCGTTCAGGTAACTACATCTCCAATCTAGATTCGTTCAGGTAACTATATTACATCTCCAATCTAGATTTGTTTAGGTAACTACATCTCCAATCTAGATTCGTTCAGGTAACTATACTACATCTCCAATCTAGATTCGTTTAGGTAACTACATCTCAAATCTAGATTCGTTCAGGTAACTAAATCTCCATTCTAGATTCGTTCAGGTAACTATACTACATCTCCAATCTAGATTCGTTTAGGTAACTACATCACCAATCCAGATTCGTTCAGGTAACTACATCTTCAATCTAGATTCGTTAAGGTAACTACATCTCCAATCGAGATTCGTTTAGGTAACTATACTACATCTCCAATCTAGATTCGTTTAGGTAACTACATCTCCAATCTAGATTCGTTCAGGTAACTACATCTCCAATATAGATTCGTTCAGGTAACTACATCTCCAATATAGATTCGTTTAGGTAACTATACTACATCTCCAATCTAGATTCGTTCAGGTAACTACATCTCCAATCCAGATTCGTTTAGGTAACTATAGTACATCTCCAATCTAGATTCGTTCAGGTAACTACATCTCCAATCTAGATTCGTTCAAGTAACTACACTACATCTCCAATTTAGATTCGTTCAGGTAACTACATCTCCAATCCAGATTCGTTCAGGTAACTATACTACATCTCCAATCCAGATTCGTTCAGGTAACTACACTACATTTCCAATCCAGATTCGTTCAGGTAACTGCACTACATTTCAAATCCAGATTCGTTCAGGTAACTATACTACATCTCCAATCCAGATTCGTTCAGGTAACTACACTACATTTCCAATCCAGATTCGTTCAGGTAACTACACTACATTTCAAATCCAGATTCGTTCAGGTAACTATACTACATCTCCAATCCAGATTCGTTCAGGTAACTATACTACATTTCAAATCCAGATTCGTTTAGGTAACTATACTACATCTCCAATCTAGATTCGTTCAGGTAAATCTCCAATCTAGATTCGTTCAGGTAACTATACTACATCTCCAATCTAGATTCGTTTAGGTAACTACATCTCCAATCCAGATTCGTTCAGGTAACTACATCTTCAATATAGATTCGTTTAGGTAACTATACTACATCTCCAATCTAGATTCGTTCAGGTAACTACATCTCCAATCCAGATTCGTTCAGGTAACTATAGTACATCTGAAATCTAGATTCGTTCAGGTAACTACATCTCCAATCTAGATTCGTTCAAGTAACTACACTACATCTCCAATTTAGATTCGTTCAGGTAACTACATCTCCAATCCAGATTCGTTCAGGTAACTATACTACATCTCCAATCCAGATTCGTTCAGGTAACTACACTACATTTCAAATCCAGACTCGTTCAGGTAACTATACTACATCTCCAATCTAGATTCGTTCAGATAACTACATTTCCAATCTAGATTCGTTCAGGTAACTATATTACATCTCCAATCTAGATTTGTTTAGGTAACTACATCTCCAATCTAGATTCGTTCAGGTAACTATACTACATCTCCAATCTAGATTCGTTTAGGTAACTACATCTCAAATCTAGATTCGTTCAGGTAACTACATCTCCATTCTAGATTCGTTCAGGTAACTATACTACATCTCCAATCTAGATTCGTTTAGGTAACTACATCTCCAATCCAGATTCGTTCAGGTAACTACATCTTCAATCTAGATTCGTTAAGGTAACTACATCTCCAATCGAGATTCGTTTAGGTAACTATACTACATCTCCAATCTAGATTCGTTTAGGTAACTACATCTCCAATCTAGATTCGTTCAGGTAACTACATCTCCAATATAGATTCGTTCAGGTAACTACATCTCCAATATAGATTCGTTTAGGTAACTATACTACATCTCCAATCTAGATTCGTTCAGGTAACTACATCTCCAATCCAGATTCGTTCAGGTAACTATAGTACATCTCCAATCTAGATTCGTTCAGGTAACTACATCTCCAATCTAGATTCGTTCAAGTAACTACACTACATCTCCAATTTAGATTCGTTCAGGTAACTACATCTCCAATCCAGATTCGTTCAGGTAACTACACTACATTTCCAATCCAGATTCGTTTAGGTAACTGCACTACATTTCAAATCCAGATTCGTTCAGGTAACTATACTACATCTCCAATCCAGATTCGTTCAGGTAACTATACTACATTTCCAATCCAGATTCGTTCAGGTAACTACACTACATTTCAAATCCAGATTCGTTCAGGTAACTATACTACATCTCCAATCCAGATTCGTTCAGGTAACTATACTACATTTCAAATCCAGATTCGTTTAGGTAACTATACTACATCTCCAATCTAGATTCGTTCAGGTAACTACATCTCCAATCTAGATTCGTTCAGGTAACTACACTACATCTCCAATTTAGATTCGTTCAGGTAACTACATCTCCAATCCAGATTCGTTCAGGTAACTATAGTACATCTCCAATCTAGATTCGTTCAGGTAACTACATCTCCAATCTAGATTCGTTCAGGTAACTATACTACATCTCCAATATAGATTTGTTTAGGTAACTACATCTCCAATCTAGATTCGTTCAGGTAACTATACTACATCTCCAATCTAGATTCGTTTAGGTAACTACATCTCCAATCTAGATTCGTTCAGGTAACTATATCTCCAATCTAGATTCGTTCAGGTAACTATACTACATCTCCAATCTAGATTCGTTTAGGTAACTACATCTCCAATCTAGATTCGTTCAGGTAACTATACTACATCTCCAGTCCAAATTCGTTCAGGTAACTACATCTTCAATCTAGATTCGTTTAGGTAACTACATCTCCAATCTAGATTCGTTTAGGTAACTATACTACATCTCCAATCTAGATTCGTTTAGGTAACTATACTACATCTCCAATCTAGATTCGTTTAGGTAACTACATCTCCAATCTAGATTCGTTTAGGTAACTATACTACATCTCCAATCCAGATTCATTCAGGTAACTACACTACATCTCCAATCTAGATTTGTTCAGGTAACTACATCTCCAATCTAGATTCGTTCAGGTAACTACACCACATCCCCAATCCAGATCCATCAGGTAACTGTATCACAAATTCCAATTAATTAATATAACTGTATCCTCAATCCAAATTTGTTTTTATAACTACGAGGGTTGTTCAAATCAAACCGGAACTTTATGTTCTTGTTCTACCTGAAAGGGTTACACCGGCTGGGACTAGTATCATTATTTAGGGCCACTTGTGTCCTTTTACTGCTAAGTGGCCCATCTGCCATGGGCCAGTCACATTATAAAGAAATAATAATGACGAACAATACTGTTAGTGCTTGCATGGAACAGCATGTTGTGATGAAGTTTCTTATGAAAGTTGAAGTGAAATCTGCGAAAATTTACAGAAGCCTGCAACCACAATACGGTGATGAGACATTCAACCGAAATAAGACATTTGAATCCTGAATCGACACGAGCATTGGATGAGTGGGAGCATACGCAATCCCCACCACCCAAAAATGGCAGACAATTGCGTCTGCAGGTAATGTGATGGCGAGTGCTTTCAGGGACAGACATGGCGTCATTCGTGTTGATGTTAAACCCCGTGGTGCCGCTATCAACAGTTAACAGTACATACGCATTTTAAGTGATGTGCATAACGGTCTGTGGAACAAACGGTCTGGTTTGATCAGACAGGGCGTCTTGCAAGATAACGCTCGATCTCGTACGGCTAACCGAACTTTGTGCCATCTGCAGAAACTCGGCTTGGAAGTATTTCCACATCCACTTTACATCCCAGATCTTCAATTCACATTAATTCTCCCACCTTCAATCATTGTTTAAACGCTGGGTTAAGTACATAAACGTTGGAGTAGATTGTGTAGAAAAATAAATGCCATTTGTATACTTGAAAAAAAAATTATACACACAAAAAAAGATCCGGTTTGACTTGAACGACCTTAGCAGATCTTCTATCTCAATTCATTAATATAATGTGATCCTCAATCCCGATTAGTTCATGTGTCTTTATCTCTAATCCCCATTCAATTTAGGAACGTTATCCTTAATCCTCATTGCAACTTTATCCTCCATCCCAATTTAATCACGAATAGTTTTTTCTCAATCCTCATTCAATCATGGAACGGTATCCCCAATCCTCATTCAATCATGGAACGTTATCCCCAATACTCATTCAATCATGGAACGTTATCCCCAATCCTCATTCAATCATGTACGTTATCCCCAATCCTCATTCAATCATGGAACGTTATCCCCAATCATCATTCAATCATGGAACGTTATCCCCAATCCTCATTCGTTTTATGGAACTATATCTGCAATACAGATTCAATCATGGAGCTTCTCCCAATTCAATCTTTGAACTTTATCCTCAATCCCTATCCACTCATCAAATGATTTCCCCGGTGATCTTTCGATAACAAAACTACACATTCAACCCTCGTTCAATCATTAAACTAAAAGTCTAATCACTTTCTACTCTAAGTGATTTATTAAGAATCGCAATCAATCCACACCGACCGATATTCAAACACTATCGATTCATGTATCAGCATCCACAATTTGTCCTCCATTTATGAAATTATATCTCCAATCCCCATCCACCTACATCTTCATCATGTAGTTGTATTCTCGTTCTTCTTGAAAGCAACCCTCAGCCTCAGCCCATTCTTACAACCACACCCTCAGCCTCAACCTATTCTTACAGCCGCACCCTCAGCCTCAACCATTCTCATAGCCACACCCTCAGCCTCAACCATTCTCATAGCCACACGCTCAGCCTCAACCATTCTCATAGTCACACCCTCAGTCTCAACCATTCTTACAACCACACCCTCAGCCTCAACCTATTCTTACAGCCGCACCCTCAGCCTCAACCATTCTCATAGCCACACCCTCAGTCTCAACCATTCTCATAGCCACCTCCTCAGCCACAACCATTCTCATAGTCACACCCTCAGCCTCAACCATTCTTATAGCCACACCCTCAGCCTCAACCCATTCTCATAGTCACACCCTCAGCCTCAACCATTCTCATAGCCACACCCTCACCCTCAACAAATTCTTTAAGCCACACACCAACCCATTATTAAGGCCACACTCAAACCAATTTTTAAAGACACACTGTCAGCCTCAACCCATTCCCATAGCCACACCCTCAGCCTCTACCCATTATTAAAGCCACCCCCCCCCCCCCAAAGTCTCAACCAATTTTTACAGCCATCCCCAAGCCTCATCTCATTTTTCCATCCCCACACTAAGCCTCAACCCATTCTTACATCCACAACTTCAGCCTCAATCCATTCTTACAGCCACACCCTCAGTCTCAACTCATTCTTACAGCCACACCCTCAGCCTCAACCCATTCTTACAGCCACACCCTCAGCCACAACTCATTCTTACAGCCCTATCCCAATGCCTCAACCCAGTCGTTTACCCTCAATCCCAAACCTCAACCAATTCTTCCATCTCCATCCCAAACTTCAGCCCATTCCTACAGCCACACTCCAAGCCTCAACCCATTCTTACAGCCTAACCCCCAAGCCTCAACCCATTCTTACAGCCTAACCCCCAAGCCTCAACCCATTCTTACAGCCTAACCCCCAAGCCTCAACCCATTCTTACAGCCTAACCCCAAAGCATCAACCCATTCTTACAGCCTAACCCCCAAGCCTCAACCCATTCTTACAGCCTAACCCCCAAGCCTCAACCCATTCTTACAGCCTAACCCCCAAGCCTCAACCCATTCTTACAGCCTAACCCCAAAGCCTCAACCCATTCTTACAGCCTAACCCCCAAGCCTCAACCCATTCTTACAGCCTAACCCCCAAGCCTCAACCAATTCTTACAGCCCCACCTAAAGTCTCATAGAATTCTTACAGTCGCTTCTCCTTCAACCCATTCATTGAGCCACACTCAAGCCTCAACCAATTCTTACATCCCCACCACCAAATCTCAACCCAGTCGTATATCCCCACACCTCAAGCATCAACCGATTCCTTGAGCCACACTTCCAGCCTCAACCTATTCCTTCAGACACACCCAAAATCATCAACCCATTCTCACATACCCACCTCCAAGCCTCAACCCATTTTTAAAGCCAAGTTCTCTTTTAAGTTCTCAACCCCTACACCTAGTCAGATTTATCTCCCGGTTGAGTTAAACCCTAAAGAGTAGAAGTACCTATAACTCATGATATTACCCTCAGAGTTTAGAGTAGACTTGATTAAAACAAAAACAAAAAAAACAATATTTCGAAGCAAAATCCCAAACATGTCACAATAAATAAAAGAGAGATTAACTCTTTTCACCAAGGATCAGGAAAAGAAAAAAGCCAATATTCTCATAAAGTGGTGTACAATAACAATTTAACGTGTCACTAAAAACAAAATGTCCGACCGGAGACAGGCGTTATCGACAAGTCCGGCATGGCTGTAATCAAAATAATCAAACGGTTGAGATACGAGACAAAGGCGAGGTCTTTGTTTCGCTGGACGAACTAATTCTTCCTGGCGTGAAGGAGACAAACACACTTTACAGCGGGGACAACAAAGATATTTCATGATGCCAATACTTAGACCCACCCACCCAGTAGAAAATAAAATGCCCACCGTATTCTTCAACCTTCGCTAAGCCACGTCTCCGCTACCCCCTGGGAGTGTAGAGGTATTTTTGCGTATGATTTAAATTGAGTATGCAGGCAGATCGGTGATTTGCCTGGTGCGCCTTTGCATGATGGAGGGGTTGCTTTTGGGGGGATTTATGTTAGTCAGTATTTGGTAGGTTATCTTTAGAATGTTTGCCGGAAACCGCACGTTCTTTAGATTTCCAACTGCCATGTGTTCGTGTGAGTGCTAGAGGAGTCTTCCGAGTTCATCAACCATCTCCGATGAGTCTTGATCTTTCTTACTTCCCTTGAGACCAAGATGCGCGCGAAACATGCAGGATTCAAACACCAACCACTTTGAAAATTAGTTTTGTCTTAGAGATAAGCCCATGTAACCTGCGAAGCATATCGCCTGTTTCTTTTCTTTGCGTTCAGGATCTTTTGGTCATGCTACATCTGCAGGCCAGTCGCCATGATGAAGTCTGTACTCTTCACCAGGTCGGAGCTTTTGTCTCAGCTCCGCACCCTCTGGCCAGGTCTGGCATCTCATTTCCCTATAGATTGGGCATTCTTGTAGAATGTGTTCAGGGTTCTGGCCTCCTGTTCCACATGGGCCCTCATCAGTGTATGAGATCTTCAGTCGGTATAGATGTTCTAGTAGTCTGCAGTGGCCAGTTCTCATGCGAAATAAGGTAGTTTGTTGGTTTTATTTGAGTTGGTGAATTGGGTCTGGTGTACTGCTTATGTTTCTGTCTTCTCTCCATTGGGGTATATACTGATTTCTGATGATGTTCTTGATTTCTCTGTATGGTACTCGATGATTAAATTGTGCCGTTTTGCTGCCATCTTTTGCCAGGCTTAGTCAACCTGATCTACTACAAGGAGGAATACCCACATTCAGGTCCCATCTCTTATGTGAGGTGGTGTAGCTGGGCGGAGGATTTCCTGCGAAGTGGACTAGGCTCGAGGAGCTTATTAGTCCGCTGCGTTGGTATAAATACCGAGGAGGGTGGTTAACCGATTTGCTAATCCTTCTTAACAGACTGAAACACTAGAGCAAAGTAGACCCGCAGCCTGTTAAGCGCCATCTATGCTGCTCTAAACAAACCATATAACCATGGCCGGTGTTATGCCATGTCACACAGTTAGTCGCCTCTTACGACATGCTCTCTGTGGGGCAGTGGTGCTATTCTTGTCCTTGTCATACACACAGACCCGGAAAAACCACTCAGGAACAATAGATCTGACCCAATCCACTAGCTCCACAGACATCAACAATCCACCAGCTCCACAGAAACTAACAATCCACCATCTCCACAGACACCAAC
The DNA here is from genome assembly GCA_036924085.1 of Ariolimax columbianus. Taxonomy (NCBI): domain Eukaryota; kingdom Metazoa; phylum Mollusca; class Gastropoda; order Stylommatophora; family Arionidae; genus Ariolimax; species Ariolimax columbianus. The sequence continues at coordinate 28,591,529 of JAVGWX010000024.1, forward strand.
AATCCACCAGCTCCTCAGACATCAACAGACCACCAGCTCCACGGACACCAACAGACCACTAGCTCCACAGACACCAACAATCCACCAGCTCCACAGACACCAACAATCCACCAGCTCCTCAGACACCAACAGACCACTAGCTCCACAGACACCAACACTCCACTAGCTCCACAGACACCAACACTCCACCAGCCCCACAGACACCAACAAAGCACCAGCTCCTCAGACACCAACAGACCACTAGCTCCACAGACACCAACAATCCACCAGCTCCTCAGACACCAACAGACCACGAGCTCCACAGACACTAACAGACCACGAGCTCCACAGACACCAACAGACCACCATCTTTGGTCTGAGAACAAGCCATTGCAGACTATTGGGTCACCTACATCGGCTCGTGTTCTCTGTGTGGCAGTGGTCCTATTCCTGACTTTGTCATACACAAAGACCCGGACGGACCACTCAGAAATAGCTTTCTCTTTTCTGTTCTTTAGTACATAAGTGTATCTCCCATCAGATGTTATGTGGGTGCACATCTACTGGAACGTGTGATTACCCACCCTAGATCCGCCTTGCTGAAATCGCAATATGGAGATTTGTTTTCCATGACGACACAACTGGAGCAAAGTGCAGGTTCTGTGACACTCTATTGCTTGTGCCGGTGTAAAGATACTAAAACTAACAGTCAATTAGTATGCCACAAAACACCTCGTGGTAGCAGGTCTGAGGTATTGCTTCAAAGTGAAGTTAGTTCCATGAGCCTTCCTCGGTGTCGCTAACACGGTTAGATCGTGCCCCAAATAATGTGTTTGTTAAATGTTAGTCGTGTCTCTGAATAAGATCATAATTAGGCGAGGTCGCGGTGGTGTAGACGGTTACAATATAATGTATAATAACCCATTTAAGATTTGCAGACGGGGAACAGAGACGCTAGTCTAGTCAGGCACAAAATACTGACCAGTACGTCGCGTCAGGGTCAGGCACAAAATACTGACCAGGACGTCGCGTCAGAGTCAGACACAAAATACGGACCAGGACGTCGCGTCAGGGTCAGACACAAAATACTGACTAGGACGTCGCGTCAGAGTCAGACACAAAATACTGACCAGGACGTCGCGTCAGGGTTAGGCACAACATACTGACCAGGACGTCGCGTCAGGGTCAGTACACTGACGAAGACCACAACCTCTCTTCCATGTAGCGTTCCCAGGAAACAGACTGTTTAAAAGGCACCCTGAATGATATGGATCGATGTGATCCCCGTAGTAATGAACACCACACAGATGAAGCCAAGCATAGCACAACCGCCTGGATGACCCCGGTCCACCTTCATCAGTACGCTCGGGATGTGAGGAAAGCTACTACAACCCGCCATTTAACGTCCTTCTCAGGGCGCACATAACATTAACCTACTCATTATGAGCATTCAACAACAACAACAGCAATAGCAGCAGCAGCGGCAGTGACAACGACAACTACAGATCCCAAAGAATCAGGACCTCACAGATTCAGGACCTCACAGATTCAGGACCTCACAGAATCAGGACCTCACAGATTCAGGACCTCACAGAATCAGGACCTCACAGAATCAGGACCTCATAGATTCAGGACCTCACATATTCAGGACCTCACAGATTCAGGACCTCACAGATTCAGGACCTCACAGAATCAGGACCTCACAGAATCAGGACCCCACAGATTCAGGACCTCACAGAATCAGGACCTCACAGAATCAGGACCTCACAGATTCAGGACCTCACATATTCAGGACCTCACAGATTAAGGACCTCACAGATTCAGGACCTCACAGATTCAGGACCTCACAGAATCAGGACCTCACAGAATCAGGACCCCCACAGATTCAGGACCTCACAGAATCAGGACCTCACAGAATCAGGACCTCACAGAATCAGGACCTCACAAATTCAGGACATCACAGAATCAGGACCTCACAGATTCAGAACCTCACAGAATCGGGACCTCACAGATTCGGGACCTCACAGATTCATTACCTCACAGATTCCGGACCTCACAGATTCAGGACCTCACAGATTCAGGATCCCCAAAGAATCAGGACCTCACAGAATCAGGACATCACAGATTCAGGACCTCACAGATTCAGGATCCCCAAAGAATCAGGACCTCACAGAATCAGGACATCACAGATTCAGGACCTCACAGATTCAGGACCTCACAGAATCAGCACCCCCAAAGAATCAGGACATCGCAGAATCAGAACCTCACAGAATCAGGACCCCCAAATAATCAGGACATCATAGATTCAGGACATCATAGATTCAGGACCTGACAGATTCAGGACCTCACAGATTCAGGACATTACAGATTCAGAACCTCACAGAATCCGGGCATCATAAATCCAGGACCCCACAGAATGAGGGCTCCAAAAAATCACGACCCAATGGATCCACATGAAACGTAATACGCGAGAGGCAGCCATTTTATTATAAAATACATGAAAGAGTATGTACAACGGAAAATCAGATTTCAGGAAACTATATGGTTCTTTGGTATTCCTACATGTTAGGATTGTCACGAACGAGCAGTATGTGCATGCGCAATGTTGCGTACAACTTGGCCGCCCCACTATAGACTTGCACCATGGAAGAAGAATATGGTGTTATACTTTTCTTGTGATCAGAGGATACGTTTATAATTTTGTAGGAAAAAAATTAAGGAACAAAAAATGTTAAAAGTTACCTAAAGTTAAGTTAAATCTAAATTAAAAAATTGGGTATGGTCAGATACTGCACCGAGACGAGAACACGAAGAAAACCTACGTTACGACTAATAGGCCTTCATCGGGGACAATAAATAACAATAAAGCTTAACTAATAAATCATATAAAAAGGGATGAATACAATGTAGGGGGATGATAACATGTAAGGAAAAAATATGGTCTACTTTTCTGATATAGTGTCTTCCATAGCGACATGTCGGGTCGGGAGCTCGACTGTAAATGAAGTTTACTCTTTTGGGAGCACTTAAAAGGACGTTAAAAGGCAAGTTGTAGTAGCTGTCCTCACATCTCAAGCGTCCTGATAAAGGTGGACCGGAGTCCTCCAGGCACTTGTGCTATGATTGAGTTCATCTGCGTGTCGCTCACTACTACGGGGATAACGTAGATCCCTCATCTCACTAACAAGGCTGCCATGAAAACAGCCCATTTTCAGGGAGGGCAAAGAAAAAAATCGAGGTGAGGGTCTTGGCCAGTATATTTTGCCTGACCCTGACTAACATGTCTGATCAGTATATTTTGTCTGACCCTGACTTACATGTCTGATCAGTATATTTTGCTTGACCTTGACTAACATGTCTGATCAGTATATTTTTGCCTGACCCTGATTAACATGTCTGATCAGTATAGTTTGTCTGACCAGACGTTAGTCTTCCTTCCCAGGAACGCTCGGTTTGGAGACAGTTGTTTGAGCAAGTGGAGAGTGTATGAATGGGTGGAAATATTTTACAACGGAAGAAACTATCTCGTTGATGAACGGCGGCCTTGAAGAGCAGCAAGCGCAGAAAATTACACAGTAAAACAGCAGATCGAACAGCTAGTCCGTGGCAACAGCGAGTCACTATTGAAAAATAGTTGTATATTCCAAAATGAATTCCGCTGCTGCGTAAAAAATTCTCCATAAATGACTTTGTTTATAGGAAAGTGTATAGAAGATGGGTTCCAAAATAGCTGAGACGAGGTAATGGAAGACGGTCTAAAATTGGTTAAACTTTTTTCTAGAGAGCATCCACAAGCTAGTGGATATGTGGAAAAAGTGTGTTTCCATGCACGTGGACTTTGCTGAGAGAAAAAGTGTGTTTCCATGCACGTGGACTTTGCTGAGAGAAAAAGTGTGTTTCCATGCACGTGGACTTTGCTGAGAGAAAAAGTGTGTTTCCATGCACGTGGACTTTGCTGAGAGAAAAAGTGTGTTTCCATGCACGTGGACTTTGCTGAGAGAAAAAGTGTGTTTCCATGCACGTGGACTTTGCTGAGAGAAAAAGTGTGTTTCCATGCACGTGGACTTTGCTGAGAGAAAAAGTGTGTTTCCATGCACGTGGACTTTGCTGAGAGAAAAAGTGTGTTTCCATGCACGTGGACTTTGCTGAGAGAAAAAGTGTGTTTCCATGCACGTGGACTTTGCTGAGAGAAAAAGTGTGTTTCCATGCACGTGGACTTTGCTGAGAGAAAAAGTGTGTTTCCATGCACGTGGACTTTGCTGAGAGAAAAAGTGTGTTTCCATGCACGTGGACTTTGCTGAGAGAAAAAGTGTGTTTCCATGCACGTGGACTTTGCTGAGAGAAAAAGTGTGTTTCCATGCACGTGGACTTTGCTGAGAGAAAAAGTGTGTTTCCATGCACGTGGACTTTGCTGAGAGAAAAAGTGTGTTTCCATGCACGTGGACTTTGCTGAGAGAAAAAGTGTGTTTCCATGCACGTGGACTTTGCTGAGAGAAAAAGTGTGTTTCCATGCACGTGGACTTTGCTGAGAAATACGACACAATTCATGGTTCCCATTGACATAAAACAGATTTTTTTTTTAAATTGCTGTTACTAAATGATTGTCCCTTGTAGGATTCAATCATATTGAGTAACTCTTGCACACAATCTTCAGAATGCATGACAGATGCCCAATTACCAAGCTGGTGTGAAAAAGTGTATTCAGACATGGGAGACAATTAACCAATCACTCTGCCTGAAGATCACGCATCTCCTTCAAATTCAGACTATTGAAACACGACGCTGCACACTCCGTGTTATCACGTGTCAAATCTCCAGGTCACCACAAATCCTGGTCGCCATGACGACCAGAAATATTGTTATATTGCCCAATATGTCAGTACCAGTCTCGTATTCACTCGGATAATTTCTCCCATCGCAGTATATCATTCTAATCCAGTGTTGAGTCTAGCTCCTGTATTTTTTACATGGCTCCTAGATTCTAAGTACAGTTTCCACCCGTCATATACTCGTATTTTAGAGGTCTTTAAGTTTGTGATTTTCGCCTATATGTGACTCATTCTTTTATTGTTACTTTCACTTACTCTTTCTCCTACATGTTTTCTTCTGTTTTTCATTTCTCTTTTTCAGTTTTCACTTCTTCATCCTCCTCATTCCTTGGCCTACTTTTCTGCTTCTTCTTTGTCTTCAGCTTCTATTTTTCTATTTCTTCTTTCTTCTGTTTCTTCTTTTTCTTGCTTCGTCTCTTAAATCTCGAATTATTCCTTTTTCTATCCATTCTTCTTTCTTCTTCTTCTGCTACCTCGTTATTATTTCTTATCTTCCTATTTGTTTTGCTTTTTATTTCAACTTTGTTTCTTCTTCTCATCTTTTTTGGTTTTAGTGTCTGCTGTTTCTTCTTTTTTTTTCTCTTAATTTTCAATCTCCTTTTCTTCATTTTCATTCTTTTATTAATACAATTTTTTTATATTTCTTTGTTCCCTCTTTCTCTTCTTCTTCCTTCTTTTTTTCCTCTTCCTCTTTTTTTCCTCTTCCTTCTTTTTCCTCTTCCTTCTTATTTTTCCTCTTCATTTTTCTTTTTCCTCTTCCTTCTTCTTTTTCCTTTTCCTCTTCCTTCTTCTTTTCCTCTTCCTCTTCCTTTTCCTCTTCCTCCTTCTTTGTCCTCTTCATCTTGTTCTTTTTTTTCTCTTCCTTCTTTTTCCTCTTCCTTTTCCTTCTTCTTTTTCCTTTTCCTCTTCCTTCTGTTTTTTCTTCTTCCTTTTCCTTCTTCTTTTTCCTCTTCCTCTTTCTTCTTCTTTTTCCTCGTCCTCTTCCTTCTTCTTTTTCCTCTTCCTCTTCCGTCTTATTTTTCCTCTTCCTCTTCCTTCTTCTGTTCCTGTTCCTTCTTCTTTTTCTTTTTCCTCTTCCTTCTTCTTTTTCCTCTTCCATTCTTCTTCTCCTCTCTTCTGTTTCTTCGTGCTTCTGCTTTGCCTCTTTTTTTTCTTATTAATTTTAAATCCATTCTTCTCTATTCTGCTACTTACTCATAATTTTTTTGTCTGCCTTTCTCTTTTTATGATTCTTCTACCTACTCTTTGTCTTCTTCTGGTCTTTGTTGTTTTTTCATTTTAGAATCTGTTTCTTCTTTTTTTCTTTATTCTCCTTTTTATTTCATCTATCTTTCATCTTCTTGTTCTTCTTCTTCTTCTTTTCTTCTCTTTTATTTCTCCAACTTCATCTTTCTTTTTGTTCTTGCGTAAACATTTTCTTTTCTTATTGTTTTCCAACTTTTTCTTCTACTACATCTTGTTTTGCTTATTTATATTCTTCTTTATCGTGTCTTCTTTATCGTGGCTTCTTTATCGTGTCTTCTTTATCGTGCTAGCTTTACAATGTCTTATTGCATCTTGTATCCAGGTACCACTCATTAGTATATGTTTCTAGAATTTTGCAACAGCTGGAGCAATGGAGATTGGGCTGGCGACTATAGAAACAAAGGTTGCCTGAATGCATGCAAAGGAAACGAGGGGTTTAGGTGGAAGACTTACTCTAGTACGGGGGGGGGGGGGGCGGTTGAAGCTGAGGTTGGGGTTCGTAGCTAACCACTCTGGAGTTCCGAATTAACATAGTTTGGGGGGTGGGTGACAGTCAGATTCCGTTACGACCGGCTACGATCTTTAGAGTGACAAGGATTCGGGGCTAATCACCCGATAACAATTGGGGGTAGTTCTAAATTAGAGTGATGGCTAAAGTCAGACAACCAACAGAAGTCCATTGGACAGCAATGATGTTGCTTGAGAATATAAAATACTCTGCCAATTTGAACTCAAAAAGAATGGATGGGAGAGTGACTGGGAGGCTGTCAGGAGTGTATGAGTGGGTTTAGTTTGCAGGGTGACTGGACCAGCATACACCTCGAGTTTTGGCGAACCTCTCTATAGGTATTTATGTTGGACACCATGTGAACAGTAATAGATCTAAACGTGGGTCGTACGTGAAGGACATCTACATGCATGATCTCATTACATATGAATGTACAGATTCGTGTGAATACGTGAAGGGATCTGATTGTATGTGTATGCACAGATCGAATGAGTATGTGACCACAAGTGAGTACGTGATCCGACTATAAGTGACGTGATCTAATTACATATGAATGTACAGATCGACTGAGCATGCGTGAACCGATTGTATATTGTATGCGTATGCACAGATCACCTGATTGAAGGTGATCTGGTTATATGTGAATGCACAGAACAACTGAGTACACAATCCGATCGTGAGGACCAGTTTGTGATTGTGTGTTGAGTGTGCAGATAAAGGCAGTGCAGCGGCAAGAGCCTAGGTTATGGAGTTTGAAGAAACATCAGAAGCTAGTGCTTATACAACATCCTACATAGTTCAATATATATATATATTTCAATTATTTATTTTAGATGCACTTTGTTTTTTTTTGTTGATACGAATATTAAACGATAATGTTATGTTCATGACTCTCGTCATACTCATGGACCCTCGTCATCTCATGGACCCTCGTCATCTCATGGACCTTCGTCATCTAATGGGCCCTCGTCATCTCATGGACCTTCGTCATCTCATGAACCCTCGTCATCTCATGGACCCTCGTCATCTCATGGACCCTCGTCATCTCATGGGCCCTCGACATCTCATGGGCCCTCGTCATCTCATGGACCCTCGTCATCTCATGGGCCCTCGTCTTCTCATGGACCCTCGTCATCTCAAGGACCCTCGTCATCTAATGGGCCTGCGTCTTCTCATGGACCCTCGTCATCTCAAGGACCCTCGTCATCTCATGGGCCCTCGTCATCTCATGGGCCCTCGTCATCTCATGTACCCTCGTCATCTCATAGGCCCTCGTCATTTCATGGACCCACGTCATCTCATGGGCCCTCGTCATCTCATGGGCCCTCGACCAGCTTATGGACCCTCGTCATCTCATAGACCCTCGTCATCTCATGGGCCCACGTCATCTCATGGCCCTCGTCATCTCATGGGCCCTAGACCAGCTCATAGACCCTCGTCATCTCATAGGCCCTCGTCTGGCTCATGGGCCCTCGTCATCTCATGGGCCCTCGTCATCTCATAGACCCTCGACCAGCTCATAGACTCTCGTAATCTCATAGGCCCTCTTCTGGCTCATGGGCCCTCGTCCTGCTCATTAGCTATCGATTTTAAATATCAGATGATTTGTAAGTCTTGATACAGTTAGGATATCCCGTGAGCACGCGCAGAGAAGTTTTCAAAGCAGTGACAAAGGAATCAAACAAATTCGGGAGTTCAAATACTTGGGTATTATATTCACTGATAATGGCAGAGTGGACAGAGCAATCAGACAGTGATTAGTGTCCACTTCCAAATTACGCCGATTTAGAAAAAATCGTCTGCCGAAGACGGATGTGTCGGACCGAAAAGTGCAAATATCGCAGTAAAGCTGTAAACTAGCGGCACAACGCATTCCGTTCTCCGGACTACATTCTGCTACTTGCAAAGTCCTGTTCAGAGCTTGGTAGGCGGAGATCGAGAGCGAACACAGAAGAAGAAGAAACACCCTAGAGGGCTTCTTTCAACTAAGAGGAGGCTGATAAATCCATTGTTTATTTCTACATTGTGCTACCAATATCAATCTTGATCCTTATTAGCAACCCATAAGAGTAAGACCCAGGGCTGTGAGATGGGTTGTGTGAGAAGTGCAGCCGGAAAGACAATCCGTGACCGAATCCACAACACCACGCTGAGGCAGACAGTGGGGACAAACCCAGTTGGTGCCTCTATTGGCTCTCAACAAATAGATTGGATACGCGTAGCGTTTAGAGCAGGGTAATGCAAATATAACTGGTTGTCTACAGACTATGATGAGTCTTCTGAACCAGTATAAAAAACGTTTAGTCAAGTGGTTTGGTCAGTCAGTCATAATACATTATGAGCAGCCTGCAACAAGAGCATATCACATGCATTTCTCCGGTCCACGAGCATGAGGTAGACCACGACGTCAATGGATCGAGGGTGTCTCTGACACCGTCAGGAAGTTACACCTAACGACAGAACTAGAATCACTTGGCGATAACATGTAATCTCCGTATCCCGTATGTCTGCGACGCCTCGTGGCAAAATCAGTAGGACAAATTAAGAAGATGATGATGAAGGAGAAGATACATTTGTAAGTTGATGAGCGATTGTTGTGTGAAATCGAAGACAACTTTCAACTGGGATACCCCCTTTTTCATAAAAGACCATTTTACATTGACCTCCCGCTCCTCTACCGCGACTGTTATGGGCAGCCTTGAAGCGAAACTTACAACACAATTACTTCTAGTTTCCTGGGGAGAAAGACTAACGCCTGGTCAGACAAAATACACAGACATGTAAGTCAGGGTTAGGCAAAACATACTGGCCTAGACACTCACCTTGGCGTCCTCGTAGCTATTCTTGGAATCAGGCTGTTTTTATGGCAGCCTGCCTAAGGAGGAGAGGGATCGACATGATCCCCTTAGTATTGAGCGAAATGTAAATGAAACCAAGTATAGCACAACCGCCTTCATCAGCACGCTCTGGATGTGAGTAAAGCTACTGCAACCCGCCACTTAACGTCCCTTTCAGGACGCACAAAAGAGTAGACCTACTCATTGTGGACATTAGAAATAACAACAACAATAACAACAACAAAAACAACAATAATAGCAGCAACAATAGCAACAACAATAACAACAAAAACAACAACAATAACAACAACAATAACAGCAGCAACAATAACAATAATAACAACAACAATAACTCATTAAAAAAACAATAACAACAAAAACAACAACAATATCAACAACAATAACAACAATAACAACAATAATAACAACAATAACAACAATAACAACAATAATAACAACAATAACAACAATAGCAACAACAATAACAACAAAAACAACAACAATAACAACAACAATAACAACAATAGCAGCAACAATAACAATAATAACTACAACAAAAAACAATAACAACAAAAACAACAATAACAACAATAATAACAACAACAACAATAACAACAATAGCAACAACAAAAAACAACAACAACAATAACAACAACAAAAAACAACAACAACAAAAAACAACAACAACAACAACAACAATAGCAACAACAAAAACAACAACAACAACAACAACAAAAAACAACAAAAAACAACAACAACAACAATAACAGCAACAACAATAGCAACAACAATAGCAACAACAATAGCAACAACAATAACAACAACAATAGCAACAACAAAAACAACAATAACAACAGCAGCAACCTTCCTACAAAAACATTTCAGTGTGGCAGTTGATCAATTCTCATCGCTGTCCCACTCACACACATTTGGCTCCTTCATACGTCTCTGACAACCAAGAGCGCTCAGATAAGTTCAACAATTGATCGGGTGAACAATTCACAACAAAGGCACGATTACGTGTTTGCTTAATTTCATTGCTAAAAGCTTCTGTGGTTTTTTTGCAGTTCTTGTAAGAGGATATTTCACAACGGGGATCCATGGCTCAGGAGAGAAGTATTATATAGTGTGAAACGAAATGCTTGAGAGACGTTTTGGATGTAGCCAGCAGTGGTAAAACGTCATTAATTAGGTCACGAGGGAAGATAGTATGTCGTTAATGGTCTTCCTTGGAGTCACATTTGACTCGAGACTTGCCTGGAAGTCAAATATAGAGAAAATCCAGACAAGGTCCATAAAATGACTCTCAGTGATGACAAAACTAGTTGGTATATCGTTGGGGGCAACAAAAAATCCTCAAACAAGTCTACACTGGCGCAATCAGGCCAATCATTGAATATGCCTCTAGCACTTGGTCAACAGCGGCCAAAACAAACACAGGAAAACTAGACCGAGTTGAAATAATGGGTCTCAGAATTACCCTTGGGGCATTGAAAAGCACTCCAATTACAGAGCTTGGAAAAACAGCAAATATTGAGCCCCTTGAATTAAAAAGAAAATATCAATCCCTTAGTCAGATTGCAAAACTAAAGAGGTTACCTGATTATCCTCTGCACCAGAAGTTACACAAAAAACAGACTAATTAGGAAAAGCCTCAACCATCTGGCCAGAGAAATCCACAGAAAACACGCGGACATCCTTGAAGCTGAAACCAAAAAGTGCGAAGCACTCATTCCAGAACCCTGGGCACGGAGCCAGGACCGGTTCAAAATAATCTTGGAGGTTCCAGGGTAAACGAAGAAAAGTGAGCAGTCGCCAACAGAGCAAAAAATCCACGTTCTACAGCAGCTCAAGAGACAACACACTAGCAAATGTTGGTGACGTGTGTACACAGATGGATCGGCTTCGGTGAGCGATTAAAGTGGGATCTACATCGCACACTCAAATGGCGACATAGAAAATCACTCCAAACCAACTGGAGCGACTTGTACCAATTTCAGAGCTAAAGCAAGAGCTGTTCATACAGCAACTTACCAGTCAAAATATAACTACAATGAAAACGGTTATTCTAACAGAATCCAAGAGTGTACTCCAAGCCATCTAAAGCTCTAAACAAGATAGACTCTCACATGAAATCAAATTCAACACAGAATTGCTGTCTCAAAAACAGATTTAGTCCTACAATGGATGCTGGGCCACTGGGGGATCCCTGGAAACGTGAAAGCAGATGAGCTAGCAAAAGCCGGAAGTGGGAGCACGCATATTTCCCATCTACAGAGATATAAAGAAGCAAAGACACTCATCAAACGATATATGAGGACAGAATGGAGAGACCAGCACAAAGAATACAAGCCAGAAAATGATAGCATAGACAAACTTGGCAGATATGGGCAGATAAAGATCTCCAGACTCAGAAAGGTACACTATAGACTCAAGGCCCACCACTGCAAAATTGGTCTCAGAAACACTGCCATGTGTGATTGTGGAGCATCCAAGCAAACACCAGAACATATCCTGCAAGAAAGCCCTACCTATGCAGACCAAAGAGAGGCAGCATAGCCTGGGGGGAGCGACCATGTTCGAAAAGCTGTGGCGACCTGCAAAGACCTGAGAGAACGTCATTAATGTAAGCAGGTTAGAGAGATGATCATTAATGTAAGCAGGTTAGAGAGATGATCATTAATGTAAGCAGGTTAGAGAGATGATCATTAATGTAAGCAGGTTAGAGAGATGATCATTAATGTAAGCAGGTTAGAGAGATGATCATTAATGTAAGCAGGTTAGATAGATCATTATTAATGTAAGCAGGTTAGAGAGATGATTATTAATGTAAGCCGGTTAGAGAGATCATTATTAATGTAAGCAGGTTAGAGAGATGATCATTAATGTAAGCAGGTTAGAGAGATGATTATTAATGTAAGCAGGTTAGAGAGATCATTATTAATGTAAGCAGGTTAGAGAGATGATTATTAATGTAAGCAGGTTAGAGAGATCATTATTAATGTAAGCAGGTTAGAGAGATCATTATTAATGTAAGCAGGTTAGAGAGATGATCATTAATGTAAGCAGGTTAGAGAGATGATTATTAATGTAAGCAGGTTAGAGAGATCATTATTAATGTAAGCAGGTTAGAGAGATGATTATTAATGTAAGCAGGTTAGAGAGATCATAATTAATGTAAGCAGGTTAGAGAGATGATTATTAATGTAAGCAGGTTAAAGAGATCATAATTAATGTAAGCAGGTTAGAGAGACCATAATTAATGTAAGCAGGTTAGAGAGACCATAATTAATGTAAGCAGCAGACAAACACAGAACGTCATTAATGTCATGAGGAGAGAGAGAACGTCATTAATGTGAGGAAAATATCGAGAACACAAGTCCTGTCCCGAAGAGAGAGAGAACGTTTTATGAAATAGGGATAGGGTTCCATTTAGCCGGTGTCCAGACCAGGATATTCAGAAGGAAGAAAGCATGGATGTCTCCAACTACATGACATTAATATCTTCCATAGATTTGCTTAAAACCTCATACTGGCACCCATCTATTTGTCTTCCTGTGGCCCCCCCCCCATTTCTTTATCAGTCTCTCCCCCCCCCCCCCTTCCTATATTAATCTCACGCCCTCCTGGCTTATATCACATTCTCTTTGTTCTCCCATCTGGATCACTATTTGGCAGTTTCCATATTTGGCCACCCTTGGCTTACCCGGCAAATTCCCTGTCACTTCTTACGCTCTCCTGGCCACCTTGTGTTTGACCGCTCCCCTTCATTTTCAGTCAAGCATCTGGCCCAACCGGTCGCTTAGACAGATTGAGTCTACTATCAGATAAGTTGACTATGTTTTCCTTATATGTTGATTTGTTATTTCAGTATTGTTGTCCCTGATGAAGGCCTATTGGTCGTAACGTAGGTTTTGTTTGTGTTCTCGTCTCGGTGCGGTATCTTCTTCTTCTTCTTCTTCGTACGCAGTCAGACAGTAACCATTATTTTTTCGAAAAAAGCGGCGGTCATCCTGAGGCTGTCGACACTGCCATAGAGCTTGTCTTGTGGTTCCACTGGTGATGGCCACATCTGCTCTCTCTGATCCTCGTATGTCGGGCAGTTCTGCAGCAGATGTTCAGCGGTCATTTTCCCAGTACCACACGGGCATTTGTCGGTTCCACCTATCTTCAATTTGTTGAATAGGTGGTACCTCAGTCTATTGTGGCCAGTGCGAAGTCTGAAGACAACGACCTGCTCTCTTCTGTTCAACTGGTAATAGGCATCGTTTTTGGTGTAACCAGTATGTTCGGTTTCCCATTTGGTCATGTATCTGGCTTTAATAAGCCGTTTTGACTCTTCGTACGTCATACTAATATCTGTTTGTGGTAGTCTTGCGCTTTCTTTTGCCAGTCTGTCTGCCTCCTCGTTGCCTTGAATGTTGCAGTGTGATGGGACCCACTGTACCACTACCCTTTTTTGTGCGGACTGCTGGCATAGTTGACAGAGTGCTGTACTTAAGTCATTAAGCTCAGTGTTTTTCTAACTTTTTAGCGCTGTGACTACGGCGAGAGCATCTGTAAGCAGGACTGTATGGCTTTCATTTTCTTTATGTGTCACCATTTCTTCAACTGCCGCCCTCGGTGCCTCTGCCTCCGCTCTGAAATTGCGTGTGTACTTACAAGTAGCGAATGACAGTGTTATTTTTCTGCCATTTGGTAGGTTCAGGAATGCTCCTGCCCCTCCGTTCTGTGTAGTGTTTGTTACAGAACCGTCGGTGTATGCATGGGTCCAGTCCATGCTTGGGTAGTTTTTCGATATAAAGCTTAGGGTAGTATCTCTCCTTTCTTTTTCAGTCTGGCAGTTTTTGTTTCCAATACCTTGTATATTTTCTACCACCTCTGGAAATATATCCTGCCTCCAGGTAGGTTTTCGTACAGTAGTGATGGGCTTTGGTGTTGTTAGTGCGTTTATGGGATCTTCGTGCATCTTTGCTTTGGCTATTTCTGCAAAGTTTCTCCGCTTTAGTTTCCCAGTTCCCAAATTGTTTAGTCTCTGGTGCATTGGATGGTCAGTCAATCTTCGGAGTTTCTCTGACTGCAGCTGGGCTCTGCAGTCTCTTCTATCGGTCATGGATTGCAGCTTTGTAATCTTTTCAAGTTCTACAATTGGCGTTGACTTCATGCCTCCTGTTATAACTCTCATGGCTTTGTTTTGAAGTTTGCTAACTTTATCGAAGTTCGCCTTTGCTGCTGTTGTCCATGCCGCAATGCCATACTCGAGAACTGGTCTCACTCTTCCAGTGTACAGTTTCTTTAGTATGCTTTTGTCTGCTCCCCAGCTTGTGCCAGCAAGTTTCCTCATGATTGCCATTCTTTCTCTGGCTCTCATTCGGTTTCTCTCGATCTGACTTTTCCATGTCATGCGCCGATCAAATGTGACTCCCAGATAGTTTAGGTTGTCGTTTGGCTGCAGGAATTTGCCATTTAAACTTAATTTTGTATTTTTGGGTTTGATTGAAAGCGAGAATATTGTGCATGTGGTTTTCTCCTCGTTTATTTTGACCAGCCGTGAGTTTGCCCACTCTTCCAGCGATGTTAGGGCCTGCTGCATCAGATTTCTTGCTATGGTGAGATTTTTTTCAGAGGTCCACATAGCCAGATCGTCTGCAAACATTGAGCTATGGACTCTTCTTGGTATATTCTCTGTAATGTCGTTTATATACACCAGGAAGAGTGTGGGTGACAGTACTCCCCCTTGGGGTACTACCTGTTCGAGTGTCACCTTTTTGCTCATCTGCCCTTGTACTTGGACTCTGGCCGTTCTTTGTTTGAAATAGTGGTTGATCCACTTGTACATTCTCCCACAAACTTCACTTCTCCTTAGCTTGACTCTAAGTCCGTCTTTCCAGACTTTGTCAAATGCCTTCTCCAGGTCCACCCAAAGCGCTACTGTGTGTTTCTGTGCCTGGTAGGCATCTCTATTTCCTGGGCTATGAGGATGACCTGGTCCTCAGTGGATCTGTGCTGTCTAAAGCCGGCTTGCTGTGGAATTAGTATTCGTTTTTCTTCCAGATGCCACATCAGTCTGGCGTTTATTATACGTTTCATCAGTTTGCCAACACAGCTCAGTAGGCTTATAGGCCTGTATCCATTCGGATCTGTTTTGTCCTTTCCATTCTTTGGTACTGGTACAAGTACTGCGTCTTTCCATGCCTGGGGTACAATTCCCCTTTTCCAGATTTGGTTCAGGACCGATAGCAGTTTCCTCTTCGCTGTTTGGCCCAGCCCCATCAGCATTTCGTTTGTTATCCCGTCTTTTCCGGGAGATTTCCTTTTCTTTAATGTTCTCATGGCCTCTTTCATTTCACTCATTGTTAATTTGGCCATCCAATGCTCTTCTGGTGCCGTATTGATGTTGTCGTGCCCCTTTTGCTCTTCACTAATGTCTGCTTGCCTATCTGCAGGGACCTCGATCTGGTTTGCTTTGGCATAGTGTTCTGCAAAAGCGTTTGCTGCTTTTTTCCCTGTGAGCAGGTTTTCGCCCTGCTTGATAGTAATTTGTTTGTTTGAAGGGGTTTCGTCGTTCATGGCTCTGACTAGCTTCCATAGCTTGTTCCCTTCTTTGTCTAGGTTGAGATTTTCAGTTTTGTTTTTCCAGCTCTCTCTTGCTGTTTGGTTGAGAGTGTATTTGTATTTCGCCGTGGCGGCTTTAGGGCGATATTCGCCTCCATAGATTGTTCTCGCTCTGCCATGTTCCTAGCATTTGTGACTGCATCTTCCGCTTTCTGCAAGTCATCAGTCCAATAGGGCTTATAGTTTTTCCTAGCTCCTCTTGGGATGGTTTCAGTGGCGGCTTGCATTATTGCCTTGCTTAGGCTCTCCACCATGGGCTTCATTTTGTTGTTTCGTGTGTTGATGGTTTCACACAGCCCATCTGTCAGGATTGCAAATCTGTCCCAGTCGGCTCGTTTGTAATTCCAACGTGGGAGCGGTTTTGTTTCCTGTGGGCCTACTTCCATATAAATGTCTAGCCTGATCGGCCTGTGGTCGCTACCTGCCAGTTGCTTTAGCACCTGGCGGTCTATTTTATGGTGTATGTCCTGTGTGGAGAAGGCCAAATCTGGAGTCGAGGTGGTATGCCATGTTCTAGAATAGAAACTAGGGCTATCCTCCGGCCTATTGATTAGGGAGAGATTTGTATCTATCTCCCAATCTTCCACTTCGTCACCTCTGCTGTCTGTGTCAGAGTATCCCCTTCTCTCCGAGTGGCTGTTGAAGTCTTCAACTACTATGCAGTTGGAGTCTCTGATGTCCATACTCGAGAGCGATAGGTCTCTATTTGGTGGTCCGTACAGATTGAAAATGCGGAGCTTCGTCTCTTGAGCCATTATGTCAACTCCTACAATTTCTGCTTGTCCGGTGTGATTGACAGATACCGCGCTACTCGGTATGCAGTTTCGGGTCTGTATCAGGACCCCTGCTTTGTGACCTTCTCTATCGAGACGGAAGGTCTGGTATCCTCTGATTGAGAATTTATGGTTTTTGTTGAGGTGCGTTTCCTGGATACATGCCACGTCAATCTTACCTTCCTGCAGGTGATGTGTTAGGGAAAGCTTTTTGTTAACGACACCTTCCGTATTCCACTGTAGTATTTTGAGGGTCTTGAGTTTTTGGTCAATAGGAGTTGCCCCATAGCCATGTGCCTTGACTCCACGACACATGGGTGGGTGACCACCAGTAGTCAAGAGTGGGCCCCTTCGAGGCGTGAGGCCCGGCACTATCTGACCATACCCATTAAACAATTTTGATTAAACTCAACCTTAATCAACTTTTACATTTTTTTAAATGTTTTTTTCCCCATTAAATACATCAAACTTTACTACATGCGGCCCTTATTCCTCAAACTTTACTACAAACGGCCCTATATATCAAACTTTACTACATGTGGCCCTTAATCCTCAAACTTTACTTCAAACGACCCTATACATCAAACTTTACTACATGCGGCCCTTAGTACTCAAACTTTACCACAAACGGCCCTATACATTGAACTGTTTTAAACGACCCCCTAGTCCTCAAACATTACTGCAAGTGACCTATAGACCTCAAAAATTACTGCAAGTGACCTGTAGACCTCAAACATTACTGCAAGTGACATGTAGACCTCAAACATTACTGCAAGTGACCTGTAGACCTCAAACATTACTGCAAGTGACCTGTAGACCTCAAACATTACTGCAAGTGACCTGTAGACCTCAAACATTACTGCAAGTGACCTGTAGACCTCAAACATTACTGCAAGTGACATGTAGACCTCAAACATTACTGCAAGTGACCTGTAGACCTCAAACATTACTGCAAGTGACCTGTAGACCTCAAACATTACTTCACACTACCTTCGGATCTCGATGTTTATATATGCCAACCTTGTGCTACCAGTGCCAAACATGGACTCTGTCCAGGGCTCATTAGAGCAGATTTCGACTTGTGAAATGAAGTGTTTGAAGAAGGTCATCGGTGTTACCAGGAGAGACAGAATACGGAACGACGACATTCGAAGTATGGCCGGCACTACGGCTTGTGTCGAATACATTTCCAGGCAGAAAATAAGTTGGTTTGGTCATCTCATGAGAATGCACCCTCATCATCTTCCACTGATGGCTTACAACGCTGGTAGATCTGGCTACAGGGCAAGGGGGCGGCCGCGAGGTAGGTGGATATATGACATTAGAGTGATTGTGCAGTGACACGGGTCTCATTGACCGACACTACGAACTTGGTGCAGGACAGACGACTTAAACTCCCCACGGCGCTTAACGATGTAAGTGAAAGACTAACTGACTGAGTAACCGACCGATCAACCAATCAAAAAATCAACCAATCAAAAAACCAACCAACCTAACAACTAACTAACCAACCGACAAACTAACCAACAAAAACGACCGACCAAGCAACAAACCAACCAACCAACCGACTGACCAAGCAACCATCCATCCAACTAACCAACCGACCGACCAAACAACCAACCAGGCATCCAACTAACCAACCAATCCACCAACCGACCCACCGATCAACCAACCAACCATCCAACGTGCCCGCTACGGCCCCCAAGAAAGCCTAAGTTTGGGACACACACCTTAAACTGTCGGCCATCAAGTTTACGTGACTCATGATTCAAGGGCGAGAACACGGGAATAAAGACTGCATTGACTACCAACCCCGTTGTACGAACCAAGTAAGGGGGAGACAATCCCCTGAACACCATCGCTAATGGTGATGATTTTAAAATATTAAAGTTGTAGCCCTATTGTCACTGGGCCTTCGTTCAGGGAGTGGACCAATAATATGATAAAGTTACAACCGCTGACATAATGCCCGATCGATATGGCTTTCACCAACAGGGAATCGTTCCAAAGCCACCATCAATAAGGAAGCATTAAGGCTATGTTTACACAACGAATGCGTGATCTAGAATGCTACAGCGATTCTCTCGCTATATTAACCTGGACTTTCTGTCTGAAAGCGGTTAGAGGAGTTATTTGATGGTTTAGCGTTTGCTTTCGGTGTAGTTAGTTTTGTTTAGGACGAAGCGGAGTTGGGGAGAAGTGTTGATATATTAACATTCCTGTTTGTTTAATCGTTCGATTCCGTGTTTTAGACTGAGCTTGCGTTTGTCTTCATTATTTCTACTCAATCGTTTCGGTTCTGATTTGCTGTTGAGTTTTGTATAATCCCAGAGCGGGCCGAGAAAACGTGCTTCTTCGTTCCTGTGATAAACTGACACTTAACTCAACTTCTTTATACTGGTCTAGAAGACTCTGCAAAGTCTGCATACAACCAGTTTCATTTACATTTTCTTGCTCTAAAAGCTATGCGCATCCTATCTATTCTTTTCTAGAAGAAGAAAATTTTCTTTACAACTTTCTGTGGAAATGCATTCCAAGTATTAACAACTTTCTGACTAAAAAAGTATTTCCTAATATCTAATCTGGACATTTCTTTAGTTAATTTGAAGCTATACCATCTTGTTCTCGTAGGTGGTTGTATTTGGAAGAAAAAAAAACGTTATAGTCTAATTTATCCGTTCCTTTGATTATCTAATAAACCTGTATTAAGTTACCTTGAATTGTTATCTTTTCTAGACTCTGTAGGCAGGTTTTTCTGAGTCTTTCCTCTTATTTTAATTCTGGAATCCCTTTATCAGATTTGTCGCTCTTCTTTGTATCCTTTCCAGCATGTTTATATCCCCTCTACGATAAGGACTCCACACCTGTACATTGTACTCCAATCTAAGTCTAACGAATGATTTTTAAAGTTTGACTATCATTTCCTTGATACTCCGTTTAGCTGTGATCTGACATCTCATGACAACCAAATGCCTCCAGGACAAAAGTACAGGTCCTTCTCAATTATTGTGGTGATGTGTAGTGTATGTTGTGCATGGTGATAGCAGTCGGTTGCGCAGATTGGCCAGCCCTAGGACAAAGTCAGGAGGTCTTAACTGGCTTCTCCTGGCCGCAGCTTCTCATCGCTGTAGTAGAATGCTATGTTTCCGAGCAGACTCTCCACTAACGGGATCACAGTCTCGATTCCCACCTAGTTCGTCAGACTGCTGTATTACAGCCAGTTTTCTATTAAAGGTGAGGCTGCGACGGAAGCGTGGTTTAAAATAAAGCCCTAGGATAAAAACAATATATATAAATAAATCTATAATTGTGGTCGAATACCGTCCTAGGATACAAACAGGATCGATACCTACGTTACAACCCAAAAACCTTCGTCGGGGACAGCTGACAATACAAATAAGAGCTAACACATTATTGAAAAGGAGATGCACAGACATTAGACTGACAAGATATTTAGCTGGACAATGTTTTCGTCGTTCGTTCTCAATGTCTCTCTACTAAGCCCTGAAAACAGATTTAGAGGTAGCAGGATCTTGTTCGGAGAACGGAATGCGTTGTGTCGTATATTACAGCTTGATTGCGATTTTTGCACGCTGCGGTCCGACACATCCGACTTCAGCAGGTATTTCTGAGTACAGGGTTAGCCATTTCATCCCTTCTATTTAGTCATTCTGCTCTGTTGCAGTTGGCTATCCAGGATTATTCAGTGGAGGTGTAGAAGGGTATTGACAGCTTTGGTTCGCTGGCCCTAACGCTAGCAGTCAGCAATGGGTCGCTGGCCCTGGCGCTAGCAGTCAGCTTTGGGTCGCTGACCCCGACAGTCAGCTTTTGGTCGCTGGCCTTAACGCTAGCAGTCAGCTTTGGGTCGCTGACCCCGACAGTCAGCTTTGGGTCGCTGGCCTTAACGCTAGCAGTCAGCTTTGGGTCGCTGACCCCGACAGTCAGCTTTGGGTCGCTGACCCCGACAGTCAGCTTTGGGTCGCTGGCCCTGCCACTAGCAGTCAGCCTTGAGTCGCTGACCCTGAGACAAGTAGTCAGCTATAGGTAGCTAGCTCTGACGATAGCAGTCAGCTACATGTAGCTGGCCCTGAAGCTAGCAGTCAGCTATGGGGTTGCTGGCCCAGACGCTAGCAGTCAGCTCTGGGTTGCTGACCCTAACTAAGCAGTCAGCGTTGGGTCGTTGACCCTGACGCTAGCAGTCAGCTCTGGGTCGCTGACCCTTACGCTAGCAGTCAGCTGTGGGTCGCTGACCCTGACGCTAGTAGTCAGCTTTGGGTCGCTGTTCTTGACTCTAGCAGACAGCTCTGCAACGCTAACAGTCAGCTTTGGATCGCTGACCCTGACGCTAGCAGAGAATGTGTAGCTGGATGCGAAATGTGGATGCCTCAGTGATCTGATAGGAAGAGACGCAGCCTGTCTCCCGGTGGCCGTTCTGAACGTCAGGAGGGATCTTGTTCAGTTGATTGCAGCTGATCATATCATCACTTCCACGCAGTTCTCCATGAAAACAGGCTGGTTCATGGCATTCTGGCTAATTAAGTGGTGGATCGACGTGATCTCCGTAGTAGCGATCGACGCACAGATTAAGGTAAACATAACACAACAGCCTTCCAGGACCACGGTCCACATTCATCAGCACGCTCCAGATGTGAGGAAAGCTACTGCAACCCACCACTTAACGCCTTCCTCAGGGCATACAATAAAGTATTCTCAAACATAGTGGGCCTTCAACAACAACAGCAACAACAACAACAACATCTCTAGCGACTTACCACTGGCAGGATACAGCAACAAAGTCCACGAATCGGACGATGTACGCTTGAATGCAGCTCTTAGAACGCATTGTTGACGTGGTATTTGCGTTCATCATCTTGAAAAGCCTTGTTAAATGATGCGTTATGTCCCATGACTTGCACCTGAGGAAATTTATGTGCGATTATGGCGCAACATTCATCAAAATAAGCCATATAATGCAAATGGGCCTGACTTGAACTATCTCGATATGTCGGATAGCGATTTGTTAATAGTGTCAATCCTGGGCCAGGTCGTAAATGGTAAACAGTGTCAATCCTGGGGCAGGTCGTAAATGGTAAACAGTGTCAATCCTGGGTCAGGTTGTAAATGGTAATAGTATCAATCCTAGGCCAGGTCGTAAATTGTAATAGTATCAATCCTGGGCCAGGTCGTGAATGGTAAATAGTGTCAATCCTGGGTCAGGTCGTAAATGGTAATAGTGTCAATCCTAGGCCAGGTCGTAAATTGTAATTGTATCAATCCTGGGCCAGGTCGTGAATGGTAAATAGTGTCAATCCTGGGCTAGGTCGTAAATGGTAATAGTATCAATCCTGGGCCAGGTCGTGAATGGTAAATAGTGTCAATCCTGGGCCAGGTCGTAACATGCTTGCATGAGTTATGTCGTATCTCCATGTTTGGTTTTCGGAGAAAGGACACAATTAAATACGAGGCGTGTTCAAATCAAACCGAACCAAACTGCAACAAGTGAACAAACGTACGATGCCCATGATGAAGTCCCTTCTGGTGTAAATACCACATAACAACAGTCAAGTTTGCGCAATTTCATTATTCTCTGACTAATCGTTTCTTCAGCATGCCGTTGAGGACATGGAGGTGTTGTACGGAAGCCGTCCAGAGTTGATCAGCCAGTGGTGATTCGATTTCTAACAGCTGAAGGATGTCGGCCAGTTGACATTCATCGCAGAATGCAGGCAGTGTATGGTGACACAAGTGTGTAGAAGATTGGTCATTCACTAGCCTGGCTGGTCATACACTAGCTTCGATGGTCAATCCACTAGCCTGGTTGGTCAATCCACTAGCCTGGTTGGTTAATCCACTAGCCTGGTTGGTCCATTCACTAGCCTGGTTGGTCCATCCACTAGCCTATATGGTCAATCCACTAGCCTGGTTGGTCAATCCACTAGCCTGGTTGGTAAATCCACTAGCCTGGTTGGTAAATCCACTAGCCTGGTTCGTCCATCCACTAGCTTATATGATCAATCCACTAGCCTGGTTAGTCCATCCACTAGCCTGGTTTGTCCATCCACTAGCCTGGTTGGTCCATCCACTAGCCTTGTTGGTCCATCCACTAGCCTGGTTGGTCCATCCACTAGCCTGGTTGGTTAATCCACTAGCCTGGTTAGTCCATCCACTAGCCTGGTTGGTCTATCCACTAGCCTGGTTGGTCCATCCACTAGCTTATATGGTCAATCCATTAGCCTGGTTGTTCCATCCACTAACCTGATTGGTTAATCCCCTAGCCTGGCTGGTTTATCCACCAGCCTGGTTAGTCCATCCACTAGCCTGAAAGTCCATCTACTGATGTCTGCAGTTAAAGTGTATCTTTACAAATCAACTTGTAATCAGTAATTCCTGGAATGGGATTTCCTGCTTAGCGGGCTAGGCTCGAGCAGCTTAGGGTGATTAACTGTAGGGTGATTAACTAATGTTCTAGTCCAACTTATTAGACTCAAACACTATAGCAAAGTTGACCGGCATAGCGTCTCTTAATAAACCACCTAACCATGGCTGGTGTAACGTCATGTCACACAGTTAGTCTCCACTTACGACAGGCCCTATGTGGGGCAGTGGTGCTATGCCTGTCGTTGCCATACACAAAGACCCCGGCGGAGCACTCGGGAATGAGTTAGTGCACACCAATAACATATAATTCCACACCGGAAACTAATTATAATATCTGACAGTTTTACTCACCATGTACAAATATAACATCAAGGAGAACAAGAAAACGTTCTCTACACTTGTGTGTTTAACATTTGCACAGAACAAATTTATCGACATATCGCGGAAATGTCAGAACTTATTGTACTACTCTCCATCAATAAATAATCTAAGATACGCAGGTGAGATAGTTGTTCTGGCTAAAAGCGAACAAAGAACTTCAGGTATGGGTTATTCAAGTTAAGAACAAAGGTCAGTTGTATGGATCGCGCATTAACACCGAGAAAACGAAACTGTAATAATTAGCAGCGTACACTCGACATCAAGGGATTAAAATAGACAGAAAAATAAAGCAGAAGGTCAAGATTGTGCTCTATTTTGGAAATTTAATAACGGATAAATTGGAGATAAGAAATTGGAGATAAGAAATTGGAGATAAGAAATTGGAGATAAGAAATTGGAGTTAATAAGAGAATTGTCGTCTTGTAAAGGTGTTCTTTAATAAATGTCGTTCTATCTCTGCCCTGAAAAAAGTTAATCTTCAGCCTGCTCCAGAGTAATGCCCAAGCATTCCTTGGCATCCTGGTGCCATGGCTTTCTTAGTCTGTCTCTGCCTCTCTTGCCAAAGCTCCAGCCTGTTCCAAAGTAATGCCCAAGCATTCCTTGGCATCTTAGTGCCATCGCTTTCTTGGTCTGCCTCTGCCTCTCTTGCCAAAGCTCCAGCCTGTTCCAGAGTAATGCCCAAGCATTCCTTGGCATCTTAGTGCCATCGCTTTCTTGGCCTGCCTCTGCCTCTCTTGCCAAATCTTCAGCCTGCTCCAGAGTAATGCCAAAGCATTCCTTGGCATCTTGGAGCCATCGCTTTCTATGTCTGCCTCTCTTGCCAAAGCTCCAGCCTGCTCCAGAGTAATGCCCAAGCATTCCTTGGCATCTTGGAGCCATCGCTTTCTATGTCTGCCTCTGCCTCTCTTGCCCAGCACCACAACTTCGACTACCGTTCTTCCAAGACCGTTGTGTATTTTTAAATATGTAGTCAAAGTATTTCAGTTCCAACATGTCATTGGATGGTTCCATAAGATTTGGGCAAATCACCAGGTGGCCTGGATCTCGTATTGCTTCAGCAAGAGAAAAGACTGTCCATACGGCTGAACAAAGAGAGTGGTCATCATCCATTGTGATGGACGAACATCATGGACACACAAAGAGGGAACACGGTCCATACGGCTGAACAAAGAGAATGGTCATCATCCATTGTGATGGACGAACATCATGGACACACAAAGAGGGAACACGGTCCATACGGCTGAACAAAGAGAGTGGTCATCATCCATTGTGATGGACGAACATCATGGACACACCAAGAGGGAACACGGTCCATACGGCTGAACAAAGAGAGTGGTCATCATCCATTGTGATGGACGAACATCATGGACACACCAAGCTGGAACACGGTCCATAATGCTGAACAAAGAGAGTGGTCATCATCCATTGTGATGGACGAACATCATGGACACACCAAGCTGGAACACGGTCCATATTGCTGAACAAAGAGAGTGGTCATCATCCATTGTGATTGACGAACATCATGGACACACCAAGAGGGAACACGGTCCATACGGCTGAACAAAGAGAGTGTTCATCATCACTTGTGACGAACGAACATCAGAGTTAGTCAGAAAGCACGAAGACGTTAGTTTATAGAAATATCAGAAGATATCCAACCTGCGTCAGTCAGAGCAGGGACACATATAATATGCCATGTTCAATGTTTTCATTTATTCTTTGACGAGTACAACAAATAACGGATATCTCAAGAGGAATCTGTAGCAGTTGTAGAATATTAAGAGCAGGCTGAAATCGGCAGAAGTAGCGGGTCTGTTTTAGGAATCATTAATGGCCCACGTGGTCAAGTCTCTACAAAGATCATATCGCCCGGAGATGTTACAAGAATCAATGATGGTCCACGTGACCAGGTGTCTTCAAAGAGCATATCACCCGGTGCTGTTACAAGAATCAATTAATCGACCAAGTGTCCAGGTCTCTACAAAAATCATATCACCCGGCGATACTTCAGGTAATCACAATAGGTCTGTAACTTACGAGTCAACGTACCACCCCTTCCGGTTACCAGACGATCAAGAAAGATATGGACTTAAACACCATATTCCCAATATGCCACTGATGTCAAAACGGGATTTAAAAAAACCAAAATGTAAATGACAAACATTTTGACATTTCAAAAGCCTAATTATGAATGATGAAATCATGAAAATGACTCCCATTTGCCGCCTCACAAGCACGCGATATTTCAATTGCATTTCGCATGAAGTGGGCCAGTGTGTTGAGTCCCTTTGCATGAATTTATGTTCCAATATTTTCGTTCAGCTGCTGGAGTAAACGGAGGGTTGTTAATGTGCGCCCGATGCTTTAGGTAGCCCAATGGTAACACCATGGGCAAGAACAATATTAGAATGAAGAAAAGGAATGGGACCTAGGGGTTATTGTAGGTAAGTAAGTTGCACATCACAAGCGAAGATGGCGACGTCATGAGACTGTCCTCGTCCTGAAGATGTAACTTGCGATGAATTTGGATTATAGTGAGATGTGGCTGCGCTGGTCATCAACCTCACTCTCTCGTCCTGAGATACCGGGAACCAGTGGCAATACAATCAAGACGACTGGAAGTAGCTCAAGATGCAGATATTCGGACGAAGAAGAAGATACAGATGAAGCAGTAGTAAAAGAAGAAGAAGAAGAAAAAGAAGATGACGAAGTAGAAGAAGAAGAAGGAAAAAAGAAGAAGAAAAAAAAAAGAAAATGAAGAAGAAAAAGAAGAAAAAAGCAACGTATCTGTACATATGCAAATCCTTTTGGGTCGGCTGTAAACACGACCTGGGGATATCAAGCTCATGAGGACGTATTCGAGCAGACGTTGCTGCATCTAACTAAATGCTTTACTTCGCGTGACTCTCTTGTCCTCGGCTCCCATGGTACGTCTTCTCCAAACTGTGACAAGTCGATCGCAGATACCTGTTTGTAAACGATAGTTACCCGAGTAATTTCAAGGGCGGATTCCTCATTTGATAATAACGCAGCTTGTTGCGTGCACACAATAGCCTGAAGATTATCCCAAATAAATTTCTACAATTCTTATTCGTTGGGCCGTGCTAAATTTCTCCATAACAGATATTCAAGACTTGAAGTGTTAATATCTGTAGAACAGAAAATATCATTATTAGAAAGATTGTTTTGAATTGTTTAAATTAAAGAGCGACTTTTGAGTTAAAATGAATATAATTAAATGATTAAAGTTATCGTGTTATCGATGTATTAAATAGTGGGATATCGTGAAGGCGATGCCTGCTTCTTGTTACTGCCATTAAGTGGTAGTGAGAAGGTCATGCACTAGCTGGAAATAGTTCCTCAGGCTTTGGTCTTCACCTTTCACCTAATTATCATCGGGTTCTCTCTCATCTGGTTTTGCTTTGTGTTTGAAAATGATTCAGCCTGTCTGGGATGTAGACAACTGATTTATCCATTCCTGTCTGTAGCTGATTCTATAATTGTTTCTATCGTTGTTTCTATAGTTGTTTATATAGTTGTTTATATAGTTGTTTATATAGTTGTTTATAAAATTGTTTATATAGTTGTTTATATAGTTGTTTATATAATTGTTTATATAGTTGTTTATATAGTTGTTTATATAATTGTTTATATAGTTGTTTATAAAGTTGTTTATATAGTTGTTTATATAGTTGTACGTACAGTTGTTTCTATAGTTGTTCGTACAGTTGTTTCTACAGTTATTTCAGACCCATTGAATAGAACAGATTTTACGTTGGAGTTCAAGATTTGTATGTTGGTGGGGGTTTTAATTTCAGCTTACTTAGACTGCTCATTGTACATCATGTCCTCCTATTTTGTGATTAATTGTTTTTGTATTGTCATTCATTAGTTGTTTTTTGTTCATTCCTTGCCCCTGACGAAGGTCTTATGGTAGTAAAGTACGCATTGCTTTGTTTTTGAACTGGTGAACTCAATGATCCATTAAGTAGATGTGTTTTTATCGACTTTCATAGAACAATCGTTTGATCGCAATATTGATAGACCGCTTGATTTTAACGGCGAAGGTACAGGGTTTGATTCTCGAGTTAACTGTGTTGCGAATCGGTACCTCCCTTACTGTGAAGTAAGAAGCATATCCTTTGCAGAACGTCGCTTCTTACAACCGTCACCTATTTGGCTGTTATAAGTTTCTTGGCAAAGGCGCAGCATGGTAGGTGGCTATTACTTTCTGTACGTGGAGAAGCAATCGCCCGAGGAAAAAAACAAAACTCAGTGTCTGCCAGATTTAGCCCGGTGGGAATCGAGCCCGGTGCGTTAGAATTGTGAAAACCGAATTTCACCCCAAGGCCAGCTAGCCTCCCATCCTACTATTTTTCTTAGATCCTAGTCGGTCTGTACTTCTACAGTGGCAGATGCCTCTGTGCAGGTCCCTGCTCTGGTATGTGCTGGATATAGCCGGGAGAACGATTATCTGCTCAGTGGACTAGGCTCGAGCAGCTTAATACTCCGCTTCGTTGGGTGGTTAACCAATCTGCGAGTTCTTCTTAATATACTCAAACGCTTGAGAAAAGTAGACCCACAGCCTGTTAGGCGCCATCTATTCTGCTCTAATAAAGCACCTTACCATGACCAGTGTTATGCCATGTCACACAGTTAGTCGCCTCCTACGACATGCTCTGATAGCAGCGTCTGCTTTGAGGGTTACTTAAACTTTTCGTCTAGAATATAACACGTTCCTCACACTTTATCTCTCTCACTCTTTCTCTCTCTCTCTCTCTCTCTCTCTCTCTCTCTCTCTCTCTCTCATTCTCCTTTCCACACAATCTTGTTTTATTTGGCTGTCCAATAATCACACTCTAGTACAACTTTCACGCGCACCCTCAGAGTGAGGCCCTTCCATTGCACTTTGATTGGGCTAGCTTCTGAGGGCGCACAAACCTAACATAGGTACACACAGATGCACACATTCATCCAAGCACTGGTTTATGCGTCTTAATATCGCCCAATTGACTACGGTCTGGGGTGAAGTAGGCGCGCCTCAGCCAGTAGAAACTAGTGAGGCAAACACGTAAAACAAACAAAATGTTTTTTCTTTTAAACAGCACTTTTCATTCGCCACTGTAAGAGAACAACTCGCGAACACTCAAACTCGCATGCAAAGAACTCGCGCAAATCTAGAGGTAAGTATGCTCTCAGACGACGGTTATTCCTACAGGCTTGTCCGACCAGAACAGGACCGGTAGAGCTTTCACGAATAATTTCACTCGGCACTGAGTAGTTGATCCAGCAATAGCGGCCTTGGGCAGAGATTTTCTTTTGAGTGCAATCGATTACTGCATGTCGTAGACAGTAAACTACCGCTCTACAACGCATCGATACTGCCATACAAAAGTTTCAAAATGGATGCGCATTTGTTTGATAATTGGAAAACAAAATGGAAGTTGTAATCATATGATGCCTTAATGGCATATAAGTATGTGGCAGTAATGAAACGTAATGTGGATATTCAATCCAGTATGCTGCATCACGAAACCGTAAATGAAATAAAGGTAGAGTATCAAAGACGGCGCTTAACAGGCCGCGGGTCTAATTATGCTTTTGTGTTTCAGTCCATTATGGATTCCGCCAATTCACAGATTAGACTTGACTTACACTAGTCGACGACTTACACTTGTGTCCACTGAATAGGGTTGTGGTTTTCCATTTAGATTAGCTCATTCATTCAAATGCTAGTGTCTTCCCATCCGATTAAAAGTGGTTATGGGTTTTTGTTATTGTTTGCGAAAGCCCACAATAAGCAATTTACTCTTTTGTGTGCCCTGGAAAGGACGTTAAGTGGCGGGTTGCAGTAGCTATCCTCACATCGCGAGCGTGCTGGTGAAGCTAGACCGGCTTCTCCAGGCGGTTGTGCTTTGCTTGGCTTCATCTACGTGTCTTTCACTACTACGGGGATCACGTCGAACCTCACCTTGACAACGTCCTCGACAATAGCCCATTTCCAGAACGACCAACGACGAGGTCAGATGAGGGTCTTGGCCAGTATATTTCTCCTGACCCTCGCTAACATTGTCTGACCAGGGTGTTTTGCCTGACCAGACGTTAGCCTCATCGTCCCGTCAGGTGAGGGTCTAAGCCAGTATATTTCTCCTGAACCTGGCTAATATTGTCTGACCAGTGTGTTTTGCCCGACCAGACGTTAGCCTCTTCGTCCCGTCAGGTGAGGGTCATGGCCAGTATATTTCTCCTGACCCTGGCTAAAATTGCCTGACCAGACGTTAGCCTCATCGGCTCATGGGCATAGGCTATATTTAATAGTATTTAGGTTGCTCTGTGTCGTATTTCCATGGGCCAGTTTACACGGCAGAACTTCACGGGATTTGACGCCTTTCGTCCTACTTGCAGACAGTGTCGGTTTGGATGTGAAATGTGCACACCGGACAAAAATTAACTAAAACACATGCGCTCGGGAGAGATAGGGCTCTGTCCGGCAAGCGAGATGCCCAGGACACATCACTCGGGAGAGATAGGGCTCTGTCCGGCTAGCGAGATGCCCAAGACACATCACTCTGGAGAGATAGGGCTCTGTCCGGCTAGCGAGATGCCCAAGACACATCACTCGGGAGAGATAGGGCACTCCGGCTAGCGAGATGGCCAAGACACATCACTCGTAAGAGATAGGACTCTGTCCAATGCCCAAGACACATCTCTCACGTGCTGAGTGATGCCCCTACGAACTCTTGGGGTTACGGGAAAGACAAGACAAAAACTTGTTGTATTCAGACTCGGGGTGGTCTTCTAAACTATTTAAGTTTATTACAGCTAAATACAATGTCTTAGCGGCTCTCACCGTTATTAATACACACACAGATCGTAGTGGACACACAATCTTCAGTTCAGCTCAAGTGCATCTCCGCATCCGACGGTCGGCTGGAATGGATCTCCAGTGTACTCTATCTCTTGCCGTAATGGTGCAATCTGAAAGGCTTTTTCCAGTCCATCACCTAATTTTATCCACACGCTTAAAACATTGTCTGTCCCTTCAACGACTGCCTTCAACCCTACCCTCCAGTATGGTCTTCAACAAGGAGATATGTCTTGTTATATGACTAAAATAACGTAACTGTCTAACCCTGATTTCGGTCATTAATTCTCTGTTCACCTCCAACTCTTTCAATACCTCCCCATTTGTTTTCTTCTCTTTCCAAGAAATGCGACCCAATCTTCTATATACCCACATTTCGAAGGCTTCAATACTCTTTTTAAACGTTATTCATTGTCCATGTATCTGCGTCATAAAGTGGTGACGAGTATACATAACACATGACAACTCTCATTCTCAAATTATGATTTACCTGTTTGGATGTCAGTATGTGTCGCATGTTTTTGAATACCATCTTGGCCAAAACTATTCTCTTTCTAATTTCTTTTTCACAGCTGCCATCTTCCGTTATTATATGACCTAGATAGGATAAACTTTGTACCTGTTCCAGTGGTTGAGCTTTTAATTTTATCTGCATACATTGTTTCTTGTTACTTTTCCCCAAGTATCATAATCTTTGTTTTCGTTGTGTTTATGTCTAATCCAAACTCTTGACTTACCGTGTATATTGGTGTCACAAGCTCCTGTAATTCTTGCTCACTTTTTGCCATCAAAACTGTATCATCCGCATATCTTAGATTGTTCAATGCCACTCCTCCAATGAGAAGTCCTGGCATCTCCTCTTTCTGTTTGCATATCTGTTCTGCGTAGATATTAAAAAGACAAAGGGGTAATCCATGTTTCAGTCCTCTTGTTACATCTATACTCGGAGAGCATATCTTTCCTGATTTTATTGTAGCAGTTTGTTGCCAGTACAGATTACGGGGCATTCTTATGTCTTTATCATCTAGACCTATTTCTTAGAGACAATTAATTAATGCCCCATGCTTAACTCTATCAAAAGCCTTCTGCTAGTCTATAAAGCAAATATCAATGTAAATTTGTATAATTATATGTAAAAGTTCGCAAAAAGAAAATTGCTTGCCTTGTTCCATTAAACGTTCTAAACTCACATTGTTCATCTTATTCTCTCTTGTATGATCTTGAGCAATCTGGCTGTTCTAAAGTATGAGCAATCTGGCTGTTCTAAAGTCTGAGCAATCTGGCTGTTCTAAAGTCTGAGCAATCTGGCTGTTCTAAAGTCTGAGCAATCTGTTGTTCTAAAGTCTGAGCAATCTGGCTGTTCTAAAGTCTGGGCAATCTGGCTGTTCTAAAGTCTGAGCAATCTGGCTGTTCTAAAGTCTGAGCAATCTGGCTGTTCTAAAGTCTGAGCAATCTGATTGTTCTAAAGTCTGAGCAATCTGGCTGTTCTAAAGTCTGAGCAATCTGATTGTTCTAAAGTCTGAGCAATCTGATTGTTCTAAAGTCTGAGCAATCTGGCTGTTCTAAAGTCTGGGCAATCTGGCTGTTCTAAAGTCTGGGCAATCTGGCTGTTCTAAAGTCTGAGCAATCTTTTCGGAATTGTTATTTTTTTTTATTATTTGTTGTTTGTTTGTTTTTTGCGTTTGCCTTATTTATCTATTCCTCAAGGCGGTGTGCGTTGCACTTTGGTTTTTATTTTGCGATTGTCAGCATAGTGCATCCGACTTCAGCATGCAATTTTATGCAAAGGTCTGCTTCTTCATGCATTTTCTAAGGGTTTGCTTCTCCGGGGTAACGGCCGGTGCTGTGCAGTGGATCGAACCTAGTCACTTTGATTTGTAAGCCGTGTCACTCAAACACTAGCCACTAGGTATTGTTATAAACGTTGATATTTTAATGCCATTTAATTTGCATCCAGTTTGGTACACGAAAGGAAACTTCACCATCTTACAGCATTTAACGACACATCTGACACACGAAAAACGTCACCTCCCTACAGCGTCTAACGACACATCTAACACACGAAAGAAAACTTACCCCCCCCCCCTCCCCCAAGACGTCTAACGACACATCTGACACACGAAAGGAAACTTCACCATCTTATAGCGTCTAACGACACATCTGGTACACGGAAAGAAACTTCCCCCCCCCCCCCAGACGTCTAACTACACATCTGACACACGAAAGGAAACTTCACACACCCCCCCCCCCCTCCCCCAAGACGTCTAACGACACATCTGACACACGAAAGGAAACTTCACCTTTCCACGACGTCTAACGACACATCTGACACACGAAAGGAAACTTCACCTTTCCACGACGTCTAACGACACATCTGACACACGAAAGGAAACTTCACCTTTCCACGACGTCAAACGACACATCTGACACACGAAAGGAAACTTCACCTTTCCACGACGTCAAACGACACATCTGACACACGAAAGGAAACTTCACCTTTCCACGACGTCTAACGACACAAGTGTAATGAAGAAAAGGTAGAAGATGCTATAATCAATATTAGGTGTGTGCGTGCGCTTACAACCCTACCATATCTTATTTGTTTCATTCCATGTAATTTGTCAAATGTCTATACCTAAAGGTACACGTTAATCGACTAAGTCATTCTGCCAGTTAAAAAAAAAACAAATCGGCGTACAGTTGCATGGTCAACTGTCAGTTTTACCTGCGTGCAAATGCATCCCCGCACACAAAAATAACTCCACCACGCAATAATTGTAATCTGCCGCTCACTAGATCGTAATGATAAACGTCAAATTATTGACACACGTTCTACCCTTGGCTTTTCCCTCCCAAACTTGTGTAAAAGAAATACATGAGCGTTATGCTACACAGCGACTATTAGCGGTTAGCAATCTGTACTCCTCCAGTTCCCAGAATGACCCCCTACCCTTCCCCTCCCGTAACCCCCCTGCTATCCCGCAGAATTGGAAATCGTATTGTACAAATATAATTTTTTTAAAAGTCGATTATGGTCGCGCATACTAAACCAGCGTTATTGAGTGCCTATGTAACAATTTGAATGACAGGCGACTGCTATCAACATCTGTCGTCATGCGCGCTCAAAATTGGTTATTCCACATTGTTTGTCCACGTGAGTTGACGGTATTGTACAGATGCATTCAATTCTTGCATGGATTATTGGCGAAAACGCTTGATTCACGGAGAATGTTCGTGCGCTTGGAGTGGATCTCTTAATCTGATCACGTGCGTAATGGAAAGTGGTTGGCTGGTACGTTTATTAGCGGACGTGTTGTGTTAGAACACTGGCATGTCATGGTGAAGGAATAGAGTTCCTTTCTTATTAATCAGGGAAAGGAATACGGGGGGGGGGGGGGGGGGGGGGGGGAGAGACAGCAGAGGATAAGAAAATAGGAGAAGAGGAAAGTAAAAAAAATAACAAAATCAAGGACAGAAGGTCAAGAAGAAAAAGGAGAATAAAGAAAAGAAGAAAAAAAAGATCAAGAAAAAGAGAAGTTGAAAAAGAAGAAACGGAAAAAGATAAAATAATGAAAAAGGAGGAGGAAAAGGAAGACGAGAAAGGGATAAAAGGAGAAGGATAAAAAAAGAAAGAAAATATGAAGAATAAGAAGTAGAAAAACGAACAAAGGAGAAGAGGGAAAAGAAAAAGGAAAAAAAAGGAAAACAAGGAAATGAAGGAGGCTGAAGTGGATTAAAAGAAGAAGAAGACGAAAAAGAGGAAGAAACGGAAGAGGATCAAAAGAAGAAGGAGAGGTGAAAGTAGTATACAATGAAAGAAGATGAAATATAAGATGAATACGATTAATAACGAATGGCCGCTACTGGTAGCTCAAGTCGACCGGACTGTAAATGGGTACCTAACTGATAGCTAGGGAAGGAAAAAGGTAGCGAGGAAGGGAGTTATTCTCCCCACCCCACCAATATGAGGTTTTTACAGTGAAGGCGCTAACACTTCATCCCGACGGCAGTGTCCTATGTAGGACAACCTTGACCTTTCCTCATTATGTGCCAGGCTGTGTATGGGAAAATGGTTGTCACAGAGAGAGAGAGAGGGGGAGAGAGGGAGAAAGAGAGAGGGAGAGGGAGAGGGCGAGAGGGAGAGGGAGGGAGAGAGGGATAGAGGGAGGGAGAGAGAGCGAGAGAGAGAGCGCGACAGAGAGCGAGAGAGAGAGAGCAGTGGTTCAGGTGGGAACTCATTACGACAACTGACCCAACACTGAGATCTTGAATTCAGGTAAAAATGTCAGGTAATTCAGAGAATATAATAACTAGTGCATAGTTCATTCATGTGACGAGCAAAACTCGCGCGCTTCTAGACTAGGATTACAGCGTTCCAGGGTTCGAATTCACAGAAGGACAGAAAAATAATCCGGGCCTTAGTTCGACCGTCCCCCTAGTCGACCCCAGCTGTAAATCGGTACCTGATGTATGACTTCATCATCATCATCAGTCCCGTAACCTAGAAGGTCGTTGAGGCACCGTTATTGCAGTTTGTCGAACCAGTTCCCGCCATACGTCTAGATTTTTCGCAAGGGTATTAGTTTCAGCTATAGACCTTCCCGTCCAATCTTTTATATTGTCCTCCCATCTCCCGTTTGGTCTCCCTCTCTCACCTTTCCAAGGCACAGTGCCTTGCAGGACCGTCCTGGTCAGCCCCACCGATCGTGACAAATGTCCATACCATGTCAGTTTTCGTGTTTTTACTATAATCAGTAGGTTTTTATACTGGCCTAACTCCTTCCTAACAATTTCAAGAACACTCTCGTTTGTAACGAGATCCAGATATGAAATGCCAAGAAATCTTCGCAAGCATCTCATTTCTATTGTGCAAATTTTACGTTCTAGGGCAGCCGTCAGAGTCCAAGTCTCACACGCGTAGAGGTATACCGAGGTGACCATTGTTTACACTAAAGTCAGCTTCGATTTAAGGCTAATCTTCTTGTCGTTCCATATTATTGACAGTCTGGTCAAGGCGACCATGACCATCGCTGTTCTTGACTGGATCTCCGCTCTAGACCCGTCTGCATTCGTTTCTGCTCCCAGATATTTATGACTTAGGGGGAAGGTTAAAAACAGCAAGGGAGTGAATTTGCCACCCCACATCACATAGGCTGTGGTACATGAAGAGTTATCTTCCTCCCCGATGGTGGTTGTAGCAATGTTTATCTTTACTTTCAGCTGACGAAACGAAGAAGAAGTAGGAGATGACAAAAAGGAAGAATAGTAGAAAAAAAAGAGAAAATGGATTAGAAGATGGTGATAAAAAAAAGTGAGGTAGAATAAACAGATGAAAAAGGAAGAGGGAAGAAGCAGAGAAGGTTGAAGAAGAGAACACAGCCGAGAAGACGAAAAATAAGAAGACGTCGGCGAAGACGGAAAGAATAAAGATGTCACAAGAAGATGTAACAGTGTTGTGTGCCAGGGAGCAGTATGTAACAGGGTCATCGGTCAGGATAATATAGGAGTTAGAGACAGCAGTTTATTCTCGGGAGTTAAAATTATCTGGGGCAGGCATATCATGTCTCAGCGGGCACGCGTCAGTTAGTGTTCACCTGGCGTCGGCCAGTTGGCGAGATTGGCGTGTCGTGAAGGATGATGAACTAATAAAAGGGTTGGGGTATTACTCTGACCATTTTGGATGTAGTATTTGGCGTCTTGAGTAGTGGTGGGGAAGTTAAGAGACAATTTATCGCAGGTGAAGCTGTCACATTTATATTGACATCGTGATAAGTAGCTATAAGTAGCAATAGGAATCAATAGGGGAGTCGCTAATT
The DNA here is from genome assembly GCA_036924085.1 of Ariolimax columbianus. Taxonomy (NCBI): domain Eukaryota; kingdom Metazoa; phylum Mollusca; class Gastropoda; order Stylommatophora; family Arionidae; genus Ariolimax; species Ariolimax columbianus. The sequence goes on from JAVGWX010000024.1 coordinate 28,627,755, forward strand.
AAGATTGACTGCTTACCAGTCGACTGGGAAGAAAGAGTGGATCTAGTTACTGCCGCTATTTTTGTTAAGGCGAAGCTAAATAGGGCCTTATAAGGAGAAGAATACAAAGAGAAAGACAGCTGGTCAGGGTAGGTTATCCCACTATATATCAGGACCATTGCACTACTTGCTACGAATGATGGACTCCATGTTATAGGCACGAGAGGGAAATGTGTTAATTTTGAGTGATATGATTGAGAAAACGTTTTTGAAGTTTCCACAGATATCACGAACTTGCTGGTCTCTTAGAAATGAGAAATACCAAAATCGTTCTCGAGACCAGGACAGTAAATAACGAAACGGCCCTATCACAAAGAAAGCAGAGAAAAAAAGGGAGGGGGGGGGGTGGATAGGAAGAATAGGAACAGAGACCGAAAATAAGAAACAAGAGAATAGAAGAAGAAAAAAGAGAAAAACATTTTTTACATTGTCACGTGTCTCGGAGTCAGAGAGAGAGAGAGAGAGAGAGAGAGAGATAAAGGTGATGAAGGTGATACAGGTAATATAAATAGGTGATAGAGAGGTGATAGTGTGAGGTGATAGAGGTGATAGTTGATAGAAGTGATAGAAAAGTGATAGAGAGAAATGATAGAGAGGTGATAGGCCATAGAAAGGTGATGGTATGAAATTATAGAAAGGTGATAGAGGTGATAGATAGGGGATAGAGAGGTGATAGAGAGAGGTGACAGAATGGTGATACAGAGGTCATAGAGAAAGGTGATAGAAAGTGGTGATAGAAAGTGGTGATAGATAGAGGTGATAGAGAGGTACTAGAAACAGTTGATAGGGAGAGGTGAGTACAGAGAGGTGATACAGAGAGGTGATAGGTGATAGAGAAATGATAGAGAGATGATACAGAAAATGATACAGAGAGGCGATAGAGAGGTAATATAGAGGTGATAGAGAAGTGATATATAGAGGTGATAGAGAGGTGATAGAGATATGAAACAGAGAGATGATACAGAAAGGTGATAGATGTGACACAGAGAGGTGATAAATACAAGTGATACAAAGAGAGGTGATACAGAGATGTGTAACAGAGAGCTGACACAGAGAGGTGATACAGAGAGCTGACAAAGAGATGTGATATAGAGAGCTGACAAAGAGATGTGATATAGAGAGCTGACACAGAGAGGTGATACAGAGATGTGTAACAGAGAGCTGACACAGAGAGGTGATACAGAGAGCTGACAAAGAGATGTGATACAGAGATGTGATACTAAGAGCATGTGTGGTGCAGAATGTTGGGACCGACCATCGACTTGTCATTGCCAATCTAAACTTCAAGATCCAGCCCAAAATGCGCCCCCAGGGAAAGAAACCACAGAGGAAGCTAAATGTCTCTCAGCTGAAATACGAACCCACGAGAGGAGGCTTCCAGGAAGAGCTTGAGGGTAGACTATCTGAGCTTCGTTTTGAAAAGAACGACATCGTAGAGAACTGGGCATCATTGAGAAACACACTCTACGATACAGCTGTTAAACACATTGGCCCACTCACGCGCAAGCATAAGGACTGGTTTAATGAGAACGATCTAGAAATACAGGGCCTTCTCGATGCAAAACATGAAACGCACAAAGAATACCAAAGAGACACACCATCTCCGGCAGCAAAAGCTGCCTTCAATACTGCTCGCAAAGCTGTCCAGACCAGGCTTAGAGAGATGCAAGACTCCTGGCTCAGCAAAAGAGCTGACGAAATTGAGATGTTCGCCGAGCGTCATGACACCAAACGGTTTTACGAGGCACTGAAAGCTCTCTACGGCCCGCAGCCCTCTAGTAATACTCCAGTTCGCAGTGCGGATGAGGCACTGCTAACATATAAGGTTTAGATTCTAGACAGATGGGCAGACCACTTCTGCAAAATACTAAACCACCCATCGTCCATAAATGAAGAGGCCATCCGGCGAATGCCGCAGTTGGAGCTGAACCTGGCGTTGGATGAAGTCATTACTGAGGAGGAAGTCGACAGGGCAATCAGTTCACTATCTATAGGAAAAGCTCCAGGAGCGGATGCAATACCAGCAAAGGTACATAAGACAGCTGGCCCATCCCGCACCAGAAGGATCACTGAAGTCTTCTGCCACATGTGGGCTCAAGGAAAAATTCCGCAGGAGCTAAAGGACGCCTTAATCGTTCACCTGTACAAAAGAAAAGGCAACCGCCAGGAATGCGACAATCATCGTGGAATATCGCTACTCCCCGTAGCAGGCAAGATTCTAGCGCGCTTACTGCTAAACAGGCTCAACAAACACCTTGAACAAAGCCACCACCTCCCAGAAGGCCAATGTAGATTCAGAGCCGGAAGAGGAACAGTGGACATGATTTTTGCCGCTCGCCAAGTACAAGAGAAGTGTCGAGAACAAAATCAGGCCTTGTACACCACATTTATTGATTTGACAAAGGCATTTGATACAGTAAACAGAGGAGGGCTGTGGGTGATAGTGTCCAAGTTTGGCTGCCCCAACAAGTTCATAACCATGGTGAAACAGCTATACGAAGGCATGTGTGCTCGTGTACTGGACAGCGGTGCAATCTCTAAAACGTTTCTAGTATCAAACGGAGTAAAACAAGGATGTGTACTCGCCCCGACCTTGTTCAGCATGATGTTCGCGGCCACGATGACAGACGCCTTCAGATCACTGGAGCTTGGAATACCCATAAAGTACCACACAGATGGCAAGTTACTCAATACCAGAGAATGAAGGCCAAAACCAAAGTGGCTGGCGACATAATCAGGGAACTTGTATTTGCTGACGACTGCCATCTAATGAGCAGCTCGTAACTGAACGTGCAGGTTGAAATAGACCAGTTCTCTGCCGCATGCAAAAATGTTGGCCTGGCCATAAATGCCAAGGAAACAGAGGTCATGTACCAACCAGCATCAGGCATGCCGTACACAAAACATAGGTCATGTACCAACCAGCACAGGTATGCCATACACAAAACCAGAGACTACAGTCAGGGGACAGGCGCTGAATGTCGTAGATAAATTCACATATCTGGGCAGCACGCTGTCGAGATCTGTCAGCCTAGACGATGAGGTGACAAGCAGAATAGCAAAGGCCAGCACAGACTTTGGTAGAATGCGCTCGATGGTCTGGGCACGTCGTGGCATCAGCGTCAAGACCAAACTCAAAACTACCGTGCAACCATCATTCCAACCCTACTATACGCTTGCGAAAGCTGGACTGTATACTCTGGACATGCAAGGAGGTTAAACCACTTCCACACAGGTTGCCTGAGGCGAATATTCCACATCCGATGGCAAGATCGTGTCACTGACATCGATCTTCTCTCGACGGCTAACATGCCCAGTACCATACACTGCTAGAGAAAGCACGACTAGGATGGACCGGACACCTTGTCCGTATGTCAGACGAGCGGCTCCCAAAGAAGCTTCTCTACGGCGAGCTGAGAGAGGGATGGCGCGAGAGAGGGCGCCCAAAGAAACGTTTTACAGACGGTCTGAAGGACTCACTGAAAAGTTGCCAGATAGACATCGACACCTGGGAATGTCTTGTACAAAACAGATCTGAATAGAGAAGCGAAAGTCAAATCGGGTGTAGCTACCGGCGAAGATGACCGTGTTGTGAAAGACTAGAGCAGACGCGAGACGCGGAAATCCCGAACAGCGGGAACACCATCCCCTTCTACAAACCTCGTGTGCCCGATATGTAGCAGATGTTTTCGTGCCCGCATTGGCTTGTTCAGCCACATGCGCACCCACACCCAACAGGGAAATTTGTGACAAGGATGATGTCGGCGGTCCTCATCGACAACGATGGACAGCTGTTATTACTGAGAGGAAATACAGAGAGGTGATACAGATATGTGATATAGAGATGTGATATAGAGCGATGATACTGAGGTGATACAGAGAGGTGATACAGAGAAGCGATAAATATAAGTGTTACAGAGAGGTTATACAGAGAGGTGATATAGAAAAGTGATACAGAAAAGTGATACGGAGAAGTGATACAGAGAAGAGATACAGAGAACTGATACAGAGAAGTGAAACAGAGAATTAATACAGAGAAGTGATACAGAGAATTGATAGTGAGCTCTTAAAACAGATTTATCTCAAAATGCAAAATAAAATAAATCGGGAAATTCAATTACCAGCAAAAGACACACCCACCCAACTAACACCCACACACACCTAATAGGTATAATTAATATAGCCACACACATACCACCAGATTCATACACACACAAACACAAACGCCCATATACACCCAAACACAAACACAAACATACATACCCAAACACACATGCGCACACACATGTGCGCACACACACATGCGCACACACACACATGCACACACATGCGCACACACACATGCGCACACACAAACACACACACATGCGCACATACAAACACACACACACATGCGCACACACAAACACACACACATGCGCACACACAAACACACACACATGCGCGCACACACACATAAACATGCGCACACACACACATGCGCACACACACACATGCGCCCACACACACACACACAAACACACACACAGACACACATACAAACACACATACAAACACACATACACACATGCGCGCACACAAACACACATACAAACATGCACACACACAACCGCACATACACACACACATACAAACACACATACAAACATGCGTACACACAAACACACATACAAACACACATACAACCATGCGCACACACAAACACAAACGCACACAGAAACCAAAACGCACATGCACACACACACACACACACACACATCCACATCCACACACACACATACACAAACGCACACAGACACTCAAACACACACACATCCACACACATCTATACACAAACACAAACGCACACACACACACACTCACATCCACGCGCACGTACGCACACACTCACCCAACCACCCTCTACTCAGCCCATCACTTACCCCAACCACAGACTGACCAACAGTCCAGACCAGATGAAAGTATCCCCCTCGACTCTAAAAGCCTTGGACACACCAGAAACCAGTCCTTTCAATTCGCCCATCGGTACACGGACCCAGGTAATTGACCACTACCAGCGTGACACCGCCGGCCATATTTCAATTTTCTCTCCCGCGCTGGCTCCGTCGAAACATCTTCGCAGTCTCTCACTTCCTCCGCTGCCTACTTTCTTCAATTTCCACAGCCCTGCTATTTCCATTTAATCCTTAGTCTCAGTTTTCTTCCCTCGCTTTCATCTCTCTATTAGTTCCATCGTGTCACTACTTTGATTCTCAGCATCTCGTCCCTTTCTTAAGCCACCTTCCTGGGATTTAATGTATCTCTGAGCTTAGGTCCGACTTGATTCTTAGCACCATCATCGGCTGTGGTCATCTTATCGTCTTCTTACAGTTATCGTCAATCTCATATTTTTCTTTGTTATTCTCATTCTGGATTTCATCAAGCTACTCCTTCTCATCCAAGACCTCTAACTAGACTTTCTCATCCTAGACCTCTAACTAGACTGTCTCATCCTAGACCTCTTACTAGACTTTCTCATCCTAGACCTCTTACTAGACTTTCTCATCCTAGACCTCTCAATAGACTTTCTCATCCTAGACCTCTTACTAGACTTTCTCATCCTAGACCTCTTACTAGACTTTCTCATCCTAGACCTCTTACTAGACTTTCTCATCCTAGACCTCTAACTAGACTTTCTCATCCTAGACCTCTAACTAGACTTTCTCATCCTAGACCTCTAACTAGACTTTCTCATCCTAGACCTCTCAATAGACTTTCTCATCCTAGACCTCTAACTAGACTTTCTCATCCTAGACCTCTTACTAGACTTTCTCATCCTAGACCTCTAACTAGACTTTCTCATCCTAGACCTCTTACTAGACTTTCTCATCCTAGACCTCTAACTAGACTTTCTCATCCTAGACCTCTTACTAGACTTTCTCATCCTAGACCTCTTACTAGACTTTCTCATCCTAGACCTCTAACTAGACTTTCTCATCCTAGACCTCTAACTAGACTTTCTCATCCTAGACCTCTTACTAGACTTTCTCATCCTAGACCTCTAACTAGACTTTCTCATCCTAGACCTTCTCTTACTAGACTTTCTCATCCTAGACCTCTAACTAGACTTTCTCATCCTAGACCTTCTCTTACTAGACTTTCTCATCCTAGACCTCTAACTAGACTTTCTCATCCTAGACCTTCTCTTACTAGACTTTCTCATCCTAGACCTTCTCTTACTAGACTTTCTCCTCCTAGACCTTCTCTTACTAGACTTTCTCCTCCTAGACCTTCTCTTACTAGACTTTCTCATCCTAGACCTTCTCTTACTAGACTTTCTCCTCCTAGACCTTCTCTTACTAGACTTTCTCCTTCTAGACCTTCTCTTACTAGACTTTCTCCTCCTAGACCTTCTCTTACTAGACTTTCTCCTCCTATACCTTCTCTAACTAGACTTTCTCATCCTAGACCTCTAACTAGACTTTCTCATCCTAGACCTCTTACTAGACTTTCTCATCCTAGACCTCTAACTAGACTTTCTCATCCTAGACCTCTAACTAGACTTTCTCATCCTAGACCTCTAACTAGACTTTCTCAACCTAGACCTCTTACTAGACTTTCTCATCCTAGACCTCTAACTAGACTTTCTCATCCTAGACCTCTAACTAGACTTTCTCATCCTAGACCTCTAACTAGACTTTCTCAACCTAGACCTCTTACTAGACTTTCTCATCCTAGACCTCTTACTAGACTTTCTCATCCTAGACCTCTTACTAGACTTTCTCATCCTGAACCTCTTACTAGACTTTCTCATCCTAGACCTCTTACTAGACTTTCTCATCCTAGACCTCTTACTAGACTTTCTCATCCTAGACCTCTTACTAGACTTTCTCATCCTAGACCTTCTCTTACTAGACTTTCTCATCCTAGACCTCTTACTACTTTCTCATCCTAGACCTTCTCTTACTAGACTTTCTCATCCTAGACCTCTAACTAGACTTTCTCATCCTAGACCTCTTACTAGACTTTCTCATCCTAGACCTCTTACTAGACTTTCTCATCCTAAACCTCTTACTAGACGTTCTCATCCTAGACCTCTTACTAGACTTTCTCATCCTAAACCTCTTACTAGACTTTCTCATCCTAGACCTTCTCTTACTAGACTTTCTAATCCTAGACCTTCTCTTACTAGACTTTCTCATCTTAGACCTTCTCTTACTAGACGTTCTCCTCCTAGACCTTCTCTTACTAGACTCTCTCAACCTAGACCTTCTCTTACTAGGCTTTCTCCTTATAGACCTTTTGTTCCTCCTAGACCTTTTCCTACTAGACCTTCTCCTCCTAGACCTTTTCCTCCTAGACCTTCTCCTCCTAGACCCTTTTCTCCTACTAGACTTTCTCCTCTCGATATTCTCCTTCTACATCTTCTCCTCCTAAACCTTTTCCTAGACCTTATCATATAACTCTCCTCGTAGAATTTCTTCTCCTAGACTTTCTCCTCAGACCTTCTCCACCTAGACCTTCTCCTCCAAGACCCTCTTCTCCTACACGTCATACTAGACTTTCTCCTTCTTGATCTTCTCCTTCTAGACTTTTTCCTCCTAAAACTTCTCTTAGACTTTCTCCTCCTAGACCTTCTCCACCTAGACCTTCTCCTCCTAGACCTTCTGCTTCTACACTTTCTCTTCCAAGATCTTCTTCTGTACCTTCTCTATCTGGACCTTCCCCTTTAGGACATGACCTTCTTCTACGGGTCTTTCTCGTCCTAGATTTCCGCCCAGGAGACCCCGATTGATCTGGCTTCCTCTTCAACCGTTCGCAGCCTGGTGTTTCTTGTCGTCCTCACTCGTCACTTTCCCCGTGTGTTCCAATCTTATCCCTTTTCCTGCTGTATGACTGTACTGTCAATCCCCTCTTTCTGTAAGTCTGTTGTCAATCCCCTCTTTCTGTATGTCTGTCCTGTCAATCACCTCTTTCTGAGAGTCTGTCTTACCAATCCCATCTTTCTGAGAGTCTGTCCTACCCATCCCCTCTTTCTGAGAGTCTGCCCTACCAATCCCCTCTTTCTATCCCCAATAACCCCATTTCCCATCACCTCTGGCCACCTAACACGATGTACGCGTCGCCGCCACTAGTAACGAAGATCACCAGCCTTGATTGGATAACCTTAGCCAAATGCCATGTTTCAGGGCCATAAAACAGGTCCACTATGTAGATATCCAACTGCCATTTTATCAGTGCCACGGACTCATACATCGGTAGTTTCTACCGTTAGTGTCACGAATAAATTGTTGTTGTTGTTGTTGTTGCTGTTGTTGCTGTTGTTTTTGTTGTTGCTGTTGTTTTTGCTGTTGCTGTTGTTGTTGCTGTTGTTGTTGCTGCTGTTGTTGTTGTTGTTTTTGTTGTTGTTGTTGTTGTTGTTGTTGCTGTTGTTGTTGTTGTATGTTTTTGTTGTTGTTATTGTTGTTGTTGTTGTTTTTGTTGTTGTTATTTGTTGTTGTTTTTGTTTTTGTTGTAGTTGTTGTTGCTGTTGTTGTTGTTTTTTTTGTTGTTGTTGTTGCTGCTGTTGTTGTTGTTTTTAATGTTGTTGTTGTTGCTGCTGTTGCTGCTGGTTTTGTTGTTGTTGTTGAGTACCCACAACGAGTAGGATCACGCTTGTTGTGCGCCCTAAAACGGATGTAATGTGGCGGGTTGTCGTAGCTCTCCTCACATCCCGAGCGTGCTGATGAAGGTGGATTGGGGTCCTCCAAGCTGCTGTGCTATGCTTTGTTTAATCTGCATGACGTTCACTACTACGGGGATCACGTTGATCCTTTACCCTGTTAGCTTGGCTGCTATGAAAACAGCTCGTTTCCAGGGAGGCTGAGGGAAAGTCAAAGTGAGGGTCTTTGCCAGTATACTTTGCCTGACCCTGACTAACATGCCTGATCAGTATACTTTGCCTGACCCTGACTAACATGCCTGATCAGTATACTTTGCCTGACCCTGAATAACATGCCTGATCAGTATACTTTGCCTGACCCTGACTAACATGCCTGATCAGTATACTTTGCCTGACCCTGACTAACATGCCTGATCAGTATACTTTGCCTGACCCTGACTAACATGCCTGATCAGTATACTTTGCCTGACCCTGACTAACATGCCTGATCAGTATACTTTGCCTGACCAGACATTGGTCCTAATCCCCAACAAATAAATAGCATCTCAACCGGTGGTATCTATTCTGAGTCAAAAGACGGCTACTTGGCCATCTCCCATGATCTGACAATATGCGTCACATTGTGATTAGTCTTGTGGCCTAATTTCTCTGCCATTTGTTCAATGTGTCCATCCAGCTTTTTGAAATTTCCGCATTCAAATTATATGTTGTTACGAATCGATCGTTCTCGATATTTCTTTAACGGAATCGATACTTTTTTCGTTTAGATTTAGAGGATGAGAGTGTTTTCCTTGAGAGTGTTTTCCTTGATGAGAGTGTTTTCCTTGATGAGAATGTTTTCCTTGATGATGAGAGTGTTTTCCTTGATGAGAATGTTTTCCTTGGTGAGAATGTTTTCCTTGAGGATGAGAATGTTTTCCTTGATGAGAATGTTTTCCTTGAGGATGAGAGTGTTTTCCTTTAGGATGAGAGTGTTTTCCTTGATGATGAGAATGTTTTCCTTGATGAGAATGTTTTCCTTGAGGATGAGAGTGTTTTCCTTGAGGATGAGAGTGTTTTCCTTGATAATGAGAGTGTTTTCCTTGATGAGGATGTTTTCCTTGATGAGAATGTTTTCCTTGAGGATGAGAGTGTTTTCCTTGATGAGAATGTTTTCCTTGATGAGAATGTTTTCCTTGATGATGAGAGTGTTTTCCTTGAGGAGTAGAGTGTTTTCCTTGATGAGAGTGTTTTCCTTGATGATGAGAGTGTTTTCCTTTAGGATGAGAATGTTTTCCTTAAGAGTGTTTTCCTTGAGGATGAGAGTGTTTTCTTTGAGGATGAGAGTGTTTTCCTTAAGAGTGTTTTCCTTGAGGATGAGAGTGTTTTCCTTGAGGATGAGAGTGTTTTCCTTGAGAGTGTTTTCCTTGAGGATGAGAGTGTTTTCCTTGAGGATGAGAGTGTTTTCCTTGAGGATGAGAGTGTTTTCTTTGAGGATGAGAGGGTTTTCCTTGAGAGTGTTTTCCTTGAGGATGAGAGTGTTTTCCTTGAGGATCGTGATATCCTAGAGGATCGTGTTTTCCTTGAGGATGAGAGTGTTTTCCTTGAGGATGAGAGTGTTTTCCTTGATGAGTGTTTTCCTTGAGAGTGTTTTCCTTGAGGATGAGAGTGTTTTCCTTGAGGATGAGAGTGTTTTCCTTGATGAGTTTTTTCCTTGAGAGTGTTTTCCTTGAGGATGAGAGTGTTTTTCTTGAGGATGAGAGTGTTTTCCTTGAGGATCGTGATATCTTAGAGGATCGTGTTTTCCTTGAGGATGAGAGTGTTTTCCTTGAGGATCAGTGTTTTTCTTGAGGATGAGAGTGTTTTTCTTGAGGATGAGAGTGTTTTCCTTATAGAGTGCCATATACACATGCATAGACCCCCTGGCACACACAGGGCAAAATGACGATCCTGCTAGCTGTTAGGGATTCTTCTTTATCTTTTTCTTTTTCTTCTTCATCTGTTCCTCCTTTTTCTTTCTTCTATCTCAACTTCTTCTCCTATTTCTCCTTTGCAGCGCCAATAGCGACACAACAACAACAACAACAACAACAACAGTTAACTTCTAAGTCACACGAATTAGAAAAAATTTGACATATACATCTCGTTGTGATGATGTTCGTCCACCACGGCTCATGAAACCCATTCTCTATGTCTGTCTGTCTATCTCTCTCTCTCTCTCTCTCTCTATCTCTCTCTCTCTCTCTCTCTCTATCTCTCTCTCTCTCTCTCTATCTCTCTCCACCCATTTTGAATATGTTTAAAGGCGTTTAACGAGCACGATGTGGTTTGGAATGAAGCAGAAAACGTACAAGAGGGGGTGGAGAAGGAAGGAGAGGCAGAGATGAAGAGGAGGAGAATAATGAGAAGGAGGAACAAACAGAAAAAAGAAAAAGACAAAAAAGAAGAACAAATAGAAGAAGCAGAAGAGGAGAAGAAAATTAAGAAGACGAAGACGAAGATTAAGAAGAAGGCGAAGATTAAGAAGAAGACGAAGATTTAGAAGAAGAAGAAAAAAAGGAGAAAGAATACGAAGAAGAAGAAGAAGAAGAAGAAGAAGAAGAAGAACAACAACAACAACAACAACAACAACAACAAGAAAGAAAAAAGAAGAAGAAAGAGGGACGACAATAGCATGAAGAGGAGAAGAGAGAAGATAGAAAAAAGAAAAGAGAAAGAAGAATGAAGACGAAGGAAGAAGAAGAAGGAAGAATGCTTAAGGAAAGAGGAAGAAGAAGAAGAAGACGCTAGACCGAACTTTCGGTGTGCACACCTGACCTGAGACATGCACATCACACTACACGAGAGCTAGAACAGATGCAACACAGAACAGAACAGAACAGAAAGAATCAATATCCATACAAATTGAACAAAACTATGGAATCTTGCAAAGCCATTGGAATACAGGGCCATAAAAGAAGCCATTACTCTAGAAAAAGCTCACAAAGACGCTAAAAGATAAAACCATCCAACATCACTATAGAAAAAGCTCACAAAGACGCTAAAACATAAAACCACCCAACATCACTCTAGAAAAAGCTCGCAAAGACGCTAAAACATAAAACCACCTATCATCACTATAGAAAAAGCTCACAAAGACGCTAAAACATAAAACCACCCAACATAACTATAGAAAAAGCTCACAAAGACGCTAAAACATAAAACAACCCAACATAACTATAGAAAAAGCTCACAAAGACGCTAAAACATAAAACCACCCAACATAACTATAGAAAAAGCTCACAAAGACGCTAAAACATAAAACCACCCAACATCACTCTAGAAAAAGCTCGCAAAGACGTTAGAACATAAAACCACCCAACATCACTCTAGAAAAAGCTCGCAAAGACGTTAGAACATAAAACCACCCAACATCACTCTAGAAAAAGCTCGCAAAGACGTTAGAACATAAAACCACCCAACATCACTCTAGAAAAAGCTCGCAAAGACGTTAGAACATAAAACCACCCAACATCACTCTAGAAAAAGCTCGCAAAGACGTTAGAACATAAAACCACCCAACATCACTCTAGAAAAAGCTCGCAAAGACGTTAGAACATAAAACCACCCAACATCACTCTAGAAAAAGCTCGCAAAGACGCTAAAACATAAAACCCCCCAATATCACCCTAGAATAAAGACAGAGCATTCTGTGTGACAGCGATGTGAGATGGACGACTTCCAGACTTACATCTTGTCATATGAGCTACGATGAATGGTTCGATACCCCATCTAGTTGGGTAGAGGATTTTGCGTGAATGATGCGAGAAGATGTCCACTGACATACTGAGACGATGCCGCAAAAGATAAGTAACAGAGTTGAGTAACATAGCTAAGATGTGCGACAAAGAAAAGACTCGGGCAGCTGCCACACTGGATGTAGAAAGTTTGAGGTGCAAAAAAAACAAAATTTAGCACTTATCAAATAATGTGAGGTGTAGTGACCAGTTCCCTTCCTCGCTGCCTTTTATGATAAAAACGATCACTAAGGTGTTTTCTGTTGTTGAAGTCCGCCGGGAAGTCGCTAAAAAGACTCCGAAGTGGTTGTATCACGATACAGGAAGAACTTAAAGAGATGGGGATACAGGGATGATGAGACATGCGACTGTGGAGGAATACGAGATCCAGAACACCTGGCGAGGTGCCAAAATCTTCTGGAAATACGCAGTACGGATGGCTAGGCAATCCACGGGGATGGACTTTGGGAACATGATGTCTGACGTGGTGACCTGGACAGGGGAAGTAAGTCGTGGTGTCCTGGACAGGGGAAGTAAGTCATGGTGCCCATGACAGGGGAAGTAAGACGTGGTGCAAAGGATCGGGGAAGTAAGTCGTGGTGCCATGACAGGGGAAGTAAATCGTGGTGCCCCTGACAGGGGAAGTAAGTCGCGGTGCAAAGGACAGGGGAAGTAAGTCGTGGTGTCCCGGACAGGTGACGTAATTCGTAGTGACCAGGACAGAGGAAGTAAGTTGTGGTGCTCATGACAAGGGAAGTAAGTCATGGTGCCCAGGACAGGGGAAGTAAGTCTCGGACCTAGGACAGGGGATGTAAGTCATGGTCACAGGACAGGGGAAGTAAGTCATGATGCCCAGGACAGGAGAATTAAGTCATGGTGCACAGGACAGGAGAAGTAAGTCATAGTGCACAGGACAGCGGGAGTAAGTCATGGTGCCCAGGACAGGGGAAGTAAGTCATGGTGCACATGACACGGGGGGGTGCGGTAAGTCATGGTGCACAGGATAGGGGGACAAAGTCATGGTGCACAGGACAGGGGAAGTAAATCATGGTGCAAAGGACAGGGGAAGTAAGTCATACACACAGGACAGGGGAAGTAAGTCATGGTGCCCAGGACAGGGGAAGTAAGTCACGGACCCAGGACAGACGAAGTAATTCATGGTGCACAGGACAGGGGAAGTAAGTCATGGTGCAAGGACAGGGGGAGTAAGTCATGGTGCACAGGACAGGGGGAGTAAGTCATGGTGCACAGGACAGAGGGAGTAAGTCATGATGCCCAGGACAGGGAGAGTAAGTAATGGTGCACAGACAGGGGGAGTAAGTCATAATGTTGCCCAGGACAAGGAGAGTAAGTAATTCTGCCCAGAGCATGGGAAGTAAGTCGTAGTGTCCAGGACAGGGGAAGTAAGTCCTAGTGTCCAGGACAGGGGAAGTAAGCCGTAGTGCACAGTACAGGGGAAGTAAGTCGTAGTGCCCAGGATAAGGTTAGTACGTCATTCTGCCCAGAACATGGGAAGTAAGTCGTGGTGCCCAGGACAAGGGAAGTAAGTCGTGGTGCTCAGGACAGGGGAAGTAAGTCGTACTGTCCGTAAAAAGGGAAGTAAGTCATTGTGCTCAGGACAGGGGAAGTAAGTCGTACTGTCCGTAAAAAGAAAAGTAAGTCATGGTTTTGCCCAGGACAGGGGAAGTATGTACTGGGAGGATTGAATGGCCTGAGCAATAAAAAACAACCTGGTCCTGCTTTGCCTTCCTTATCTCAAAACGTGAAGTCAGTCTCAATCAAGAAACTACCGTCCAGAACAACGCATTATTGGCTCCATTCTCCTCGCTCCAAGACTTCTTCAGACCTGGCTTCCCCTCCCTGCTCTGCTTTCCAAACCCCAAGCAGTCAGGTACCAATTTACAGCTGTGTAAATTACAGACTTCTAGGCATCCACTCCCAGCTTGATCCCAAAGACCCGACTCTTCCTTACTCTCCTCCCTTGGATAATTGATACTTCACTCCGTACCAGAATACAATTATCGTTTCGGCTGAAAGGAAACCGTCGGATTTCTCAACACAAAGACAAAGGACATTGTAATGGGGGGCCAGAAACAAGGAGGAAGACGACTTTCTGACCCAGAATTAAAACCCATTTGTTCAAGGACACTCAGTTTTCTATCTTCCATCAGACGAGTGATGTGGCCGTCATTGCTGGAAAGATCTAGTGCGAGCGCGCAGGGAAAGTTATTTCAGACCGTAATTAAAATGTTCAGCTCGTTTGCTTCGATCATTTCCTCATGCACGTGCGGGTTCACAGACGATTTTATTTCAATGTTCACAGAGGTGAACATAACATGTAACATATTGTGTTCACAGAGGTTAACATACAGTCAAGCATAGCACTGTATTCACAAAGGTGAACGTACAGCCGATCATATCAATGTATTTACAAAGGTCAACGTACACCCAATCATATTAATGTATCCACAAAGGTCAACATACAATCAAGCATAGAACTGTATTCACAAAGGTCAACATGCAGCCAATCAAAGCATCTATATTCACAAAGGTCAACGTACAGCCAATCATATCAATGTATTCAAAAAGGTCAACATACAGCCAATCATGGAATACTTGGAATCCTGGTATTCAAACAAGCGTGTTAATGCCTGTTGTCAGGCAGCCGAAGGCTTCGGCTATCCGTAGCAGTTATTTCAAACTTTCCTGCGGCTTACTAGGCCTGGGTGCAGATACCAATAATTCAGAATGAATTTATCTTCAGTCCACTTTGTCGTTAGATGTCGTGAGGAGGTGTGGCCTTCTTCGTTTCATATTTTTTGGCAGTTGAAAATCAACTGGTGACTTGCCAGATCAATCCCAGTATATGTTAGCCACTGGGATTTACGATCGCCTATTTTTGGGACTGGTGGAGGTGGAGCGTAAATTGGAACAAAGTAGACCCGCAGCCTGTCATGCGCCATCTCTGCCGTTACTCCGCTAACCACATAACCAATCCTCTTGTTTGCGACATATTCTCTGTGGGGCGAATGTCCCTAGAATAATTTGAGTAGATTTTTATCTTGAATTTTGCCTGAGCAGCGGCCGTGTAGCCTACTCTTTTCGATTTCCAACAGCAAAGGTATTTTTAACGTGCGCGCCGCTGCACACGGTTGTCTGATCTCACTACTCAGAGATCAGGGGAAATATTTACCGGATGATCCACATGAAAAACTCCCGGTCTACACTGCGATTTGAACCCGCGACCTCCAGTACCCGAGGAGAACACCTTACCTCGAGACCACTGTTCAACTGCCCCACCACCACCCCTTTTATAACTAATCATTTGACATTATTCGCAAAGTTAAAGGTATAACCAAATATATCACAGGATTCACACAGGTGAAAATTAAACCTGACAATAAAGTATTGATAACGATCAACATAACAACAACATATCACAGTGTTCACAAAGTTTTAACTAATAACGGAACATATCACAGTGTTCACAAAGGTTTAACAAATAACGGAACATATCACAGTGTTCACAACGGCTTAACAAATAATGGAACTTATCACAGTGTTCACAAAGGTTTAACAAATAACGAAACATATCACAGTGTTCATAAAGGTTTAACAAATAACGGAACCTATCACAGTGTTCACAAAGGTTTAACAAAAAACGGACCCTATCATAAAAAGCCAACACAGCAAATCACATCACATAATGCACAAAGGTGGAATATACGAGGCGTGTTCAAATGAAACCGGACCTAACTGCAATATATGAGCATACGTACGATGCGCATGATGACGTCCTTCTGATGTAAACAGCACATACCAACCGTACATTTGTAAAATTTCATTATCCGTCGACTCATAGTTTCCTCAACAGACCGTTGAAAACATGGCGGGTGTGATATGGAATCCGTCCAGAGTTGATCAGCGAGCGGTGATTCGGTTTCTAACAGCTGAAAAATGTCGACCAGTTGACATTCATCGCAGAATGTAGGCAGTGTATGATGACAGACGTGTGTCGAAGACAACAAGGAAGAACTGGACAACGATTTTTAAAGAAGGACGTTAGTTAACGAAAGGACTTCCGAGATCAGGTCTGGCGCATATTGTTGCGTCAAAAGACACTATTGCCAAAATTGATGCAGCAATTCGGGTGGACCGTCGCCGTAGTTTACGTTCGCCACACTTTTGTCACCATACACTGTCTGCATTCTGCGATGAATGTCAACTGGTTAACATCCTTCAGCTGTTAGAAATCGAATCACCGCTCGCTGGTCAACTCTGGACGGATTCCGTATCACACCCGTCATGTTTTCAACGGTCTGCTGAGGAAACTATGAGTCCGAAGATAATGACATTTTGCAAACTTGACAGTTGGTATGTGTTGTTTACATCAGAAGTGACGTCATCATGCGTATCGTACGTATTTTCACTTGTTGCAGTTAGGTCCGGTTTCATTTGAACACGCATCGTAGAACCACATTTATGAAAGTGTTCACAAATTAGAATATTAAACCTAACATTCAAGTATTCACAAAGGTGAACAAACATCCAAACATTTCACGGTGTCCAAAAACTGTTAAGAACTAACGAAACTTTCCAAGTGTTCAGAAAAGGTTTAACAAATAACTGAAAATACCCCTCGTTCCAAAAGGTTTAACAAATAACTGAACCTATCACGGTGTTCACAAAGGTTTAACAATGAAGCCAACATACCAGTGCTGAAGAAGGTGTAACACCAAAGCAAACCTGATGTTAAACTCGGTTGTGAAATTTGTAATTTGACCATGTTGGGCCCTAATAATAACTGCGAGACAACATGATAGTGTATGCGAAAAGCTTTTAGTGTTAATCTATGCAGAATCCAACGGCAAACGGGCGGCTATCCAATGTAAATGGAATTTGTAGTTGATCGAGCGTAATCACATGAATACTGCTAGTGGCCGTACGGCTTCAACCGACTCTCACAGAATGTCGACTCTCACAGAATGTCGACTAATACAGAATGTTACAGAGCGGGTACTTGCTACTTGGAAGGAAATGGAAAAGATTATAATTGAAGATGGTTTTCTCAAATCTGGTATTTCGAATAAACTTGAGAGAAGCTAGGAGAGCGCTTTTTTTTAAGGTAGGCTAGGTGGTACCGGATGAAGAAGGTTGCTTTATTGATTAAAATTGCACAAATGTTCCCGATATTGCAATATAAACATATGACAATGGATACAAAAAGAAAACTACATAACACAAAATTCCTACCCACATTCGGCTATCAGTGCCAGAATTGGACATTGGCAAACGAGGATAAAAGAAACATCGTAATTAAAAAGATTAAATGTCTGCGCAGAATTCTGGGAGTAACAAGAATGGATATAATCAGAAACGAGGATATTAGGAGACAAGTAGGTACAACACCAGTGCTAGACCTCATCAAGAGACAAGGAGGTACAACACCAGTGCTAGACCTCATCAAGAGACGAGTAGGTACAACACCAGTGCTAGACCTCATCAAGAGACAAGTAGGTACAACACCAGTGCTAGACCTCATCAAGAGACAAGGAGGTACAACACCAGTGCTAGACCTCATCAAGAGACAAGTAGGTACAACACCAGTGCTAGACCTCATCAAGAGACAAGTAGGTACAACACCAGTGCTAGACCTCATCAAGAGACAAGGAGGTACAACACCAGTGCTGACCTCATCAAGAGACAAGTAGGTACAACACCAGTGCTAGACCTCATCAAGAGACGAGTAGGTACAACACCAGTGCTAGACCTCATCAAGAGACAAGTAGGTACAACACCAGTGCTAGACCTCATCAAGAGACAAGGAGGTACAACACCAGTGCTAGACCTCATCAAGAGACAAGGAGGTACAACACCAGTGCTGACCTCATCAAGAGACAAGTAGGTACAAGACCAGTGTTAGACCTCATAAAGAGACAGCAAACCAAATGGTTGGACCACGTGACTCGTCCTGGCCCTATTAAAAGAAACACATAGGTACTCTGACTCTTACTGGCCCTATAAAAAGACACGCATAGGTACTCTGACTCTTACTGGCCCTATAAAAAGACACGCATAGGTACTCTGACTCGTCCTGGTCCTATTACCCATAGTTTCTCCATTACTCAGAAAAACCGGCCTGCAGTGTCTAGAAAAGAGAAGAATTCGTGGTGACTTAATACAGGTTTATAAGATGATCAGAGGAATCGATAAATTAGACTATAACACTTTTTTCAAAACACAACCACCCACAAGAACAAGGGGGCATAGCTACAAGCTGACTAAAGAGAGGTCCAGATTAGATATTAGGAAATATTTTTTTTTAAGTCAGAGAGTCGTGTCTGCTTGGAATGCATTGCCAGGGGAGGTGGTGGTGGCAGGGACAGTTAATGCATTTAAGAATAAATTGATGCGCATAGATTTTAGAGTAAGGTAATGTAAATGAAACTGGTTGTATACAGACTCCGCAGGGTCTTCTAAGCCAGTATAAAGACGTTAAGGTATTTAAGACTAGCAGAGATGCCCAAAGTTGTCTCAGGCAATCATGAAAGTTGTTCATCTTAAAAACTCTCCTCCTGCACGGATGTCCTCCTACACTGATGTCCTCCTACACTGATGTCCTCCTGTACTGATGTTCTCCAGCACATCTTGAGTGCACTCCCTCTCTGCCCTCCAACACGTCCTTCCCTTCCCCCCACATATTAGAACCCCCCCCCCCCCTTCCCTCCTCCTCTCCAAGATGTCAATCTCTTCACCCATAAATCCACGCGTAAACACCCTCTCTCCCTCCCCCCTCAACCAACCCACTCCCTTGGCCCATCTCTCACACCCCCTTCAATCAAGTCTACCCAGTTGACAATTGGTGATGTGAAATGAGCGCAAAGAATCCTACCTTGATTCCCCTACCTGATAAGCACAGCTAACCTACCTTTCCAAGTGCGTGACGTTAGAGCAGTACCTTCATGGCTTCGTTCCGGTTTGGGTTGAACATCTACAGAGACGTCGCCCTGAACATTTCAAACACATTAAGCACAATATTTAATAGTGTTCAACAAGGTCCGTAACATCACACAAAGTAGAGCAAAGAATATATTTTCTGTGTATATTTTCTACATCTATGTTCTTTGTCTATGTTCTTTGTCTATGTTCTATGTCTATGTTCTTTGTCTATGTTCTATGCTCGTTGTCTATGTTCTTTGTCTATGTTCTTTGTCTATGTTCTATGTCATATCACTATGTTCTTTGACTATGTTCTATGTCTATGTTATATGACTATGTTCCTTGTCTATGTTCATTGCTCTACGTTCTTTGTCTATGTTGTTTTTCTATGTTCTATGACTATGTTCTATGTTCTATGTCTATGTTCTATGACTATGTTCTTTGTCTATGTTGTTTTTCTATGTTCTATGACTATGTTCGTTGTCTATGTTATATGACTATGTTCTATGACTATGTTCTTTGTCTATGTTCTTTGTCTACGTTCTTTGTCTATGCTGTTTATCTATGTATGTTGTCTATGTTCTTCGTCTATGTTCTGTGTCCATGTACGTTGTCTATGTTCTTTGTCTATGTTCGTTGAACACCAAACACGGCGCGACAGGCAGAAATAAGTGCTATTTGGTGTGGTCACATCATACTGTAGATAAAGGACATTTGACTCACGAGGATCTCTCTTTGAAACGTCCCGTTCCAAAGCTGACTAAATAACAGAACTTGAATGTGTCAACTATAATAGCATGTTCAGGAAACAAAGCTTGATATGCAACTGGTTTCAGGGCAGGATTATGTAAAATGACTATTCTTAACAGTAATGTATTGTGTCTTGTACCACAAATGTGTTTTATTTCTCTGTGTGGACCGTGGGTTGATTATAAACCTTGACACTCTATGAGTTTCGTTATTTAGTCGGCCTCGGAATGTGACGTTTCAAAGGAACTTCCCAGTGAGT
This sequence comes from Ariolimax columbianus, assembly GCA_036924085.1. Taxonomy (NCBI): domain Eukaryota; kingdom Metazoa; phylum Mollusca; class Gastropoda; order Stylommatophora; family Arionidae; genus Ariolimax; species Ariolimax columbianus. The sequence goes on from JAVGWX010000024.1 coordinate 28,648,138, forward strand.
CAGAAGTCGTGGTTGAGCCATTTCTGGTGGTCGTTCTGCGAATTCTCTTTTTGTCGTCCTCTCTTCCCGCTGCTATCTGGAGCCCACATAACTGCCTGCAATAAGAAAGGTGTTGTTCATGCCCGATGTATGTCTACCGTTTTTCTTTTTTATGATGATAACATATTGGTGATTGGTGTTTTTTTTTATAGTCTTTCTTTCTTTGCGTTCAGGATCGTCTTAGTCATGCTATATCTGCAGGCCAGTTGCCATGAGGAAGTCTGTAGTCTTCACCAGGTCGGAGCGGCTGCCCCACAGCTTTTGTCTCAACCCCACACCCTCTGGCCAGGTCTGGCATCTCATTTCCCTATAGATTGGGCATTCCTATAGAATATGCTCAGGGTTCTGGCACCCTGTTCCACATGGGCACTCATCGGTGTGTGAGATCTTCAGTCGGTTCAGATGTTCTAGTAGTCTGCAGTGTCGAGTTCTCAGGCGAAATAAGGTAGTTTGTTGATTTCTTTTGAGTTGGTGAATTGGGTCGGGTGTACTGCTTATGTTTCTGTCTTTTCTCCATTGGTGTATATACTGATTTCTGATGATGTTCTTGATTTCTCTGTATGGTACTCGATGATTAAATTGTGCCTTTTTGCCGCCATCTTTTGCCAGAGCATCAGCTCTCTCGTTTCCTGTAATTCCGCAACAGGAGGGTAGCCACTGGAGCGCTATTGTTGAGGATCTCTGGAATTTTCCCAGTTCTGATCTGATCTCCAATAACAGTGGTTCGTTGTTTTGTTTTTTTATTGTCTCTAATAGTTCACTGCAGTCCGTGAATACAGATATTTTTGTTGGAGGTTGCCTTTCTGTTTGAAGTATTCTCAGTGCTCGCAGGAGGGCCATCGATTCTGCTCCAAGGTTTGTGGACAACGTTCCTGTTGGGAGGGCCTCTTCTGTTATATTTCCTCGTTTGTGTCTTATGAATATGCCTCCTCTCCCGTTTCGGCCTGCCCCCTCTGCTGAACCATCTGTGTACACCTGTGTCCATTCCTTGGTATTATATTTCTCCTCAATCATTGTTTGTGCTAACATTTTCAGCTCGTAGACACTGTGTTGGTCTTTTCTTCTTATTCCTGGGCTCTCTGTACTTATTTCGATGTTGTTTATGTTGCAGCTTGGCTCTTGATAGTTAATAAGCATTTCTATTTCTGTAGGCTGTTTATAGTATAGCGTTTTTGTCCTTACTCAGTATTCTAATAAACATGGCAGGGATATTTCAGTGGAATTAAACAGCCAGCGCTTTGTGTGTTTGTTCATTGAATTGATTTCCAAATCTTTGTTGGTTGGTCAAAGTAACTCGAGATCAATCCAACTTGAGACAAACCTTGACTTAGTATACTCAAGTCTCTAACAACTTCACCACCCGACAGTAGTGTAACTACTATGGGACAAACCTTGACTTAGTATACTCAAGTCTCTAACAACTTCATTTCCCGTCAGTAGTGTAACTACTATGGGACAATCTTTGACTTTTACTTGAGAAACTTACTTAAATACTTGAATCATGTTTTTCAACCAGGCAAGTTTATCCGATGCCAGGTAGACAAAAGTGGATTGATACTGTCTCTGCATTTCACCCTGGGGTACCATGACGGTCCAGAGGCGTGGCGCAGATCATCTTTAAATCGAGCGACACGCGGGCGTTAGTAGTTGTATGCTCGCGTCGATCCAGAGGTGTTCCAGATATGGCCCTTTACGGAGATATTTAGGACTCTTCACTCCACTGCCCTGTCGGTAATTCTGAGCTTTTCTGCGTCTTCTTCTTCTTCTTCTTCTTCGTCTTCTTCTTCTTCTTCTTCTTCTTCTTCTTCTTCTTCTTCTTCTTCTTCTTCTTCTTCTTCTTCTTCGTACGTTGTCAGACGATGACTTACATTAGTTTGAAGAAAGCAGCGATCATCCTGAGGCTGTCGACACTGCCATAGAGCTTGTCTAGTGTTGCCACTGGTGATGGCCACATGTGCTTTCTCTGATCCTCGTATGTCGGGAAATTTTGCAGCAGATGTTCAGCGTTCATTTTACAAGTACCACAGGTGCATTCGTCAGTAGCACCTATCTTCAGTTTATTGAATAGATGGTACCTCCGTCTGTTGGGGCCTGTGCGGAGTCTGAAGACCACGACCTGCTCTCTTCTGTTCAACTGGTAATAGGCATCATTTTTATGAGTAGCCAGTATGCTCTGTTTCCCATTTGGCCATGTATCTGGCCCTAATAAATCCTTTTGGACTCTTCGTAGGTCACACTTGAATCTGGTTGTGGTAACCTTGCACCTTCTTTTGCCAGTCTGTCTGCCTCATCGTTGCCTTGAATGTTATTGTGGGATGGAACCCACTGGACCACTACTCTTTTGGGCGTGAACTGCTGGCATAGTTGACAGAGTACTGCTCTTAAGTCATTACGTTCTGTATTTTTCAGTCTTTCTAGTGCTGTAACCACGGCCATGGCATCTGTAAACAGGACTATCTGGCTTTCATTGCTCTAGCCTGTCAGAATTGCTTCTACTGCAGCCTTCAATGCCTCTATCTCCGCTCTGAAATTGTTTGAGAATTTTCCAGTTGTAAACTGACAGTATTCTCTGCGTCTGATTTGCCTAAACTCCTTAACCTCACACGCATACCCCACTGCTGAAATAACCATGCCTTTTAAGGTGTGAGCCGTGGCCTTGGCGTCCATCATTTGCTGGAGAATCGGTTTAATGCGGTTGAAGATGAGCCAATCCACAGCTCTCCTGCATGAGGTCACCTTACCAATGGTGTCGCTGATGTTGATGTCATGACCGAGGTCATGATGTCATGGCCGAGGTCATGATGTCATAGCCGAGGCAGACAATCCACATTGACATTTGCAGTTGCCCCATGGGGCAGAAAGTCTTCAATTGGCTCTTTCTATTTATTTTTTATTAGTTCTTCTTTCGCTCAGTAGCATCGTGTTGTTTCTTACCAGCGTGGAAGCTCCACAGACTTGATACAGGCAGTGACCAATTGCGGTTACAGGCAGCGACAAAACGGGATATCGGCAGCGACCACAGACTTGATACAGGCAGCGACCACAGACTTGATATAGGCAGCGACCACAGGCGGATACAGGCAGCGACCACAGGCGGATACAGGCTGCGACCCCAGCCGGACACAGTCAGCGACCACAGGCGGATACAGGAAGCGACCACAGGCGGATAAAGGTAGTGTCCACATGCGGATACAGGCAGCGACCACAGACGGATACAGGCAGCGACAACAGGCGGATACAGGTAGCGACCACAGGCAGTGACCACAGGCGGATACAGGTAGCGACCACAGGCAGCGACCACAGGCAGATACAAGCAGTGACCACAGGCGGATACAGGCAGCGACCACAGGCGGATACAGGTAGTGACCACAGGCGGATACAGGTAGTGATCACAGGCGGATACAGGTAGTGACCACAGGCGGATACAGGCAGCGACCACAGACGGATACAGGCAGCGACAACAGGCGGTTACAGGCAGCGACCACAGGCGGATACAGGTAGTGACCACAGGCGGATACAGGTAGTGATCACAGGCGGATACAGGTAGTGACCACAGGCGGATACAGGCAGCGACCACAGACGGATACAGGCAGCGACAACAGGCGGTTACAGGCAGCGACCACAGGCAGATGCAGGCAGTGACCACAGGCGGATACAGGCAGCGACCACAGGCAAATACAGGCAGTGACCACAGGCGGATACAGGTAGTGACCACAGGCGGATACAGGTAATGACCACAGGCGGATACATGCAGCGACCAGAGGCGGATACAGGTAGTGACCACAGGCGGATACAGGCAGCGACAACAGACGGATACAGGTAGCTACCACAGGCTGATACAGGCAGCGACCACAGGCGGATACAGGCAGTGACAACAGGCGGATACAGGTAGCGACCACAGGCGGATACAGGCAGCGACCACAAGCGGATACAGGTAGTGACCACAGGCGGATACAGGTAGCGACCACAGGCGGATACAGGGAGCGACAACAGGCGGATACAGGTAGTGACAACAGGCGAATACAGGCAGCAACCACAGGTGGATACAGGCAGCGACCACACGCGGATACAGGCAGCGACCACAAGCGGATACAGGTAGTGACCACAGGCGGATACAGGTAGCGACCACAGGCGGATACAGGCAGCGACCACAGGCGGATCAGGGCGATAAAGAACCATAACACTCCTGTCCCTCAAACATGGCCCCCTGGAGACCAGAACATCAGATGCTGCCAAGTTTGCGGACCTTTTTCAAAACGGGAATTGCAAAGTGCGGGATCTCCTACCCTCCACATGGCACAGCTGAAGCCCGTGGTAAGTATCTGTACCACCCCCGTCAAAGTACCCAAACCAGCAGGAATAAACCGCATCATCAGTATGGCCACGCAGCAACCTAGCAACTTGAAAAATGCTCAAAGTAGGAGGTGGGCTAATGATTTCCAACCGCCGGTCCTCATAAATGTCCCGCCGGTCCGCAGAAATGTCCCCACCGGTCGGCGAAGAAAGAAACTGCCGGTGAATCCCTAGTCTATTCACTGTTCGAATTCTGGTTATTTTAAAAAGCTGTACAATGTTAATTTCATAATATCAGTTTTAACGATATATAGACAAAATGCTATATAAATAATGTTTTTGGTTTTTTTCTGTCTGAGCAAATCTTTTTTTTCTATTCTTACCGGTCCGCAAAGAATTTGTCCTATTTTTACTGGTCTGCAAACAATTTTTTTCTTTTTTCACTGGTCCGAGAACAATTTTTCCTATTGTCACTGGTCCGCGAACTAGAGGAGGCACAGGCAGCGGCAGCTGACAGAGAGGGTAACTTGGGGTTGTGGCGGTGTCTACATGGGTGCCCCAACGAACTTACAGGTTACGCGATGACCTGACCTGAGCGTACATTGTCTGATACAGGCTGCTGGAGAAAGAAATAGTATCCTAAGATGCAGGAAGACACCATACAAAAGAAGAGCTTCATGACAGCCCCGAAGAAGGAAGATGGCCAAACATTGACAGCTAGAGAGCAACTCGGGGAAGAATGCATGAAGTTCTAGACGGGTTTCTTCGCATTAAAACCCAATGAGAAACGTAGGCCAACAAATTCTTAACTTTCAATTTCTAGTGGGGATTCTGTTAGCGCGTAGCGTCAAATAAAATAAATAACATCAGCCATATAAGCATGTATGAGTTCCGTCTTCTTTGAACATCCTGCTCTCTTCTTCCCTTGCTGTTACTAATGCAACGCATGATTGGTTACAATGTCCAGAAATTGGTTCTGAGCAAAGTGTAAACCTTTACAAAATCATGAAAGTCCCAACTCCAGTGGGATTTCTTTGAAATTTAATGTGAAATCAATTGAAGTACATTAGAATACAGGGGAAAAAAACCCTTCGTATCTGAGTCCAGTGTCTGCATTCTTCAAGAAAATCAATTCTCTCATCAATAATTACTGCTAGTTGGAAGCACAGACAAATCATCTCTTCAGAGTTTTCATCTTGGCAACGTACATGCCAATTTGCCGAAGCCAATCATTGTGGGCCATTTCTTTTATTTTTGGGGTTGAAAAATCGTAAATGCATGCTTCTTCCATACTGTGGGCAAGATTTGGTATGGAGATACAGTGTGATGGACAGATGAGATGATTCAGGGGTAAGAAACCGGCAGACTTCATCATTGCTGTGACGGCAAATTGACATTAGAATGAGGGTTTCTGTTAAATGGGAATATAGTCTCACATCAGCTTATGGAGGAATGGAGGACAGCTCAGGGACTTCTTTGTTGCTGTTGGTGTTTTGTCAATGATATTTTTGTTGATGTTATTGTTGATGTTGTTGTTGTTCTTGTTGTTGATGTTGTTGTTGCTGATAACGTTAATGTTGCTGATGTTGATGTTGTTGATAATGATGGTTTGTTGTTATTGATTTTGTTGATATTGTTGTTGTTGATGATGATGTTGCTGTTGATCATGTTGTTGTTGTTGTTGTTGATGTAGTTGTCGATGACGTTGATGTTGCTGATGTTGATGTTGCTGTTGATAATGATGGTTTGTTCTTGTTGATGATGAATTTGTTGTTGATGTTGTTAATGTTGTTGATGATGTTGTTGATGATGATGCTGCTGTTGATGTTATTGTTGTTGATGACGTAGTTGTTGTTGATAATGCTGGCTTGTTGTTGATGTTGATGATGTTGTTGTTGTTGATGTTGTTGTTGATGATGAATTTGTTGATGTTGTTGTTGAGGATGATGTTGTTGTTGTTGTTGATGTTGTTTTTGTTGTTGTTGATGACGTAGTTGTTGTTGATAATGTTGGCTTGTTGTTGATGTTGATGATGTTGTTGTTGATGATGATGTTGTTGTTGATGTTGTTGTTGATGATGTTGTTGATGATGTTGTTGGTGATGTTGTTGTTGTTGTTGTTGTTGATGATGTTGATGTTGTTGATGATGATGATGTTGTTGATGATGTTGATGATGTTGATGATGGTGTTCATCATGTTGTTGTTGCTGTTGATGATGTTGTTGTTGATGTTGTTGATGATGAATTTGTTGTTTTTGATGATGTTGTTGTTGTTGTTGATGATGATGAATTTGTTGCTGTTGATGTTGTCGTTGTTGTTGTTGTTGATGATGAATTTGTTGCTGTTGTTGTTGATGATGAATTTGTTGCTGTTGTTGTTGTTGTTGATGTTGTTGTTGTTGATGATGAATTTGTTGCTGTTGTTGTTGATGATGAATTTGTTGTTGTTGATGTTGTTGTTGATGTTGTTGTTGTTGATGTTGTTGCTGATGATGATGTTGTTGTTGAAGATGAATTAGTTGTTGTTGTTGTTGTTGATGATGGTGATGTTGTTACCATTGTTGTCCACGATGAGTATGTTCACTACTTTGTGGACCTTGAAAATGACGTTACGAGTTGGGCTGCGGCAGCTTTTTTCACAACCCGAGCGTGCTGATTAAGGTGGAGCGGGAACTTCAGGCTGTTGTGATATGCTTGGTTTTATATGAGTGACGCTCATTACTATGGGGATCACGTAGATCCCCACCTCGTTAGGCAGACTGCCGGTTTCTAGGGAGAACTGCATGGAAGTTAGGGTCTCGGTCAGTATGTTTTGTCTGACCCTGACTAACATAGTCTGATCAGTGTGTTTCACCTGGCCCTGACTAACATAGTCTGATCGGTGTGTTTCACCTGGCCCTCACTAACATAGTCTGATCAGTGTGTTTCACCTGGCCCTCACTAACATAGTCTGATCAGTGTGTTTCACCTGGCCCTCACTAACATAGTCTGATCAGTGTGTTTCACCTGGCCCTCACTAACATAGTCTGATCAGTGTGTTTCACCTGGCCCTCACTAACATAGTCTGATCAGTGTGTTTCACCTGGCGCTCATTAACATAGTCTGATCAGTGTGTTTCACCTGGCCCTCACTAACATAGTCTGATCAGTGTGTTTCACCTGGCCCTCACTAACATAGTCTGATCAGTGTGTTTCACCTGGCCCTCACTAACATAGTCTGATCAGTGTGTTTCACCTGGCCCTCGCTAACATAGTCTGATCAGTATGTTTCACCTGGCAGAAATTAGAATGAGGCTTGTACAGACATTGCTCTCATCCTGATGAAATAGTTCGACACCTACTCATTGAGTGCAAGGCGCTTGCGGACATGAGGAAAAGATTCTTACAAGCACTGCCGACAATTACCAACACACTGTACGGAGCAGTGACACAACTGAAGAACTGTTCATATATAAGAATGGCATTGGGCTGCAAAGAGCAGGCCTGCTTAGCAGTTAAGGGATAATAACAACGACAAATCTGTCTAAGCCGACCACCGGTCTGAACCGGACACCCGTCTGAGTCTACCACCCGTCTGCGTAGAACACATATTCAACACTGCAATGTTGTATCAGCCGGCAAACCTTTTGAGCAGGACACATGAATAATCCGGCCATCACTCAGACCCTTAATCCCTTTGGCATGTCTAGTATAAACTGGTCTACGCGGGATTGAATGAATTTGAACCGGTTTAATTAATAAACAGGTTTAAACCGCGCGAAACTAGTTTGACCTTGTCTAAACCGGATTTGATCTTCTTCAATTTTGTTAAAACCTGCTTAAACCTTTTCAGATTAAACCGGTTAAATCTGGTTCAACAAAACATTTCAATTAGTTGAGAAACGTACCGATTGAAACGTTCAAATAGGATCGTTCAAACATCAAACTGGTTCACTTCCAAACGTTCAAATAGGATCGTTCAAACATCCAACTGGCTCACTTCCAAACGTTCAAATAGGATCGTTCAAACATCCAACTGATTCACTTCCAAACGTTCAAATAGGATCGTTCAAACATCCAACTGATTCACTTCCAAACGTTCAAATAGGATCGTTCAAACATCCAACTGGCTCACTTCCAAACGTTCAAATAGGATCGTTCAAACATCCTACTGGTTCACTTTCAAACGTTCAAATAGGATCGTTCAAACATCCTACTGGTTCACTTCCAAACGTTCAAATAGGATCGTTCAAACATCAAACTGGTTCACTTCCAAACGTTCAAATAGGATCGTTCAAACATCAAACTGGTTCACTTCCAAACGTTCAAATAGGATCGTTCAAACATCAAACTGGTTCACTTCCAAACGTTCAAATAGGATCGTTCAAACATCCAACTGGTTCACTTCCAAACGTTCAAATAGGATCGTTCAAACATCAAACTGGTTCACTTCCAAACGTTCAAATAGGATCGTTCAAACATCCAACCGGTTCACTTCCAAACGTTCAAATAGGATCGTTCAAACATCCAACCGGTTCACTTCCAAACGTTCAAATAGGATCGTTCAAACATCCAACCGGTTCACTTCCAAACGTTCAAATAGGATCGTTCAAACATCCAACCGGTTCACTTCCAAACGTTCAAATAGGATCGTTCAAACATCAAACCGGTTCACTTCCAAACGTTCAAATTCCGGTACAAACGGTTAGCGTTGTTGCAAAAGCTTGTTCTGACCGGTTAACATTTGCTGGTTTGGCTTGGTTTGGTTTGGTTTGGCTTGGTTTGGCTTGGCTTGGTTTGGTTTGGCTTGGTTTAGCTTGGCTTCGTTCGTTCTCAATCTCCCGCTACCAAACCCTGAAAGGGCTTAAGTAACAGAATGTAGTCCAGAGAACGGAATGCGTTGTGTCGTAGTTGTAACAGTTCCCGCCGGAGCAGAGAGTTTAGGACAGGGGTGATGTTGTTGCTGAAAATAAAGGTGCCTGAATGCGTGTCAAAGTCACTCACCGTCTTAACAAAGGAGAACAGAGTTGGGGCAAAGAATGTGGACAGGTAGGAGCTGACCACTGACCTTCCGATTTGGGTAGGGAGAGAATGATTGACAGACGGAGTGGCAGCGGGGCATGCTACAGGAGAATGAGTGACAGGTGTGCCAAAGTATTTCGTTCCAATAAGACTGAATAGAGCCATCTCCTGAGATCCATTGGTCAAGCTCTGACTTTGCTTTAGTGTTTATAACTCGAGACAACGTTTAGCTCGAGAGGCTGGATGCAGAGGAGGCTGGATGAGAGAGGCTGGGTGAGAGAGGCTGGATGAGAGAGGTTGGATGACGAGGAGGCTGGATAGAGAGATGACTGAGGAAGAGTTTTTGAGAGAGACTGAATTTAGATAGTCTGTTTAGCTCACCGACTTAGATAGAGGAGCGATTGATAGACTGTTGGACGAATGTTAGTGATAGAACAGGATCGCTCAAATGGGTATGTGAGTTTTGTATTAATAGATAATCTGAACGTGTGTTGTAAGCAGGACACATGGTGTGTCCAGGTATGTCCAGATCGCCAGACTGAGGGGATTTGACTGAGGAAGTTTTTGATAAGGTGTGTTGAGGATGCAGTTAAAGAGATGTGTGTGTGTGATGGGAGTAAGGCAACAGAACTGGGTAATGATAGTTGGGAATTCCATCAAGAGCTAATGCTTAAAATTTCCGCTTTAGTTAATATGTATATTAACATATATATAATACTATAATACTTAGTTAAGTTGATATGTATTGTATTGTGTTTGTAATTTCACTACTCATTTCTCTGGTATGAGTATTATATAATAAATATGTCACCTGCTGTGTGCTATGTCATTTACTGAGTATGGTCATGAATAATGTGGATGAGTGTGAGAATGTTTTAAGTTAGAATAACGGCCAGGGCAAACAGTGGGATTTGCTACATAGTTTACAGCTCGACTGCGATATTTGCACCTTTCGTTCCAACACATCCGACTTCAGCAAGCATTTTTTTAGTACCGGGTTAGCATTCCCTCTTCGATCCTTTCTCCTTAGCCAGTCTGCCCTACTGCATCATGTTATCCAGGATCACCGCGTGGGGGTGTAGAAGGGTCTTGGCAGCTCTGGTACGATGGCTCTGACGCTAGCAGTCAGCTATGGGTCGCTGACCACTGCAGCCCATGCGCTGCTCAGCATTTTGATCCCATTTGCTGATTTAAAAGCTTAACTGATTCAAACTGGCTCAAGACGGATGTAATCAGTTCAAACCGGTTTAAAGCTCTTGAGCCAGGTGTTCTTTTTTACCGAGGTAAACGTTTAGACCGATTGAGCCAGGTGACGTGTTTATATCGGTTTTTTCCAGGCGGCCAGTTTAACCTGGTGAAGGGTTTAGACTGGTTTAACCATTTGACCGGTTTAGACCGTTTTAGTCAGGCTGTCAGATCAGTAATGTGGTCCATTTCGAAACTGGAAAACTGGCTAAAAGCCGACTGTTGGAGTCTAAAGCCGAGTCTTTGAGACCAGAGCCGAGTGTTGGAGACCAGAGCCGAGTGTTGGAGACCAGAGCCGAGTGTTTGAGACCAAAGCCGAGTGTTTTTAGAGACAAGAGTCGAGTGCTGGAGATCAGAGCCGAGTGTTTGAGACCAGAGCCGAGTGTAGGAGGCAAGAGACGAGTATTAGAGACCAGGGCCGAGTGCTGGAGACCAGAGCCGAGTGTTGGAGACAAGGGCCGTGTGCTGGAGATCAGAGACTATAGCCGAGTATTGGAGACCAGAGCCGAGTGTTGGAGACAAGGGCCGTGTGCTGGAGATCAGAGACTATAGCCGAATATTGAAGACCAGAGCCGAGTGTTGGAGACAAGGGCCGTGTGCTGGAGATCAGAGACGAGTGTTTAAGACCAGAGCTGAGTTTTTAAGACCAGAGCCGATTGTCTGAGACCAGATCCGAGTCTCTGAGACTAGAGCCGACTGTTAGAGACCAAAGCCGAGTATTTAAGACCACCGCCGAGTGTCTGAGACCACTTGTGTAAAATGCACGGCATTTCTAGCATTCAGTTAGTTTGTTGGAGTCAGCGTTCGACGACTATTTGGAACGAGAAAATATATCCAATCAAGATGTCCTCCACACATACCTACTGTAATATAGTTTCAACTAGCGACCTTTTTTGTGGAGACCTCCCAGGTCGCCCTATACATTGACGTAAACGTGCAGACGCGATCTACGGGCCGTGAGCCCACAGGCTTATTACTCGGGGAGCGAATAGACCACACGACTTAGATTATCCGTCCAAACTCTCAGCTGGAGTCTCGGGTTATTGCCAAGTCGTAAAACACAAACAGGCTTTAATGCCGCTCGTCTGGCCCGTATGGAAGGGGCTGACCAATGGGAGACACATACGCTGGTTTACTGTCGGTGCTGCAATTCAGGGGTGACCACGTGGGATAGTACCACTTACACTCTGTTACTACGCGTTTGGGGGGGGGGGGGGGGGAGGGGGTGTGGGGTATCGTGTTGGTCTATTTCAGAAGTTGGTGGGGGAGGGGAGGGGGGGGGGTTGGTGGGGGATGAGGTATACTGGTGGTCTATTTCAGAAGGAGGGGGGAAGGGGATGATGAATAGTGATGGTCTATTTTAAAAGGAGAGGGGGGGGGGATGGGTGTGTGAATGCTTATTTGGATGGGTGTGTGTGTATGTGTGTGTGAATGTTTGTATGGATAGGCATATGCAATTGCTTGTGTGGATGAACTTGTGTACGTTTGTGTGGATGCGTGTGTGTACATTTGTGTGGATGCGTGTGTGTGCGTTTGTGTGGATGCGTGTGTGTACGTTTGTGTGGATGCGTGTGTGTACGTTTGTGTGGATGCGTGTGTGTACGTTTGTGTGGATGCGTGTGTGTACGTTTATGTGGATGGACGTGTGTACGTTTGTGTGGATGCGTGTGTGTACGTTTGCGCTGCGCTGTAGCACGGCCAATACCGCTGGTCCATTCTGCCAATTAGCTCTAGCCGGTGGCATTGATCCCTCACGTCGCGTCCCACCCATTCATCTCCGTCCTTTTCAGGAAATATTGTTTAAATGTTCACTGCCTCGACGCTTTCCTATTATCCGCTCCGCCTATGCCTCGTTCTTCATTGAGAACAACAACACCAACAACAGCAGCAGCAACAACAACAACAACAGCAGCAGCAACAACACCAACAACAGCAGCAGCAACAACACCAACAACAGCAGCAGCAACAACACCAACAGCAGCAGCAACAGCAGCAGCAACAACACCAACAACAGCAGCAGCAACAACACCAACAACAGCAGCAGCAACAACACCAACAACAGCAGCAGCAACAACACCAACAACAGCAGCAGACACAACACCAACAACAGCAGCAGCAACAACACCAACAACAGCAGCAGCAACAACACCAACAACAGCGACAACAGCAGCAGCAACAGCAGCAGCAACAACACCAACAACAGCAGCAGCAACAACACCAACAACAGCAGCAGCAACAACACCAACAACAGCAGCAGCAACAACACCAACAACAGCAGCAGCAACAACACCAACAACAGCAGCAGCAACAACAACAACAGCGACAACAGCAGCAGCAACAAAGTACCCCTGTCCATTGTTGATGTACCTGCGCCACAATCATTTAAGACCTGTATTATCTACACTTGACGATAGCATAGTTAGGAAACAATTGATTCTATAAACACGTTTTTCAATGCGTATTCAGCGATGATGATGATGATGATGGGTGAAGCAATGAAGAAAGCAATCTAGGGGTAAAGGTAAAAGGTGAACCTCTGGAGGCAATACAATACTCTTATGACCAAGCAATTATAGCAGAGACGGAGGAGAAGCTACAAAGAAAATGCTCAATGAAATTAGCAACATTGCAGATAACTATGACTTGAAAGTGAACACAGAGAAGACTAAGATAATGATCATAACCAAAGAACCAACCAGTGAAAGAGTAACCATAATAGGGAAAGAAGTCGGGCAGGTATTTCAATTCTCATATCTTGTTCAAACCATAACAGGGAAAGAAGTCGGGCAGGTATTTCAATTCTTATCTTGTTCAAACCATAACAGGGAAAGAAGTCGGGCAGGTATTTCAATTCTTATCTTGGTCAAACCATAACAGGGAAAGAAGTCGGGCAGGTATTTCAATTCTCATATCTTGTTCAAACCATAACAGGGAAAGAAGTCGGGCAGATATTTCAATTCTCATATCTTGTTCAAACCATAACAGGGAAAGAAGTCGGGCAGATATTTCAATTCTCATATCTTGTTCAAACCATAACAGGGAAAGAAGTCGGGCAGATATTTCAATTCTCATATCTTGTTCAAACCATAACAGGGAAAGAAGTCGGGCAGGTATGTCAATTCTCATATCTTGTTCAAAGCATAACAGGGAAAGAAGTCGGGCAGGTATTTCAATTCTCATATCTTGTTCAAACCATAACAGAAGATGCACGATGCTATAGAGAAATACGATCTAGAATTGCAATGGCAAAGAAAGTTTTTAGAGATAAACAAAGAATCGTTACATCCAATAACAAGAATCTTATACACATATGTTTGGACTGTGGCAATGTATGGCTCTGAAACATGGACTATAAATAAAAGAGAGGAAAAATAATTGGAGGCTTTTTAGATGTGGCGTTACCGAAAGATGGAAAGAGTGATCTGGACAGAGAAGAAATCAAATTAAAAGGTATTGGCGGAGATGGGATAAGAGAAAAAGTTGATACGAAAAATAACAAGAAACCGACATGGCTGGTTGGGAGATAATCTGCGGAGAAAGGGCCCAGTCAAAAAGGTATCGGAGGACATAATGCAGGGGAAGAGACGGATGGGAAGACCTAGACAAACCTTTTTGTCTCAAGCTGACGGAGATATGGCTGTAAAGATGTATGCTAAGCTGAACACGGCTGTAGAGAATAAGCAGAAATGGTAGGACATAATCCATGAGATTGTTGACCAGTCTTAATACTGAATAACCTACTGATGACAAACACGTCCGAATCAAACTCGACCTATATTCTGTAGTCGGGACTGTGGAATGACGAAACGTTGGACCAGTTAGGACACTTATTTATTGTGTAGCGGCTGTTCGAATACCAAGTTAGTGTCACAGGTATCATCTGTTGGTCCTCTAATACTTTCTTACTTCCCCTGTCTCGGGCACTACGTCACAGATCAGTCTTCCAGTATTCAGCCACGGATTGCCCTGTCTTTGCAACTCAGTAGGTCGCCCATACTGAAAGTCTCCGGGAAGTTTGGACAGATCGCCAGGGGGTCTTGGTCCTGTGTTGCTCCACATTCGTATGGTCCATCATGCCTGCATCCCCATCTGGTTAGATTGTTTCTGCAAATTGATACACCAGCTCGAAGTCTATTTAGCGCGTTCCATGTTGTGTAAGGCAGGTGATGTCCAGACGTAGGTTCCTCCCGTAACTCCATCCAGGCACTGCCTACTATAGATCTAAAGTAGATCATGATCGAGGGGAACCACGTCAGCTCATTCCATCTTTCGATGCGGCGTTTTCCAGAAGCAGTCTGCAGAATCGGATCCTTCGAGTCATAATGTTACAGAAAGATCCTCAAAATACCCTGGACAGAGAAGAAAACAAATATAGACATTCGGCAAGAGTTGAGCATAGAGGAGAACTGGTTTATCAATTCAATTTTGGTTAGAAAATGTAAATACTTTGGTCACATCAAGAGACACAACGGTCTCGAAAGAACAGTGATGGAAGGTATGGTGTCAGGTAAAAGAGGAAGAGGTAGACCAAGACGACGATGACACCAAGATATCCAGTAATGCCTGGGTATGACTGTCAGAGGCTGGAGTTATGGCAAGGGAACGAGTTTCTTTCAGACAGACTGTGATGGGAGCAACGTTCTATAAGGGACACGCTACATGATGATGAGTCTGTAGTGGCTGGGTTGACTTAGAAACTTCGTCTAGATTTCAGTCTATGTCCAAACCAAGGGTGCTTTGGATGCTTAGGTCTTGAAGGGATTGGTAGATTGAGAGTTGTATCCAGGATATGACCCACTGATTTGTTAGCTACAAACTTCGTGTCCACTGGTCCTCTGATGATTAGCATCAATTCCAGCGTGGAGGAAGACTAACGTCTGGAAAGGCACAACATACTGATCAGATACGTTAGTCAGGGTCAGGCAAACACTACTGGCCAAGACCTTCAACTCTGCTTTCCCGTAGCCCTCCCAGGAAACGGGCTGTTTTCATGGCAGCCTGGATAACTGGGTGGGTATCGACGTGATCCCCGTAGTAGTGAGCGACACGCAGATGAGGTAAAGAATAGCACAACCGCTTGGAATACCACTGTTCACCTTCATCAGCACGCTCGGGATGTGAGGAAAGCTACTTTAACGTCCATTTAGGGCGCACGAAAGAGTAGACCTACTCAATGTAGACATTCGAAACAAACAAACGACATTAATAGTTGTCCATCACAAGTGATGAAGACCACTCTCTTTGTTCAGCCGTGTGGACAGTCGTATCGCTTGCTGTGTCCGCTGAAATGGGTGACTTGCGCGGAGATTTGGATTAAAGTGAGGAAGAAACTGCGCCTTTTGTCAACCTCACTCACAGAGCCTAAGCTACCTTTTGCCAGTGGCAAGACATTTATCGAGACGACTGGAGATAGCATAGGATGCAGATTTTGCCTCAGGGTTACCACCGAAGCCTTTCCGTAAACATGTAACCCGCAGGGTAGAAAGGTGGGAAGGCATCTAACGCAGTTTGTCGTGCCTTTTCGATAACCACAAGAGGTCGTATGGACAACACTCAGCGTGTGAGTGAGTCTGGCATCACTCCCTAGCTGTATTCAGTTCATCATAGTAGCATCTAAAATTCCGACATTAATACGAGCTGAAGAAATGGTTGCCCTTGCGCATATACTGCCTTCAGCTGCGCAACATCAACATTGTTCAAACAATTACAAAGACTTTATTTCCTGCAATCTTTCCTCTATCAACTCATTTATCTTTCTTCTTATTATTATCCCAAATAGCCCCTCTATATATTCACCCATGTCATCATTTCCCACGTGACTGCCCGTGGCTAGCCACTTCCGCTCCCGCTTGACCAATCAGGTTGCTAGCCGGCTAAGTACCTCTACGTATTAACTAATCCGTTCATATGTATGTGTCATGGATTCGTATCTGCTTCCATGATGTGCCGGCTCATTTACGTTTTGTCTGTTCTTTAATTTTCTTCGTGTCCTCCTTTTCCTCTTACTCCTCCTTCTTCTAACTCTCCCCTCCTCATTTTCCAAATTCTCCCCTACTTTTCGTTTTCCCTTCTCCTCATATTCTCATCCTCATCCGTTCTCCCATGCTTCCCAATTCACCTCATCCGTTCTTCCATGCTTCCCAATTCACCTCCTCATCTTTCTTCGTTCACCCTCAGATCAAGGTCCCGGTTTCTCTTACAAAGGACACCGTTATTTGTAAGGCTGTTTCATCTCCATACAGCTTTTGTCTCATACCTGTCTCACGAGGCCAGCATTTTCTCTCTTTTCCTGCGTGATCATGCAGCTTTGTAGGGTGTGTTCCACGACCAAGGCATGCTGCCGACATGGACACCTCTCATCTGTCCAAATTATTATTTTGTTGTAAAAATGACTGCAGCTTAATATGACCCGATCCGAGTGACAAGATTGAGACTTGGTCTTCTGTAGTTTCTTGTGTCTGTTCAAGGCCTTTAAGTCGAAAACTAGATTTTGTTTTTGTTTTCGCTGTTGCGCTGTTTCTGATTGGAGCTTCTCCCACTCGTTTTCCACATTAATGGTCCCATTGTTTTTCACATTACTGGCACTCATTGTTTTCCATGTAATTTTCCACACCGTTTTCCACATTAATGGTCCCATTGTTTTCCATATCCTTTTCCACACCGTTTTCCACATTAATCGCCCAATTGTTTTCCATGCCCTTTTCCACACCGTTTTCCACATTAATGACCTCCATTGTTTTCCATGCCCTTTTCCACACCGTTTTCCACATTAATCGCCCAATTGTTTTCCATGTCCTTTTCCACACCGTGTTCCCTATTAATGGCCCCCATTGTTTTCCATGTCCTTTTCCACGCCGTTTTCCACATTGATAGCACCAATATTTGCCAACGCCGTTTTCCGCGTTGTTTTTCCATATATAATGTCTTTTATTATAAAAAAATTATGAATGCCTGCAAACACTCATTGACAGACTTCCTGGAATCAGCCAGTTAGAGTGTTGTCCATGATTCTCATTGGAGCAGAAGGGTGGAAAAAACGAATGTTTCCCATCGAGTTAATTTTTGGTGTGTCTGCGGACGCGGACCTGGCAAGACAAACTGGCAACCTGAGCCACGGTTAAACAAAATGTTGGTTCACTTCCGCACACCCAGCAAGGAAACGAAACGAAACGGAAATATTTTGGTAGCATTGGGGTCTTGGATCCCCAGGGCTGATGTATTGATTGGGGCTGTGGCGCGGGAGAGTCATGTGGGAGGTGGAGAGAGAGAGAGACGGGATAAGAGTGAGAGAGAAGGAGGGAAAGAAAGAGGGAAAGAGAGAGGGGGGAAAGAGAGGGGAAGAGAGAGAGGGAGAATGAGCAGAGAGAGAGGGAGAGGAAGGAGAGAGGAAGAAGGAAGTAGAGAGGCGGTTTTGGCAAGGGTAGGGTGTGTGGTATAAGAGGGGCATATAGCGAGGAGGAGGGTGTGTGGTATAAGAGGGGCATATAGCGAGGAGGAGGGTGTGTGGTATAAGAGGGGCATATAGCGAGGAGGAGGGTGTGTGGTATAAGAGGGGTTTATAGAAAGGGGGAAGGTATGCGGTACAAGAAGGGATTATAACGAGGGTTGTGTAGCACATGCCTACTTCTTCCCCCTCTTCTCGTCCCCTATCTCAACTCGTCTATGCTTCTTTCACAACGGGATCTATCTTCCCAGCAACACCATTTCATAATTATCCCGCGCAGAACATAGAGTTGTCGCACCTCGAGCCAAACGCCACTTTGACCTACTTACGATAAAATTACATGATTTAATCAGCCAATCAGAATCACCTCCGCAAACGGTGGAAATACAGATAGACAATTACGAACGTAATTAGTATGATAAGTTAGGTATCCATTCACCTCTAAGGAGATTACACCATATTTATATTGTGGACAGAACAAAGCGTCTTTCACAGCCGCAGGTTCGTACTCTAGCCTCCTCACCACTCGTTGGGCCCAACATAGATTTAGCGACGATTGGAACATATAGCATACGAAACAAGGCCTAACTAAACTAAGCGAATAATGTCGGATCGATTCAGATAAAAATCTAAAATCAATGGGAATGGACGAATGCCTTGTACAATATCGACGAGGGGGTGGGGCGGGGCAGGGGGGGTGGGGGATGGGAGAGGGGGGGGGGATTGAAGAAATAAAAATGTGTAATAGCCGAAAATTTATAAAGAAAATATATTTTTGCGAAATAAGAAATTGAATATACGATGGTATTGATGTGCTGAAAATTATAAATTAGAACCCCCAGACCCCTTTAAAAATGTTTAACGACACGAAGGGAGAGAATGATATAAGTTGAACTGGGAAGAGAAAATAGGATAAGTTGGTAAGGAAAGAATTTATTTGATTATACGCGGACAGATTCCCATAATCATGTTCAACATGAAATGGCATTTGGTTTAACATATATATGCGAGGCGTGTTCAAATAAAGCCGGTTCAAACTGCAAAAAGGGAACATACGTACGATGCGCATGAGGACGTCACTTCTGGTGTAAGCAGCACTTACTATCCGTCAAGTTTGCAAAATTGTATTATCCTCCGACTCATAGTTTCCTCGGCTGACGGTTGAAAACATGGCGGGTATGATACGGAATCCGTCCAGAGTTGATCAGCGAGCGGTGATTCGGTTTCTAACAGCTGAAGGATGTCGACCAGTTGACATTCATCGCAGAATGCAGGAAGTGTATGGTGACAAAGAAGGACGTGAGTTAACGAAAGATCTTCTGAGACCAGGTCAGACGTATATTGTTGCGTTAACTAACGTCCTTCTTTAAACATGGTTGTCCAGTTCTTCACTGTTGTCTTCGACACACTTTTGTCACCATACACTGCCTGCATTCTGCGATGAATGTCAACTGGTCGACATCCTTCAGCTGTTAGAAACCGAATCACCGCTCGCTGATCAACTCTGGACGGATTCTCTATCACACCCGCCATGTTGCCATCGGTCTGCTGAGGAAACTATGAGTCGGAGGATAATGACATTTTGCAAACTTGACGGTTGGTATGTGCTGTTTACACCAGAAGTGACGTCATCATGCTCATCGCATGTATGTTCATTTGTAGTTAGGTCCGGTTTAATTTTAACACGCCTCGTACAAATATGTATACATTGTGTGTGTGAGAGAAAGAGAGAGAGAAAGAGAGAGAGAGAGAGAGAGAGAGGAATATAGAGAGAGAGAGAGAGTATGTGTGTTTGAGAAAGCGGGAGACAGAAGGTGTGTATGTGAGAGAGGAACAGAGTGATTATCTGTGAGAGTTAAAGAGAGAAAGTGTGTGTGAGAGAGATAGAGAGGGAGGGAGAGATATAGAACGTGTTTGAAAGAGAGTGAGAGACAGAGAGTGCGTGTATTGAAGAGACGGAGAGAGAGTGTTTGAGAGGGAGAGAGTGTGTGTGAGATAGAGACCGACAGGAAGTGAGTGTGTGTGAGAGAGAGAGAGAGCGACAGGGAGAGAGTGTGTGTGAGAGAGAGAGAGACCGACAGGGAAAGAGTGTATGTGTGAGAGAGAGCGACAGGGAGAGAGTGTGTGAGAGAGAGAGCGACAGGGAGAGAGTGTGTGAGAGAGAGAGAGCGGCAGGGAGAGAGTGTGTGTGAGACAGTGACAGGGAAAGAGTGTATGTGTGAGAGAGAGCGACAGGGAGAGAGTGTGTGAGAGAGAGCGACAGGGAGAGAGTGTGTGAGAGAGAGAGAGCGGCAGGGAGAGAGTGTGTGAGAGAGAGAGAAAGAGAGAGAGGGAGAGAGCTTATTGCGATAATTTGTTGAGGCCCTCCATAAGTATAATCGGGTAGCTGATTAGAGCACTCGCCTTTCATGGCAGAGGTACAGGGTCGTCTCGAGGTAAGACGTCGACCTGGGGTGCTGGAGGTGGCGGGTTCAAATCACGGAGGAGACTGGGATTTTTTCACGTGTACTTTCTGGTATTTCCCCGGATCTCTGGGTAGAAGAGATTGGACGCCCTTGTGTAGTGTCGCGCACGTTAAAAATCTTTCGGCATTTAGAAATCGGAAAAAGTAGACTAAACAGCCGCTGCCCGGGCAAAATTCAAAATGATGTTAAAAATCTAGCTAATCTATTATGAGGTTCTCGCCGGCGCTACGAAGTTGGCGCATTGTGTTGAAATTCTCCCAAAATATGAAGAATAACGGAGATTATGAGTTAAACATTGTGAAATGACGTTAATTCTTCGACAAAACCGAACTAAACTCCAGCTACCACTTGCTCAAGTCAACCCAGATGTAAATGGGGTAGTCGCATGACAGCTAGGGAAGGAAAAAGACACAGACGAGTAGAACTGACCACCCCACCCCACATTCCTGTGGCTTAGTACAATGAAGGCTCTAATACGTCATCCCCGATGGCAATGTCTTCTATGAGATTACATTTACCTTTATATATATAATTATTATCATACGACTTATTACTCCCATAACGTAGAATCCGTTAGAGCAGCATTGAACAAACCGTGGCTTTGGGCAAGCCGACCCAAGTCGTTCAATGTTCAGATTGTATATAATGTAAAAGGAGATATCTTTCCAGTATACTTAAAAAAATAAAGGCGAACTTAATGCTCTTAATAGAAGCCGTTCAGCTTGAAAAGTCAATATGCCAACTGACGTTTTATTTTCGCTTAACGAGTTTTTTCTTCTTCATATAAGCAATTACTGCCGTTAAGCGAGGGACTACCTTAATCAAGGAGACAAGGACGCATTTGACACAAAATAGTTCTTAAACGCTCGGAACTTCTGTACAGGCGTCAAAATGATTTGAGGTCACCAAGGAACGTTTTATTGTCTTTGCAAGTTAAATGGTGCTGTATCATTATAAAAGATATATTCTGTGACGTCAAACTTAATAAGATAAGTATTAGCGCATATAACACCGAGGTAGGTTGGTGAATAGTACGACTAGACGACAAGAGCCCATCAACAGTTCATGAACAGTGAGTGGCGGAGTACCTGGCTGAATGCAGTGAAGATGATGGCTTTCTGATTTAACCTAGTTGATGGTTGGTGTTAGGCCGGTGTGGGAGGGAGGGAAAAGGGGGGGGGGGGTGGTCCATGGCCAAGATTAAGAGGGTTGTTCATGTATTACTTCAATAGCTTGTGGGCGGGGACATGGCGGCAAGGCGGCCCACAGGTTTAAATCAGGCCAAAATGTAACTAGGATTCTTGGTATTCAAACAAGCATTTTTTTTGGTTCCGTTTACTTTATTTATCTATTCCCCAAGGCGGTGTGCGTTGCACAGTGGTTTTTATTTTGCCCCCTTCAGCCCAGTGAATCCGACTTCAGCATGCTTTTTATATAAGGGTCTGCTTCCTCCTGCATTTTCTAAGGGTTTGCTTCCCCGGGGTAAAGGCCGGTGCTGTGAAGAGGATCGAAACCAGCAGTTTCCGTTGTGAGCCGTG
This sequence comes from Ariolimax columbianus, assembly GCA_036924085.1. Taxonomy (NCBI): domain Eukaryota; kingdom Metazoa; phylum Mollusca; class Gastropoda; order Stylommatophora; family Arionidae; genus Ariolimax; species Ariolimax columbianus. The sequence goes on from JAVGWX010000024.1 coordinate 28,670,161, forward strand.
TCACTTAACCACTAGCCCACGCCGTCCCCCTTACAGACATGTTGTTGATGTCTGTTGCCAGGTAGCCGAAGGCTATCCGCAGAGGGTATTTTAAACTTCCTGCGACTTACTAGGCCTGGGGCAAGGTACACAAAATTTGGGTATATTTTTAACTAGAATTTGTTAAATTTTGTCCGGCCAGCGGCCGTTAAGCCTACTCTTTTCGATTTCCATCTGCCGAAAGGATTTTTAACGTGCTCGACACTGAACACGGGAGTCTGATCTCACTACTCAGAGATCAGGTGCATTTTAAAGCAGAAGATTAACGTGAAAAAAATCCTGGTCTCCACCGTAATTCGAACCCTCGATCTCCTGCTCCCGAGGTGGAGACATTTGCCTCCAGACCACTCAGGTAATTGTTATAGATCCATCATGTGGGTTTTCTCTTGTGGTCTGTCCATCAATTAACCTCGTCGCTCGAGACCCGATCCCAACAGAAGATGGTAGGAATGGCTTTGGTACATGGACAAATTCAGCCTGCTTCTGATCCCTCTGCAGAATAGTCCATGTTTCTTAACCATACAACAGCATGGGGACAACTAAGAATATATAAACTGAAAGCTGAGTTTCCAGTGAAAGTCTCGGTTGGTTTCGGATCTGATGCAGGGTGTTCATAGAAGTGGCATTCAGACTAGTTCTTCGAATGATGTCCGAGTGACTTCGTGGGTTTGAGTGTTGTTTAGTGTCCAGGTGCACAATGGGGGTGACACGGCTGCCATAGCCAATAATTTCTTCTGTTGTGTGATAACAGCCAAAGTTTGTATCTTGGCGTTTGCTTATAACATTTGAAAAGATTCCGCTGTTAGCCGCTTCCGGGTAAAACCAATAATGGTTTGGCTTGGCTTAGTTTGGTTTGCTTTGGCTTGGTTTGGTTTGGTTTGGATTGGTTTGGATTGGTTTGGCTTGGTTTGGTTTGGCTTGGCTTTGTTCGTTCTCAATCTCCCGCTACCAAGCCCTGAAAGGGCTTAAGTAGCGGAATGTAGTCCAGAGAACGGAATGCGTTGTGTCGTAGTTTACAGCTTGACTGCGAAATTTGCACCTTTCGGTCCAACACATCCGACTTCAGCAAGCATTATTTTAGTACCGGGTTAGCATTCCCTCTTCGATACCTTCTCCTTAGCCAGTCTGCCCCGCTGAAGCCTGTTATCTAGGATCACCGCGTGGAAGTGTAGAAGGGTCTTGGCAGCTCTGGTTCGCTGGCCCTGATGGTAGCAGTCAGCTATCGGTCGCTGACCGCTGCAGCTCATGCGCTGCTCAGCATCTTGATCCCAAACCAATAATGAAATCCCAACACTATCTTTAATATGGAAATACTATGGCGAGGGACTGATTAACATCCACGCAAATAACCTATACATTAACAATGAGATTCTTCAGGTGTTTTATATATTCTCTGTGCGGTCTCTGTGGCGAATCGGTCAAGCCGTTCGCCTTGTGTTCAGACAGCCGGGGTTTGAATTCGAGCTGTGGCGGTCTGTTCATGGTGTCAATTTTCCTGGAGATCCCTGGGTTAATCACTGGAGATCCCTGGGTTCATCGCTAGAGATCCCTGGGTTCATCGCTGGAGATCTCTGGGTTCATCGCTGGAGATCCCTTTGTTCATCACTGGAGATCCCTGGGTTCATCGCTAGAGATCCCTGGGTTTATCGCTGGAGATCCCTTTGTTCATCGCTAGAGATCCCTTTGTTCATTGCTAGAGATCCCTGGGTTCATCGCTGGAGATCTCTGGGTTCATCGCTAGAGATCCCTTTGTTCATCACTGGAGATCCCTGGGTTCATCGCTAGAGATCCCTTTGTTCATCACTAGAGATCCCTTTGTTCATCACTAGAGATCCCTTTGTTCATCGCTGGAGATCCCTGGGTTCATCGCTGGAGAGCCCTTTGTTCATCGCTAGAGATCCCTTTGTTCATCGCTAGAGATCCCTGGGTTCATATCTAGAGATCCCTTTGTTCATCGCTGGAGATCCCTTTGTTCATCGCTAGAGATCCCTTTGTTCATCGCTAGAGATCCCTCGGTTCATCGCTATAGATTCCTGGGTTCATCACTGGAGATCCCTTTGTTCATCGCTAGATATCCATCGATTCATCACTGGAGAGCTCTGCCTCGGTTCATCACTGGAGATCCCTTTGTTCATCGCTAGAGATCCCTGGGTTCATCGCTAGAGATCCCTGGGTTCATCACTGGAGATCTCTGGGTTCATCGCTAGAGATCCCCGGGTTCATCACTGGGGATCCCTGGGTTCATCGCTGGAGATCCCTCGGTTGATCAAGGCCAGAGGCGGGCAGTGCTATAAGTTGGAAATCAACATCAAAAGATGGACTAATGTCAGTCTCGCAGAGTGTGTCACCAAGATAAGAGAGAGTATATTGGAAGTCCAGTGTAGCAAACCTTCGTTGCACTTGAATTGAATTGAATTGAATTTCCCCAGATCTAGTAAGCCGCAGGATGCAAAATTGCAAATATAACTTACAGCATGTAGCCTCTGTCAGCTGACAGCGGGTAGTCTCTGTAACCTGGCATCAGGTAGCCTCTGTCAGCTTGCAGCTGGTAGCCTCTGTAAGCTGACAGCGGGTAGCCTCTGTCACCTGGCAGCAGGTAGCCTCTGTCACCTGGCTGCAGGTAGCCTCTGTCACCTGGCTGCAGGTAGCCTCGTTTACCTGGCAGCACGTAGCCTCGTTTACCTGGCAGCACGTAGCCTCGTTTACCTGGCCATATATATGTACTTGCCTGTTTTGCTACCAGGATTTTAAGGTACGCCAGAACATTTAAGAGAAAGGAAAATGCACAAGAACCAAAACAAACAAAAACGCACTTTAATTAAAAGATTGTTATGAAACGGAGAGCAAAACATCCGAAGGAATAACACTTTTGTTGTTGTTGGCGTAGTTGTTGTTGTTGTTGGCGTAGTTGTTGTTGTTGTCATTGTTAGTGGTTGTCGTACTGCTGTTTCTGTTGTTGGTGGTGTTATTGTTGCAGTTGATATTGTTGGTGTTATTATTGTTGTTGTTGATATTGTTGGTGTTATTATTGTTGTTGTTGATATTGTTAGTTTTATTATTGTTGTTGTTGATGTTGTTGTGTTTATATTGTTGCTGTTGATATTGTTAGTGTTATTATTGTTGTTGTTGATATTGTTGGTGTTATTATTGTTGTTGTAAATATTGTTGGTGTTATTATTGTTGTTGTTGATATTGTGAGTGTTATTATTGTTGTTGGCATTGTTTGAACCGTTGATCATCATCTCATTAAATGATCAACGCTCAACGATGTTGGGAACATACTTCCTATCCACAGGCCAGATCAATACACTATATATGGGACTAGACAACATCTGATAAACACATACAGCTACCATTATATGACATTGGGCCGAAGGTCGAGAGCCTGTATGCTGCCACATCCGCATCAATAACATAGGCTATTCACACATTCACTCTTGATACATTAGATGTGGTTGCAGGTGGCAGTGACTCTTTGTCTGTCCCTCTGTACTGAACAAGGCCGATGTGGTTGCACTACAATACTTCTCAACAGACTGTCAACTACTTCAATCATGATTCCGATCACCATTTCGCCGGCCAAGTTGCTGTAACAAAACTGTGTGTACATGAAGTGAGGTCATGGTGTGTCTGTATCACTTCACTGCTCAAGAAACCTTTCTGCGTAACACATTTTTATTTTCTTAGGAACCTTTCACATGTATGTGTAACTTGCGCGAAGCCGTGAGATCGGCCCCAGAATATCATTTTTTTTTTTTTTGGGTGTAAAATACGCGCCGATATATTGGCTCTCAGGGGAGTGAATTAGTTAAGGCAGACGACAGGAATTAAAGGTGCAAGATTTTCTATTTTTTTAAACATAAAATAGAATAAAATTAGAACCTGTTTTTCAGCGTCTTATCCTGAAACCTAATTTCGTATTTCCTTCCTTATTTGGTTAGATCTTCCCAACATAATATAAAACTGGGTCAGACTTGTTTTGTCCCTCCCCAGGTCCGTATTCAGATATTCGTTTTCATATTACCTTCTTCTCTTCAGACGCCGACTTAAATATATCTCAATAAGCAATGGTCAGTCTAGATTATTAGAATGTGTGTCGGTGAAAATTGTCCTCCCTAAAAATAGCCAGGGAATAAAATATAAATCTACTTTAACCGTCCAGAGGCCTGCTAGGACGAAAGAAAGAAGGTTGTAGTTAACTCTCTCTTACTTAATCTTCCCTCGTCTGTCCTGCTGTGTAGAGTCTTCTACCTTACTTAATCTTCCCTCGTCTGTCCTGCTGTGTAGAGTCTTCTCTCTTACTTAATCTTCCCTCGTCTGTCCTGCTGTGTAGAGTCTTCTACCTTACTTAATCTTCCCTCGTCTGTCCTGCTGTGTAGAGTATTCTACCTTACTTAGTCACTCCACTTCTACCTTTGGGTGAAGAGTCTTCTACCTTAGTCACTCCGCTTCTACCTTTGGGTGTAGAGTCTTCTACCTTACTTAGTCACTCCACTTCTACCTTTGGGTGTAGAGTCTTCTACCTTAGTCACTCCGCTTCTACCCTGAGGTGTAGAGTCTTCTACCTTAGTCACTCCACTTCTACCTTTAGGTGTAGCGTCTTCTACCTTACTTAGTCACTCCGCTTCTACCCTAAAGTGTAGCCTCTTCTACCTTAGTCACTCCACTTCTACCCTGAGGTGTAGAGTATTCTACCTTACTTAGTCACTCCACTTCTACCTTTGGGTGTAGAGTTTTCTACCTTACTTAGTCACTCCGCTTCTACCTTTGGGTGTAGAGTATTCTACCTTACTTAGTCACTCCGCTTCTACCTTTGGGTGTAGAGTATTCTACCTTACTTAGTCACTCCGCTTCTACCTTTGGGTGTAGAGTCTTCTACCTTACTTAGTCACTCCACTTCTACCTTTGGGTGTAGCGTCTTCTACCTTACTTAGTCACTCCACTTCTACCTTTGGGTGTAGAGTCTTCTACCTTACTTAGTCACTCCACTTCTACCTTTGGGTGTAGCGTCTTCTACCTTTGGGTGTAGCGTCTTCTACCTTACTTAGTCACTCCGCTTCTACCCTGAGGTATAGAGTCTTCTACCTTACTTAGTCACTCCGCTTCTACTCTGAGGTGTAGCGTCTTCTACCTTAGTCACTCCGCTTCTACCCTGAGGTGTAGCGTCTTCTACCTTAGTCACTCCGCTTCTACCCTGAGGTGTAGCATCTTCTATCTTAGTCACTCCGCTTCTACCCTGAGGTGTAGCGTCTTCTACCTTAGTCACTCCGCTTCTACCCTGAAGTGTAGCATCTTCTACCTTAGTCACTCCGCTTCTACCCTGAAGTGTAGCATCTTCTACCTTAGTCACTCCGCTTCTACCCTGAAGTGTAGCATCTTCTACCTTAGTCACTCCGCTTCTACCCTGAGGTGTAGCATCTTCTACCTTCGTCACTCCGCTTCTACCCTGAGGTGTAGAAGTTTACCAGAAAGAGCCTTAGACAATTCTGTCGGCTGTCTTCCTCTTGGCTTGGTCCAGTCGAGCCAACAGCCTCCTAGACTGTGGCTGATTGAGCTTGGATTTCTCATCTGAATTACTTCCTTTTTTTAATGGGCTCACTTTTCCTTCCTTCCGTTTACATTTCTAATATTCAGTCCAAATAAGAAGAGTCATAGAAGAGGGGGTCCCATCCCACTGTAACATCCAAGGCAACAAGAAGACAGACAGACTGGGGAACGAATGCGCAAGGTTACCACAACCAGATTCTAGTGTGACCTACGAAGAGTCTAAAAGGTTCATCAGGGCCAGATACGTGGACAAATAGGAAACAGAGCATACTGGCTACACAAGAAAGTATGCTTATTACCAGTTGAACAGAAGAGAGCAGGTCGTGGTCTTCAGACTCCACACAGGCCTCAACGGACTGAGGTACCAACTATTCAATAAATTGAAGATAGGTGCTACTGATGAATGCATCTGTGGTACAGGGAAAATGACCCCTGGACAACTGATACAAAATTACCCGACATACGAGGACCATAGAAAGCAGATGTGGCCATCACCAGTGGCAACACTAGACAAGCTCTATGGCAGTGTCGACAGCCTCAGGATGACCGCTGCTTTCTTTCAACAAATTTAAGACGACGTCTGACAGCTTACGAAGAAGATGTCCCAAAAATAAAGTCCGCAACTCGCGCCAGTTCGTCATATTGAAGGTCCGTACAATATATTTGTTTTAGGAACTTATAATCGGTGGGGAGACAAACAGGTGTTGTATGAAGAGTGTTCAAATGAAACCGGACCTAACTGCAACAAGTGAACATGCTTACGATGCGCATGGTCACATCATCTCTGGTTTAAAAAGCATCTACCAACCGTCAAGTTTGTAAAATTTAATTATCCTCCGACACAAAGTTTTCTCAGCAGACCGTTGAAAACATAGCTGGTATGATACTGAATCCGTCCAGAGTTGATCAGCGAGCGGTGATTCGGTTTCAAACAGCTGAAGGATGTCGACCAGTTGATATTCATAGCAGAATGCAGGCAGTGTATGGTGACAAAAGTGTGTCGAAGACAACAGTGAAGAACTGGACAATGATGTTTAAAGAAGGACACGAGTTAACGAAAGATCTTCCGAGACCAGGTCACGCGCATATTGTTGCATCAGAAGATGCCATCGCCAAAGCTGATGCAGCAATTTGGGTGGACCGTCGCCGGAGCTTACATTCGTCACACTTTTGTCACCATACTCTGCCTACATTCTGCGATGAATGTCAACTGGTCGACGTCCTTCAGCTGTTAAAAACCGAATCACGGCTCACAGATTAACTGTGGACAGATACCGTATCACACCCGCCCCATGTTTTCAATGAAAATTTACAAAGTTGACGGTTGATATGTTGTTTACATCAGAAGTGACGTCATCATGCTTATCGTACGTATGTTCACTTCGCGCAATTAGCTCCGGTTTCATTTGAACAAGTCTCATAAAACGTTTAGGAACTACGTTAGACACTATTGCCATTCCTGGCGAATGTTGGCCAATCTTGCAAATTTTGTTGATGTCTGGCTGGAAGATAATTGTATGAGCTAGCCATCATTCTACGGTTATTTTTGGCTAATTTGGTATATAATAAGAAAAGATTTCAAAAAGTATGTTTAAAAAAAAAACGAGAAACTTATCAACCGGGCAATAAACTCTTAACGACTTTAGCCTATAAATTATACACTGTCAAAATAGTCCACATCTTCGACTCAGAGATATTGTCTAGGGACTAATTGAAATGCCCTTGCGTGCGTACGTGTGTGTGTCTGTATGTATATGTGTGTGGATGTATGCGTGCGTGTGTATGTGGGGTGGTGGGGGGGGGGGGGGGGGGGGGGTTGTGTGTGTGGTGCAGATGGCTCATTTTGAATTGCTCGATGAATAAAGACCGGAAACGCTGATAGTCTTGGGTTCAGATCGTTGTAGTGCTGGTGTGTTGTTTATTGCTGTTCTCGGATAATAAATATAAAAATTCTTATTATTATCGTCATTACTATAATTGCCGCTGGAGCCGTGAATAGATAATGTGTATTTATGCCCAGTAATGTCACTGCCATTATTTTTATGTAAATATGGACTTCCCGTTAACCTGAAAACATTTATTGTAAAAAACAGAAAACATGAAACTAAAGGTAGTACCAAAGGCCATGAAGGAAGCACGGGCGGAAAGTTAAAAAAGAAAGAAATAACAGCTTCCCTGGGGGTAAAACAGATGTTATAAAAAGTCAGGAAAATTATTGATATTTCAATGGTTAATGAAGTCTGGGATTCATTCGATGTGGAAACAATTGTTTGACACGGGAAAGTGTTCATTGGTTGGCAAAGTGAGTTAGTAAGTCACGATACACAGCTAATTATAGAGATACCCAGAAAAGTGGTAATCTCTCTAACAGACATTATTGCAGAGATACCCAGAAAAGTGGTAATCTCTCTAACAGACATTATTGCAGAGATACCCAGAAAAGTGGTAATATCGCTAACAGACATTATTACAGAGATACCCAGAAAAGTGGTAATCTCTCCAACAGACATTATTACAGAGATACCCAGAAAAGTGGTAATATCGCTAACAGACATTATTGAGCCTAGTTTGAAAGACCTTTCAATGAGCGAAGACACAGGGCCTGATACATTCTTAAATTCGCCACAATTTCAAATACAACAGATTAAGAATGCAGATAGTTAATGGTCATCATCATCAGGTGCCCTGCCGGTTGGCGTTGGTGATCGTGAACCTCCGTCCACTACTATCACGTGTGTCGTTCACCAACTCGGTTGTTGATTGTCGCCCGTGCCATTCTTTCAGTCTGTCCAACATCTTCTCTCTCGACCTTCCACTGTCTCTCTGTCCTGCCTTTTTTCCAGTTGTCACAACTTGATCCAAGCCCCCGCTTCTGATAAAATGCCCAAGAAAAGATGACTGCTTTGTTCTGATCTTTGCAATGAGTTGTCTTTGTACGTCTTCAAGTACTGTATCATTAGTCTCTTTTGCCGCCCTTTGATCCAGCATTCTTATGTAAAACCACATCTCCGTTGCTTTCAAAGATCTACGCGCTTTTTTGCTAATTGTCCACGATTCACTGTGATATGTCAGTACTGGTTCCGCGTATCATCCAATGATACTCAGATTATCTGAGTAGGTCCTCCAATTTTTCGTTCACCCTATCAAGTTACTATGCATTTGACTAAGTACCAAATCATCTGCGTAGTCCCGGAGCCCCAATTGTGATAAAAGTACCAAATCATCTGCATAGTCCACATTTTCTAATTGTGACAAAAGTACCAGATGATCTGCACAGTCCAGATTCTCTAATTGTGACAAAAGTACCAGATCATCTGCGTAGTCTAGGTCCTCCAATTGTGATAAAAGTACCAGATCATCTGCGTAGTCTAGGTCCTCCAATTGTGATAAAAGTACCAGATCATCTGCGTAGTCTAGGTCCTCCAATTGTGCTAAAATTGCCAGATCATCTTCGTAGTCTAGGTCCTCCACTTGTGATTAAAGTTCCAGATCATCTTCGTAGTCTAGGTCCTCCAATTGTGATAAATGTACCAGATCATCTGCGTAGTCTAGGTCCTCCACTTGTGATTAAAGTTCCAGATCATCTGCGTAGTCTAGGTCCTCCAATTGTGATAAAAGTACCAGATCATCAGCGTAGTCTAAGTCCTGTAATTCTGATAAAAGTACCAGATCATCTGCTTAGTCTAGGTCCTCCAATTGTGATAAAAGTACCAGATAATATTCGTAGTCTAAGTCCTCCAATTGTGATAAAAGAACCAGATCATCTTGGTAGTCTAGGTCCTCTAATTGTGATAAAAGTACCAGATCATCTGCGTAGTCTAGGTCCTCCAATTGTGATAAAAGTACCAGATCATCTGCGTAGTCTAGGTCCTCCAATTGGGATAAAAGTACCAGATCATCAGGGTAGTCTAAGTCCTGCCATTCTGATAAAAGTACCAGATCATCTGCGTAGTCTAGGTCCTCCAATTGTGACAAAAGTGTCCACAGAATACCAGTTTTTTGCCTTCGATTGATGCCTTCATTATCCAATCTAAGGCCAACAAGAACAGGAAGGAGAGACACCAGTGCCACTAAAATTGCGGATGCCGAACTACAGAGAACTACAGAAAACTGCAGAGAACTGCAGAGAACTACAGAGAACTGCAGAGAACTACAGAGAACTGCAGAGAACTACAGAGAACTGCAGAGAACTGCAGAGAACTACAGAGAACTACAGAGAACTACAGAGAACTACAGTGAACTACAGAAAACTGCAGAGAACTGCAAAGAACTACAGAGAACTACAGAGAACTGCAGAGAACTACAGAGAACTGCAGAGAACTGCAGAGAACTACAGAGAACTACAGAGAACTACAGAGAACTACAGAGAAGTGCAATAAGATTGGAGAACGTGTAACTTGAGCGCGCATGTCAATCGTTAATTGATGACAGAAAGTGGGATTTTTTGGCGGGATTGTCAGAGGTTCCTGACAGAAAGTGGGATTTTTTGGCGGGATTGTCAGAGGTTCCTGACAGAAAGTGTCTCATTTCTGGCGTTTATAATGCTAGATCGAAGGGAACACGTCACTGAAAATAGGCAGGGGAGCGTATTGAACCAGGCACTACCCGACACACACCTCACAGCTGTGAATGATGGACGACCAACAAGGTAGGCATCTGGGCCCGGGGATACAGATGGCGACATCGATCTGAAAGTGACATCTAGCGACGCTGCCAACTCCACATTCTGGAATGTTCTGAGATCACAGAACTCTCCGATCAGCTGTTATGTATTACCCATATCGCTAACGGGTATTAACCAGACATAGGAAGTTTTCCGATATCAGACCAATCCAATGTTTTACACAGACTCTCTCTCATGTAGCATGTCCTTTGTAGAACGTCGCTCCCATCACAGTATGTCTGAAAGAAACTCGTTCCCTTGCCAAAAACTCCAGCTTCCGCCACTGTCATACGCAGGCATTCCTGGATATCTTGGTACCATCGTTTTCTTGGTCTACCCATTTCTCTTTTGCCTGGCACCATACCTTCCATGACCGTCCTCTCAAGACCGTTGTGTCTCTTGATGTGACCAAAGTATTTGCATTTTCAAGCCAAAATGGAATTGATAAACCAGTTCTCCTCTATGCTCAACTCTTGCCGAATGTCTACATTTGTTCTTTTCTCTGTCCAGGGTATTCTGAGGATCTTTCTGCAACATTTTGACTCGAAGGATTCGATTCTTTGTCTAGAAGTTTTGGTAATCGTCCATGCTTCACTGCCATAAGCTGCCACGGGAAAAACACAGGCTCTCAAGACTTTTACTTTTATCGTTTTGTTGTTGCCCTGCAATAATTTCTTCAGTCTGTTCTTCTGATTTCTTTCGAGCAGTCACCATTTTTGTCGATTCTGGAGCCCAGATATTCAAAATGTGTAACCTGATCTATTTCCTCACCACCCACTGTAAGTTTATTCTGACATTGTGTTTTATCGGTGGTCATTATCTTTGCTTTGTTTATGTTTATGAACAGATTTTTATCTTTACTGTGTCCATTAACGGCTGAAAGTAGCTGCTCTAGCCCTTTCGCACTTCTTGATAGTATCACTGTGTCATCTCCGTATCGTAATTACACAGACTACGCCAGACAAATGGGAACAGGACCACTAGATAAGATCCCCTTCTGTTTAACCACATTTATGAAGACAAACTGCAAAGGAAAGGCGATAGCAACGAACGAGTGGCGAAATGTCTGAAAGAGACGGCCTAATCTGTTGTAGAGACATCAATCCTTCCAGGACCTGGTCTGGATCTATTGCACTGGTCATTGTAGCAGCATAACAAGAGCTGACATCCTGGCTTTTCAGGCACTCTTTTGTCTTTGCGTTCAGGATCTTTTGGTCATGCTATATCTGCAGGCCAGTCGCCGTGATGAAGTCTGTAGTCTTCACCAGGTCGGAGCGGCTGCCCCACAGCGTTTGTCTCAGCTCCACACCCTCTGGCCAGGTCTGGTATCTCATGTTCTTATATAGTGGGCATTCCTGAAGAATGTCTTCTGGATTCTGGACACTTGTTCCACATGGGCACTCATCGGTGTGTGAGATCTTCAGTCGGTATATATGTTCTAGTAGTCTGCAGTGTCCAGTTCTCAGACGAAATAAGGTAGTTTTTATTGGTTTCTTTTGAGTTGGTGAATTGGGTCTGGTGTACTGCTTATGTTTCTGTCTTATCTCCATTGGTGTATGTTTCAGGCACTAATTAGGGGTACGATATATATGGAGCGTTTAGCCTAGTCGACAGTGAACTGGCTTGTTAGGCTAAGATCGAGTAGCCTAGCAGACAGTGAACTAGCTTGTTAGGCTAAGATCGACTAGCCTAGCAGACAGTTGGCTGGCTTGTTAGGCTAGGATCGAGTAGCCTAGTCAACAGCTGCCTTGTTAGACTAGGATTGAGTAGCCTAGGTGACAGTGAGCTGGTTTGTTAAGCAAGGATCGAGTAGCCTAGGTGACAGTTAGCTGGCTTGTTAGACTAGGATTACAGCGTGCCAGGGTTCGAAATCACCGACGACATAGACCAATTCAGGACGTGGTTCGTGTATGATATAACCGCTCCACCTGTTGACCCAGCTGTAAATGGGCACCTGACGTTTGAGTTAGAAAAGGTAAAAACAGCATGGAAGGGAACTAGCCACCCCACCTCACGTAGGATGTGGCTTAGTACATGAAGTGTTACCTTCATCCGAGACGGAAACTTGTGCTTTAGGACTGACCTTTACCTTCACCTTCACCTTCATCAATGACCGCCTGTTAGATGAGGACATCGTAATTGAAGAATGAGTAATCCATAGACTGCAAAGTTTTAACATCAAATGAGGGGATCGGGTGGAGTAGGATGCAAGAGAGGACGGAACAGGAGTGTGTACAACCAACGAGCTGCAGGAAGCATCAGTTTCCACTCCCTTAGACATTTAAGGGGAACCACTGAGCATCTATGGGTACACCCGGAGTGCAGTGAAGTCGATTCTTCGGAACAGAAAACTCCACAATAATTTATTGCTTTCTTCATTTAGAAGTACTGGTTGGAGAAACTTCAGGCTGTCCTGTGGCCTTCCATCCTATCCTGGTCAAACGTAATACAGGTGTAACTACCCATTGTCCTGTGGCCTCCCTTCCTATCTTAGTCAAACGTAATACAGGTGTAACTCTACCCACTGTCCTGTGGCCTCCCTTCCCATCCTGGTCAAACGTAATACAGGTGTAACTACAGGCTGTCCTGTGGCCTCCCTTCCCATTCTGGTCAAACGTAATACAGGTGTAACTACCCACTGTCCTGTGGCCTCCCTTCCTATCTTAGTCAAACGTAATACAGGTGTAACTACCCACTGTCCTGTGGCCTCCCTTCCCATCCTGGTCAAACGTAATACAGGTGTAACTACAGGCTGTCCTGTGGCCTCCCTTCCTATCCTGGACAAACGTAATACAGGTGTAACTACCCACTGTCCTGTGGCCTCCCTTCCTATCCTGGTCAAACGTAATACAGGTGTATCGGTCCCCTACCCCCCCCCACCCCCACCCCCCCCACCCCGCAGCCTCAGACCACAGAGAGACGTAACGCCTTATCGGTGAGTAGCGTTAAGTTCCGAGTTCAAACAATTTTAAATAGCCCCTAGCGGTCTTTGCCATCTCCAACAGCATATACGACATTTCCGCTGTGTTTCAGTTTTACGAGTATGTCTGGGTATGGGACATGTTTCTCGTAGTCCCATGCTTCGATGGGAACACTCCGCTCTGGTACAATGAAAGTTGGGATCCCCTGTACACAGTGCAATGCCGAGTTGGGAACCCCTGATTACAGTGCAACACCGAGTTGGGAGCACCTGTATACAGTACAATGCCGAGTTGGGAACCCCTGATTTCAATGCAACACCGAGTTGGGAGCACCTGTATACAGTACAATGCCGAGTCGGTACCGTACCGCTATAGTTCTACCACACCTTCCCTCCCCCTTACCAACCCAGCCTCTGAGGTAGTCCCCATCAGTTAGTTCCGAACAGAGACAAGATGGCTATCGAGATAAAAAGTATAGTCTCAAGTATTTGTGTCGAGGGAAGAGCTGTTAACTTGTTTAACTCTTCAGCTGCAATATAAGTTTCATGAATTACAAAATAAATGCTCTGAGAGATCAAATTACTATTTTGGAATGTCAAGTTGAAAGCAGGCAAGATGGATATGTTGCCACTTGTTCTAATACAGAACAACGAAATTAGAACACTTATTGGTTTGGCTTGGTTTGGCTTGGCTTGACTTCGTTCATTCTCAACCGCTACCAAACCCTGACATGGGCCTAATTAGCAGAATGTAGTCCAGAGAACGGAATGTGTTGTGTCGTAGTTTACAGCTTGACTGCGATGTTTGCACCTTTCGGTCCAACACATCTGACTTGAGCAAACATTTTTGTTAGTACCGGTTTAGCATTCCCTTCGATCCCTTCTCTTTAGCCAGTCTGCCCTGCTGCAGCCTGTTATCCAGGATCACCGCGTGGAGGTGTAGAAGGGTCTTGGCAGCTTTGGTTCGCTGGCCCTGACGCAAGCAGTCAGCTATTGGTCGCTGACCACTGCAGCTCACGCGCTGCTCAGCATCTTGATCCCAGAACATTTATTGACGAACATCTTAAAGTACTAAAAAAAAAATAAGTCGGAAAAAATTCATAACCTTGTGGACAAAAGACTATCAATAGATCTTCTTCTTCTTCTTCTTCTTCTTCTTCTTCTTCTCCTTTGTACGCAGTTAGACAGTAACCATTATTTTTTCGAAAAAAGCGGCGGTCATCCTGAGGCTGTCGCCGCTGCCATAGAGCTTGTCTTGCAGTTCCACTGGTGATGGCCACATCTGCTCTCTCTGATCCTCGTATGTCGGGCAGTTCTGCAGCAGATGTTCAGCGGTCATTTTACCGGTACCGCACGGGCATTCGTCGGTACCACCTATCTTCAATTTGTTGAATAGGTGGTATCTCAGTCTATTGTGGCCAGTGCGAAGTCTGAAGACAATGACCTGCTCTCTTCTGTTCAACTGGTAATAGGCATCGTTTTTGTTGTAACCAGTATGTTCGGTTTCCCATTTGGTCACGTATCTTGCATTGATAAGCCGTTTTGACTCTTGTTACGTATCAATAGATCAAATAATGAATTTAATTACATGATAGGAGAAAACAAAATTAGGACAATAAAAAAGGAAAGAGACCTAGGAGTTGTAATAGAGCATACAGGAAAGGTGGCGTAGCAAGTCCAGGTGGCAGTGAAAAAGGCTAATGCCATTCTCAGTTTAGGTCAGGTCATTTCGTAAGCAATGAGGTCGTTGGGGCACACATAAAGACATCATCACAACACCACGCCACCCTTTTCTGTCAGCGGCCGCTGCCTGTGCCGCTTCTGGTCGGAGATTGGTCCATTCTTTTATGTTGTCCTCCCATCTCTTTTGGACGGCCTCTTCATCGTCTGCCTTTCACCCCTCCGTGGAGGATCGTATTTGCAAGACCATTTGATCTTGATATGTGACCGTACCAAGCGAGTTTCCTTCGTTTGACAGTTGCCAAGAGGTCTTCAAAAGGCCCTATTGTTGTTGTAATTCTATCTCGTATTTCCTCATTTGTAACTCGATCTTTGTAAGTGATGTTTAAAAGTCTCAAGAAACATCTCATCTCCAAGGCCTGTATCCTTCGTTGAAGGTCAGTTGTAACTGTCCATGTCTCACTAGCATAGAGAAATATTGACAGGACCAGTGTACGAATTAATCCGAGTTTCGTGCGTAGTGCTAACCGTTTATCTTGCCAGATTTTGTTAAGCCGTGCAAGCGCCGCTATTGTCTGTGCTATTCTCGGCAACACCTCACATTTTGATCCTTAATCACTGACACTCATGCTAGGCATGATAAAAAGAAACATGTCACACGAGAATAAGGAAGTAATAGTCAAACTATATAAATCATTTGTGATGCCTAAACTGCAGAACCGTTTTCAGGTGTGAAGTCTGTATTGTCCTTGCCATCTTATGCTCTTTTCGTCTTGTTAGACGAAAGTAATTAGCCCAAAGCCCAGGCAGAAATATAGAGACCATGTGTTGCCCATGCAGTATGGTCCCTCTCTTGGTCTGCCTTGTTTGCTCCAAGGGAAAGGTGATACCAATACATTTGGAACAAGGCAAGCTGTAGAAGCTGCCGGATCAGCAGAGCAATGCCCTATCTGTTCGCCTGTCGGGGCTTCACTCCTAGACCAGTCGGCAACCAAAGCTAAGGGCCTGGTCTGCCCTGCCACAACACGCTGAGGTTGCCATTCCTCGCTCTAGGATAAGGCATTGCATCCACTTGCAGAAAGAAAAAGATAGAGCAGATCTAAATGGATACAGGCCTATCAGTCTACTGAGCTGTGTAGGAAACTGATGGAGCGTAATATAAACACCAGACTGATGTGGCACCAGGAAGCAAAACACATACTAATTCCACAGTAAGCAGGCTTTAGACAGCACAGATCTACTGAGGACCAGATCAATCTCATAGCCCAGGACATAGATGATGCTTACCAGGAGAAAAAACACACAGTAGCGGTTTGTGTGGGTTTAGAGAAGGCATTTGACAAGGTCTGGAAAGAGGGACTTAAAGTCAAGCTACAAAGAAGTGAAGTTTGTGGGAAAATGTACAGATGGATCAGCCACTACCTCAAAAATAGAACAGCCAGAGTTCAAGTACAAGGGCAGATGAGAAAATAGGTGACACTGACACCTACACTTTTCCTGGTGTATATAAACATCATCTCAGAGAATATACCAAGAAGAGTCCACAGCTCCATGTTTGCAGACGATCTGGCTATGTGGACCTCTGAAAAAAATCTCACCATAGCAAACAATCGGATGCAGCAGGCCCTAACATCGTTGAAGGAGTGGGCGAACTCATGGTTGGTCAAAATAAATGAGGAAAAAACAACGTGTACGATATTCTCGCTTTCAAATAAACCCCAGAACACCAAAATAAGTCTTAACGGAAAATATCTGCGGCTAAACGACAACCCAAACTACCTGGGAGTCACATTTGATCGGCGCATGACATGGAAAAGTTAGATCAAGAGAAACCGAATGAGAGCCAGACAAAGAATGGCAATCATGATGAAACTTGCTTTCACAAGCTGGGGAGCAGACCGAAAGAATACTAAAGAACCTGTACACTGGAATAGTGAGACCAGTTCTCGAGTATGGCATTGTGGCATGGACAACAGCAGCAAAGGCGAACTTTGATAAAATAAGCAAACTTCAAAACCAAGCCATGAGAGTTATAACAGGAGGCATGAAGTCAACGCCAATTGAAGAACTTGAAAAGATTACAAATCTGCAATCCATGACCGACAGAAGAGACTGCAGAGCCAAGAAGCAAGCATTGGTGGTAGAAAAAATACCAGGTATTGGAAACAAGAACAGCCAGACTGAAAAAGAAAGAAGAGACATATCCCTGAGGTACATAACGGAAAACTACCCAAGCATGGAATGGACCCATGCATATACCGACGGTTCTGTAACAAACACAACACAGAATGGAGGGGCAGGGGTATTCCTGAGCCTACCAAATGGTAGAACAATAACACTGTCAGTGGCAACTGGAAAATTCTCAAGCATTTTCAGAGCGGAGACAGAGGCACTGAAGGCTGCAGTAGAAGCAATGCTGACATGCGAAAACAATGAAAGCCAAATAGTCCTGTTTACAGATGCCCTGGCCATAGTCACAGCACTAAAAAATACTGAACTTAATGATTTAAGAGCAGTACTCTGTCAACTATGCCAGCAGTCCGCACCAAAAATAGTAGTGGTACAGTGGGTTCCATCCCACTGTAACATCCAAGGCAACGAGGAGGCAGACAGACTGGCAAAAGAAGGTGCAAGACTACAACAACCAGATTCTAGTGTGACCTACAAAGAGTCCAAAAGGTTTATTAGGGCCAGATACATGGCCAAATAGTAAACAGAAACTACTGGCTACACAAAAAACGATTCCTATTACCAGTTGAACAGAAGAGAGCAGATCGTGGTCTTCAGACTCCGCAAAAGCCACAACAGACTGAGGTACCACCTATTCAATAAACTGAAGATAGCTGGCACTGACGAATGCACTTGTCGAACCGGGAAAATGGCCGCTGAACATCTGCTGCAAAACTGCCCGACATACGAGGACCAGAGAAAGCACATGTGGTCATCACCAGTGGCAACACTAGACAAGCTCTATGGCAGTGTCGACAGCCTCAGGATGACCGCTGCTTTTTTCGAAAAAATACAGGTTGACGTCTGACAGCGAACAAAGAAGAAGAAGAAGAAGAAGAAGAAGTATCCACTTGCGTGTGCTCCTTCCACATCGCCAGTTGACACTGACCAACTTTCAGAGTTACCAGAAAATAGGTTGCATAGTCCAGACCATAGAGTGGATATAAACATGCTGGAACGGATACAAAGAAGAGCTACAAAAATGATCGCAGGGTTTCAGAATTATAGTTATGAGAAAAGACTAAAAAGGACTGGTTTTCAGTGTCTCGAACAAAGGAGAATTCGAGGAGACTTAAAACAAATGTACACATTAATAAATGGAAAATATAAGTTAGACTATACCACGTTTGTCACAGTACCATGGACTGAAAGAACAAGAGGGCAAAGCTAGAAATTGTTTCAAGACAGGTCTAGATTAGATTTTAGGAAACACATTTTAGTGAGTGGTGCAGTCTTGGAATGCATTACCTCAGGATATAGTGGAAGCAGAGTCAGTTAAGGCATTCACAAATAGATCGGATGCTCACAGTATTTTCAGTATCGGTGGAGTGGAATAAACTGGTTGTATAGAGATTATGTAGAGGCTTCTAAGTCAGTATAATGAAGTTCAGTTAAGTTAGTTGAGAAACCAATTTATTCATTTGTATCAACCATGCCATCTTCAACATCACAGAAGAACAATAAATAAAGGCGTAGCAAAGGTGCTCTGATATATACATATATATATTAGCGAATTAACGAATAGATACATGGTCCCGGGGGGGACCAGCAAAGTCCTGAAACGTACAGACTCCTTCGTGAACCTCACCGGGCTAGAGCCACAGCATGAGTTGATCGAAGAATAAGAAGAAGAAGTGGTAGAAAAAGAAGAAGAAGAAGAAGAAGAAGAAGTAGAAGAAAAAGAAGAAGAAGAAGAAGAAGAAGAAAAAAAAGAAGATGAAGAAAAAGAAGAAGAAGAAGAAAAAGAACAAGAAAAAGAAGAAGTAGAAAAAAAGAAGAAGAAGAAGAAGAAGAAGAAGAAGAAGAAGAAGAAGAAGAAGAAGAAGAAGAAGAAGAAGAAGAAGAAGAAGAAGAAGAAGAAGACGAAGAACAAAAAGTGCATGGCTGTGTAAAAAATGTCCTATCTAATACACACAATTCGGTAGTGCCTTCAAGTTGACATTGCGACTTTGCAATAAGTTGTATTGATCGCTCCCAACTCGGGTGATTGAGAGTTTATTTAATGTATTTATTATTGTGATCGTGTCACAGACGCTTTTGAAATCACTACCGGCGTGAGACAAGGGTGTGTGCTCTCTCCTCTGTTGTTTAACATCTACATGGACAAAATCGTACCAGAGTCTGGTCAAACTGAGACATCTGAAGCAGAACATAACTCAATTCACGAATTACCCTTTGTAGATGATCAGTACTTTCTGTACGACCATGAAAACAAACTACAAAACCACATGAACGCGCTTGCGACTGCCTGTGCTAAATATAAAATGCGAATTAGCGAGAATAAAACAGAAACTATGATGATCAGTAGAACGCCTGGGCCACTCAAGATACGTCTAAATGATATTGCTCTTCAACAGGTCCATGAGTTCAAGTATTTGGGCAGTATTTTTTCGGCAGACGGTAGGATCGACAGGGAAATCGAGACTAGGTGCCAGACATTTTTTGTTGTGCTTTATCAGCTGTTACCACGGCTTAGACACCCGAGCATTACTTCGGCAACAAAGCACCAGCTGATAAACAGTGTATGTATGCCGACTCCGTGCTATCAGTGCGAAACATGACCTCTGTCCAGGCCGTGCAAGAGCAGAATTTCGACTTGTGAAATTAAGTATTTGAGGAAGGTCATCGGTGTTACCAGGAGAGACAGAATGTAAAGTAAAGTAAAGTATCCCATAGCATTACTGCCGTAGGGGTGTGAGGTGTTAGCGATCTCACATTTCAAAGTCTCGGCTATATGAGGGCGGTAGCCATCTCCTTCTCCCTCGCCGGTTTTACTTCCCGGACTGAACCGGTACCCTTTTAAGGCTGGGTCGACCCGGGAGCCATTGCGGTCTGAAAAAAACATTACCGCCTCAACTGGGGAATGAACCAAGGACCACGCAGATGCGAAGCCAGAGCGCTAACCACTGCGCTACGCGGTTCCAGAATGAGGAAACGACAATATTCGAAGTATGGCCGGCACTACGGCTTGTGTCGAATACATTTCCAGGCAGAAAATAAGTTGGTTTGGGCATCACATGAGAATGCACCCTCATCATCTTCCACTGATGGCTTACAATGCTGGTAGATCTGGCTACAGGGCAAGGGGGCGGCCGCGGGGTAGGTGGATAGATGCCATTAAAGTGATTGAGCAGAGACACGGGTTCACATTGACCGACGCAACGCACTTGGCGCAGGATAAACGACTTAATCTCCCCACGATACTCAACGGCACAAGTGGAAAGAAAACTAGAAAATTAACTAATTATCACTAGAATCGTTGTTTGTATTACGAGAACTATTCTATAAGAAATATTCACGGAACACAGAAAAGTTCATCTGAGAACCAGTGCAGCCAAGTGAGAGAACGAACAGTTACGAAACGGAGGGCTAGTGGACGGAAGAAATCGTCAACACTTCTAACTCGTGGTTTGTCCACAGTCAAATGAATAACCTCACTTTATACTGATCGGTTTCAAACATTGGTTGGTCCTAGAACTTTGAGTATCTGACCTTGAGCGGCCAGGCTTTAAAAAAACGCACTTTAATATACACCAAAAGGATACAAATGCTGACAATAATTTAACTTCGTTAATTATTAGTAAACGTGCAATGGGATAAAAAAAAGAGCTGGCCTACAAAAGTTGCACTGACTTACAAATTCCAGACAGAGCTGTGCAAAGTTCACTTCACTAGAGTTCATCATTGACACGTTTTTACAACACGGACACATTGATACTTGTATTTTCTGTTTTGTAATGTGAATATGACTTAAGGTCTGTATTTGCGTTGTTTGATATGTTGTTCATTCCCGTGTACATTTCTAAACCATTTCACTGAATTGAATCAACAACATTGTATGAATTACCTTTTTAAGATCTTTAGAACATTGGCGTGAGGGTGTGAGGGAAGCTACTGTAACTCAGGGATGGAGTGAGTTAGTGGTTAAGTGACGCGGCTCGTAACCCAAGTGTGCTGGGTTCGATCCCCATTACAGCACCGTCCGTTACCCCAGGGAAGAAAACTCTTAGAAAATGCAGGAGGAAGCAGACCCTTACATAAAATGCATGCTGAAGTCGGATGCACTGGGCCGAAAGGCGCAAAATAAAAACCACAGTGTAGCGCACACACCACCTTGGGAAATAGCGAAATAAGGCGAACGTAAAGAAAACTAGATATTTGGGTTTTAAAAAAGTGTAAAAGAGTAGTTCGTATGATCTTTCGAAACAATGACAAAGTATAAGGAAATACGTTTGCTGGCCTTATGACCTAATTTCCTTAGTTTGATAACAAATGCGCATACGTAAAAAAAACGTTAAAATCCACTACAGATCGTTGGGGTTGATATAATTATAAAGTTCATAAAAAACAAGCGAAGGAGTTTGAGTGAGAGACAAAATAGCAAAGAATGGGTCGACTTGTAGGAGTAGGTGGTGGGACATGTGTGTGTTACTGTGTGTGTTAGTATGTGTTAGCGTGTGTTAATGTGCGTGTTAATGTGTGTGTTAATGTGTGTGTTAATGTGTGTATTAATGTGTGTGTTAATGTGTGTATTAGTATGAGTTAATGTTTGTGTTAGTGTGTGTTAATGTGTCTGTTAGTGTGTGTTAATGTGGGTGTTAATGTGTGTATTAGTATGTGTTAATGTTTGTGTTAGTGTGTGTTAATGTGTGTGTTAATATGTGTGTTAATATGTGTGTTAGTGTGTGTTAATGTGAGTGTTAGTGTGTGTTAATGTGAGTGTTAGTGTTTGTTAATTTGTGTGTTATCGTGTGTGTTAATGTGTGTATTAGTATGAGTTAATGTTTGTGTTAGTGTGTGTTAATGTGTCTGTTAGTGTGTGTTAATGTGGGTATTAATGTGTGTATTAGTATGTGTTAATGTTTGTGTTAGTGTGTGTTAATGTGTCTGTTAGTGTGTGTTAATGTGGATGTTAATGTGTGTATTAGTATGTGTTAATGTGTGTGTTAGTGTGTGTTAATGTGTGTACTAGTGTATGTGAGCGGGCGTGTGTGTCTGTGTGTTGCTAAAACGTTTTGCCGACGCAGTCCATCTTTCATTGGCCCGATCAGGTGGAAGTCAGAAGGCCCCACACCCACTACGGTGGGTGTGGTAGAACAGTCCAGCTATTACTGACAAAGTGCTCAGCGGTCCTCAAGCTGACTTGGGGCCTGGCGTTAATCGTGTAGTTAAAAAAACAGGTTGTCTTCTTCTCTGGCCTGATCTTGAAAATGTGAGCCTTCAGGTTATTCAGCTCCACAATGTAACTGTCAGAGTTGATGGTTGGTCCAGTTTTAAGAACACCAAGAAGGAATACCCCTTTCCTATCCCAGAAGACGGTGCACATCACTTTACCTGCTGAGGGCTGAGTCTTGAAATTTTACATCGATGGGGATTTCACACATCTTCACTTCATGGACTGCTGTTTTGACTCAGGATCGTACCAGGATCACCAGTGATGGTGCGATACCGTAAACTGTCGCCTTCACTCTCGTAATGGTTCAAAAGGTCATGACAAACTCGCATGAATGTTATTTCTGTTTCTGTTCGAGCTTTCATGGAACCCACCTGGGACAAAATTTATGTTTCTGTGTGAGCATTAGTTGGACCCACCTGGGACAAAATTTATGTTTCTGTGTGAGCATTAGTTGGACCCACCTGGGACAAAATTTATGTTTCTGTGTGAGCATTAGTTGGACCCACCTGGGGCAAAATGTATGTTTCTGTGTGAGCATTAGTTGGACCCACTTGGGGCAAACTTTCTGTTCCTGTTTGAGCTTTCATGGAACCCACCTGGGACAAAATGTATGTTTCTGTGTGAGCATTAGTTGGACCCACCTGGGACAAAATTTATGTTTCTGTGTGAGCATTAGTTGGACCCACTTGGGGCAAACTTTCTGTTCCTGTTTGAGCTTTCATGGAACCCACCTGGGACAAAATGTATGTTTCTGTGTGAGCATTAGTTGGACCCACTTGGGGCAAAATGTATGTTTCTGTGTGAGCATTAGTTGGACCCACTTGGGGCAAACTTTCTGTTCCTGTTTGAGCTTTCGTGGAACCCACCTGGGACAAAATGTATGTTTCTGTGTGAGCATTAGTTGGACCCACCTGGGGCAAAATGTATGTTTCTGTGTGAGCATTAGTTGGACCCACTTGGGGCAAACTTTCTGTTCCTGTTTGAGCTTTCATGGAACCCACCTGGGACAAAATGTATGTTTCTGTGTGAGCATTAGTTGGACCCACCTGGGGCAAAATTTATGTTTCTGTGTGAGCATTAGTTGGACCCACTTGGGGCAAACTTTCTGTTCCTGTTTGAGCTTTCATGGAACCCACCTGGGGCAAAATGTATGTTTCTGTGTGAGCATTAGTTGGACCCACCTGGGGCAAAATGTATGTTCCTGTGTGAGCATTAGTTGGACCCACCTGGGGCAAAATGTATGTTTCTGTGTGAGCATTAGTTGACCCACCTGGGACAAAATGTATGTTTCTGTGTGAGCATTATTTGGACCCACCTGGGACAAAATTTATGTTTCTGTGTGAGGCATTAGTTGGACCCACCTGGGGCAAACTTTCTGTTCCTGTGTGAGCATTAGTGGGACCCACCTGGCGCAAACTTTCTGTTCCTGTGTAAGCTTTCCTGGGACCCACCTGTCGCAAACTTTATGTTCCTGTGTGAGCAGTCCTGGGACACACCTGGGGCAAACTTTCTGTTCTTGTGTGAGAATTAGTGGGCCCACCTGGTGCAAACTTTCTGTTCTTATGTGAGCATTAGTTGGACCCACCTGAGGCAAACTTTCTGTTCTTGTGCGAGCATTAGTTGGACCCACCCGGGGGAAACTTTCTGTTCCTGTGTGAGCATTAGTGGGACCCACTTGGTGCAAACTTTCTGTTCCTTTGTGAGCATTAGTGGGACCCACCTAGAGCAAACATTCTATTCCTGTGTGAGCATTAGTGGGAACCACCTGGGGCAAACTTCCTGTTCTTGTGTGAGCATTAATGGGACCCACCTAGAGCAAACTTTCTGTTCTTGTGTGAGCATTAGTGGGACCCACCTGGGACAAACTTTATGTTCTTGTGTGAGCATTAATGGGACCCACCTAGAGCAAACTTTCTGTTCTTGTGTGAGCATTAGTAGGACCCACCTGGGGCAAACTTTCTGTTCTTTTGTGAGCATTAATGGGACCCACCTAGAGCAAACTTTCTGTTCTTGTGTGAGCATTAGTTGGACCCACCTGGGGCAAACTTTCTATTCCTGTGTGAGCATTAGTGGGACCCACCTGGGGCAAACTTTATGTTTCTGTGTGGGCATTAGTGGGACCCACCTGGAGCAAACTTTCTGTTCCTGTGTGAGCATTAGTGCGATCCACCTAGAGTAAACTTTCTGTTTTTGTGTGAGCATTAGTGGGACCCACCTAGAGCAAACTTTCTGTTCTTGTGTGAGCATTAGCTGGACCCACCTAGAGCAAACCTTATGTTCTTGTGTGAGCATTAGTGGGACCCACCTGGCGCAAACTTTCTGTTCCTGTGTAAGCTTTCCTGGGACCCACCTGTCGCAAACTTTATGTTCCTGTGTGAGCAGTCCTGGGACACACCTGGGGCAAACTTTCTGTTCTTGTGTGAGAATTAGTGGGCCCACCTGGTGCAAACTTTCTGTTCTTATGTGAGCATTAGTTGGACCCACCTGAGGCAAACTTTCTGTTCTTGTGCGAGCATTAGTTGGACCCACCCGGGGGAAACTTTCTGTTCCTGTGTGAGCATTAGTGGGACCCACTTGGTGCAAACTTTCTGTTCCTTTGTGAGCATTAGTGGGACCCACCTAGAGCAAACATTCTATTCCTGTGTGAGCATTAGTGGGAACCACCTGGGGCAAACTTCCTGTTCTTGTGTGAGCATTAATGGGACCCACCTAGAGCAAACTTTCTGTTCTTGTGTGAGCATTAGTGGGACCCACCTGGGACAAACTTTATGTTCTTGTGTGAGCATTAATGGGACCCACCTAGAGCAAACTTTCTGTTCTTGTGTGAGCATTAGTAGGACCCACCTGGGGCAAACTTTCTGTTCTTTTGTGAGCATTAATGGGACCCACCTAGAGCAAACTTTATGTTCTTGTGTGAGCATTAGTTGGACCCACCTGGGGCAAACTTTCTATTCCTGTGTGAGCATTAGTGGGACCCACCTGGGGCAAACTTTATGTTTCTGTGTGGGCATTAGTGGGACCCACCTGGAGCAAACTTTCTGTTCCTGTGTGAGCATTAGTGCGATCCACCTAGAGTAAACTTTCTGTTTTTGTGTGAGCATTAGTGGGACCCACCTAGAGCAAACTTTCTGTTCTTGTGTGAGCATTAGCTGGACCCACCTAGAGCAAACCTTATGTTCTTGTGTGAGCATTAGTGGGACCCACAAGGTGCAAACTTTCTGTTGTTGTGTGAATATTAGTTGGTCCCACCTGGCGCAAACTTTATTGTATTCCAACTTGTGTCACCATCTTTTCCAGCAGCATTGAAGCGTATATTCAACTCCGTAGACAGTTACTTTGTCATAATGATTTACAGAGATGAGATGATCGAGACGTTCTTCATTGCTTGGTGTGACAGCTGTACATGACCATGCGGAATACGCCTTGTCCTTCGTGTTGCTTTCGTCACAGCTGAAACAGACAACCTACCGCCTCACTGTGCTAACATCCACTGTTTCGTCTCCGTGAACGTTCAGCAAGCGTCGATGAATGTCAAACGGTACAACATTTCCCGCATGGAGTAATTCAATAACGCATCTCTGTTTATAACGCACTTCCAAGACAAGCGTAATTATGTCAGAGTGCTCCTTCTCTGCCACCTGTTGGACGAAAACAAAACTTTGCAGATATTGGCGGAAAGGTTTAAACTTTACCGCCGTACATCCAAATTTCCCATTTGACATTGTGGGACATCATAATAAAAATCGGAGGCATTACTTTCGGACCGCCTCTCGTAATGTAAATTTGACATTTTTTATAGACAACACCAATTTTTAGAAACGAGTTCTTCCAATACATTGGCAACAGATACTGCAGAGTAAGACAATAAACGGGTACCACAGAGTAAAACGATAAACGGGAAACTATAAACTATAAGCTCAAAAAGACGAATCGAAAAAGATTTGGTAGTAGAGGTAGCTGTGATGGTAGTAGAGGTAGCTGTGATGGTAGGAGATGTAGCTGTGATGGTAGGAGAGGTAGCTGTGATGGTAGTAGAGGTAGCTGTGATGGTAGGAGATGTAGCTGTGATGGTAGTAGGGGTAGCTGTGATGGTAGTAGAGGTAGCTGTGATGGTAGGAGATGTAGCTGTGATGGTAGTAGGGGTAGCTGTGATGGTAGTAGGGGTAGCTGTGATGGTAGGAGAGGTAGCTGTGATGGTAGTAGGGGTAGCTGTGATGGTAGGAGAGGTAGCTGTGAGGGTAGGAGAGGTAGCTGTGATTGTAGGAGAGGTAGCTGTGATGGTAATAGGGGTAGCTGTGATGGTAGTAGAGGTAGCTGTGATGGTAGGAGATGTAGCTGTGATGGTAGTAGGGGTAGCTGTGATGGTAGTAGGGGTAGCTGTGATGGTAGGAGAGGTAGCTGTGATGGTAGTAGGGGTAGCTGTGATGGTAGTAGGGGTAGCTGTGATGGTAGGAGAGGTAGCTGTGATGGTGGTAGGGGTAGCTGTGATGGTAGGAGAGGTAGCTGTGATGGTAGGAGAGGTAGCTGTGATGGTAGGAGAGGTAGCTGTGATGGTAGTAGGGGTAGCTGTGATGGTAGGAGAGGTAGCTGTGATGGTAGGAGAGGTAGCTGTGATGGTAGGAGAGGTAGCTGTGATGGTAGGAGAGGTAGCTGTGATGGTAGGAGAGGTAGCTGTGATGGTAGTAGGGGTAGCTGTGATGGTAGGAGAGGTAGCTGTGATGGTAGGAGAGGTAGCTGTGATGGTAGGAGAGGTAGCTGTGATGGTAGTAGGGGTAGCTGTGATGGTAGGAGAGGTAGCTGTGATGGTAGGAGAGGTAGCTGTGATGGTAGTAGGGGTAGCTGTGATGGTAGGAGGGGTAGCTGTGATGGTAGGAGAGGTAGCTGTGATGGTAGGAGAGGTAGCTGTGATGGTAGTAGGGGTAGCTGTGATGGTAGGAGAGGTAGCTGTGATGGTAGGAGAGGTAGCTGTGATGGTAGTAGGGGTAGCTGTGATGGTAGGAGAGGTAGCTGTGATGGTAGGAGAGGTAGCTGTGATGGTAGTAGGGGTAGCTGTGATGGTAGTAGGGGTAGCTGTGATGGTAGTAGGGGTAGCTGTGATGGTAGTAGGGGTGGATGGGTTGGGTTAGCGGTGGGGATGGTAGGTGGGATGTCGGGGGGTGGGATGTCGGGGGGTGGGGGGGCCACCGTGGTGGGCTTACGTTTGTATTCAGGTATCTGTTGCAATTATTAATAATAAAATGTTCGCCCAGGCGTCTGAGGCCCATTGCGTCGGATAAACGCCACCATGTCCAGTTGTAACTGCGTGCTGCCAGGCCTCCTCTAAGGCAGATGGGGAGGCTGCTACTTGTTGGAGCCACGTGTTTCGAGGACGACCTCTCCGGCGCTCCCAGCCAGCAGGGTGGGGGCTGTTAGCAATTATTGAAAGGGCTAAATTTCGCTGCAGTGCAAACTTTGCGTACTCAAATGACAAACTACAGACAGACCTGGAAGTTAGATAGGTCATGAGGTCATACTCGCTAACAATCAGTTGAGAAAGTCGATTAGCGGGAAATGACCTTCAACGGCATTTGGGGAATGAGCTTATTGGAGCCAATTCTTCAAGAGCTTTGGAATGGCAGAGTGAATAGATCGTTTGCTTCTAAAAGAAGGGGGTGTCAGAAATTCAGAAGTGTTCAGAACCTTGAGTTGACTGTTGCCTTTGTTAGGGTTATTGAAGTTAGTATGTAGATGAAAAAAGAAAATGAGTCCTAAAGTTTGGCAGAGAAAAGAAAAAATCAACAACTATAGAAAAACGAACGAGAACATTTTCTTGGTACGATCGCTTTTCTACATGATGGAAGTAACTGTAACCTAGCATGCTACACACCTGCCAAGGGACTTATAACAGCCAAATAGGTTGACGGTTGTATGAAGCGAGGTTCTAATAGTTACGTTAATAGGAGGAGAGTTGGGAGTCAGCAGTTTGGAGTCAGCAGTTGGGAGTCGTCAATAGGGTCGGGGTTGGGAGTCAACAGTTGGGAGTCAGCAGTTGGGAGTCAGCAGTTGGGAGTCAGCAGTTTGAAGTCAGTAGTTGGGAGTCGTCAATAGGGTTGGGGTTGGGAGTCAGCAGTTGGGAGTCAGCAGTTGGGAGTCGTCAATAGGGTCGGAGATGGGAGTCAGCAGTTGGGAGTCAGCAGTTTGGAGTCAGCAGTTGGGAGTCAGCAGTTGGGATTCGTCAATAGGGTGGTAATTGGGAGTCAGCAGTTGGGAGTCAGCAGTTGGGAGTCAGCAGTTGGGAGTCAGCAGTTGGGAGTCGTCAATAGGGTGGTAATTGGGAGTCAGCAGTTGGGAGTCAGCAGTTGGAAGTCAGCAGTTGGGAGTCTGCAGTTGGGAGTCAGCAGTTGGGAGTCAGCAGTTGGGAGTCATAGTAAATGGTTATTGGGAGTCAGTAAGAGGATGTGGTTGGTAGTAATCAAGATAGTGGCATTTGAGAGTCAGCAATTCGGAGTCAGTAATTGTGAGTCAGCAATTGAGTCAGCAGCTGGGAGTCGTAAAGATAGTGATAGTTGTGAGTCAACAACATGGTGGCAGTTCAGAACGCATCAATAGGATGGTCTTTGTGAGTCAGCGGTTTAGAGTCTATAGGAGGGTGGTTATGAGTCAGCGGTTGGGAGTCATCAGAAGGATGGTGGTTCAGCGTCTTAACCTAGGTCCCTCTCTCCTCTCTTCACAGTGTCAAGGAGATAACGGATCGAATCATTTTCCCGATGGTGGGTAGAAGGACTTTTCTAACCGAGCCGATTACCTTCTGATGTATAGCTCTTATCAAATTATCTACCACCAGATTGTTCTCCATCCCTCTAGTGCATTCTGTCTGCATTACTTATTCCCATGTATCTTTTAGTTGGCTGCAATCCACTTGAATTCATGTTTCATTGTTTAATCGGTCTACGTGTTGGATTCTGACAGGCTGATGAAATTCGATGTTTTTGTTGTTTCTTGAATTAATCTCTTGACGTTTCATGTTGGATACTGACACGTAACAAAGTCTGAAATACTTGACAGCAAAAATAATGTTAAAATGAAAAGAGTGATACGCCTATAGATATTTGAGTGCCGGGTGCATGATGACAGATATCACAATTTACCTGTTTTAAAAAGGTGGTACGTTTTGTGAGGATTGATTGCTTGGAGACGGAATACACGTGGCGTGAAATATGTGTGCGTGTGTGTGTGGGGGGGGGGGGGGGGGAAGAGGGGAGGGAGGGAGGTGGGGTGGATGGGATGGGGCGAAAGGTGCGAATGTTAGAGGAAGGGAAGGAGTATGTGTGTGTGTATATGTGTGTATATTATGTGTGTATGTGTGTGTATGTGTGTATATATGTGTGTATGTTTGTGTATGTGTGTGTATATGTGTGGATGTGTATATGTGTGTTTGTGTGTATATGTGTGTGTATGTGTATGTGAATGTATGTGTGTGTATGTTTGTGTACGTGTGTGTATGTTTGTGTACGCGTGTGTGTATATGTGTGTTCATGTGTGAATGTGTGAGTTTATTTGTTTTTGTGTGGTTTTGTGTAGGTGTGTGTACGCGTATGTGTGTATGTGCATACGTGTTCATATGTGTATGTTTATGTGCTTGTGTGTATGTGCATGTATGTGAAAGTGTGATTATTTGTGTTTATGTGTTTCTATGTGTGTATGTGTATATGTGTGTGTGGGCTTGTGGATTTATGTGTATGTGCCTGCATGTGTATGTGAATATGTCCATTTATCTGTGTATCTATATATGTGTGTTTAGGTTTCGGTGTTTTTGTGTGTGTGTGTACGTATATGTAATATAATATCATATAATATACAATAGCTAAGGGCGTTCACCACGAGGTAAGTAATTACACAACCACGAGTGACGTTATGAACGTAGTACCGCTTGTATGTCGCTCTACATTCGTATTTTAATGCGCAAGTAAAATCCTTGCTTACAGATCTCAGATTATAGGTCTGTTCATCTGCAGGCAAATCACGAATGAGATTTGGCCAATAAGATGGCTCCAAGATCAAAAGTGGCTGGATGAGCAGTACCCACCAGAAATACCACATTCCAACGGTGTTGCACGTCAGAGGTTCCTAGCGTGCGTTTGTTGGAGGCAGTTTGGTCATTTGATTGTGTGGTGAAACGTCTGATTCTGTTTGTTGGTTGTGTGTAGAAACGTACCATTTCGCTAGTTGATAGTTGGATGACAGATATGAATCTGTTTTTGTTTTTTTTGTTGGTCAAACATATGAATCTGTTAGCTGATTGGTCAAACATATTCATTTGTTAGCTAATTGGTCAAAATATGAATCTGTTAGCTGATTGGTTAAAATGTGAAACTGTTAGCTAATTGGTCAAATATATGAATATGTTAGCTGATTGGCCAAACATATGAATCTGTTAGCTGATTTGTCAAACATATGAATCTGTTAGCTGATTTGTCAAACATAAGAATCAACTAATTTATTGTTTGGTCAAACATTTGAATCTATTTGTTGGTTCTCTGGTTAAACATGTAAATCCGTTTGTTGATTGGCTAAAACTATAAATCCGTTTGTTAATTAGCCAAAACTATTAATCCGTTTGTTGATTGGCCAAAACTATAAATTAGTTTGTTGATTGATCAAAGCTATAAATTAGTTTGTTGATTGGCCAAACCAATAAATCCGTTTGTTGATTGGCTAAAACTATAAATCCGTTTGTTGATTGGCCAAAACTATAAATCCGTTTGTTGATTGGCCAAAGCTGTAAATTAGTTTGTTGATTGATCAAAGCTATAAACTCGTTTGTTGATTGATCAAAGCTATAAATTCGTTTGTCGAAAATATGAACTCGCTGATCGACTATTTTGTCAAGAATTGTGAAGTCTATGAACGCTTTTGACAAACACGTAAAAACCTATGGACTATTTGGCAGTCTGGTGAAATCATCTTTACCCATTTGACAGTCTTGTGAACCAAATGAACCCCTTTGTCATTCTGGCGACGCCCATAAACCCCGCTGACAGTTTAGTAAACCCTGCAAAAACCCTATTCCCGTAAAAGCAACCACGAGATGCAATTCGGCAACCTAATGAACGTAAGGACTGGTAGCGAGGTCTGGGCTGGACGTCCCGCTCGGTAAAGGAAAGTGAAGCGTCTGATACAGCCTCTCCTTCTCAGGTGTAGAGATCGCCGCTGGATTAACTATTCGGCTTGCTGGGCAGGAGTTTCCATGCCAATGGCCTCTCCTACATTATTGTGTCCCCAGCAGCACCTTCATGAGGGGGCCCCTGTTTCTTACAGAGCCTGCTGTGGGGTGCGACATAGTACCCGGCGGGATAACTGGGCGGGCAGATGATTGGCTCATTAGCTTTGATTGGCAGCCAATGTAAGAGAAGGTAAGCTCTGACACTAAACACTGTAGACGAAGCTCGTTAGCCTGTTCAGGCAGTTCGCCTAGGAGAGGAGGAACTCTGATTTTAAACCCACAAGTCCCAAAGAGTGCTGGCTAGTCTTGAGACGATGAGAGTATCATTGTATGTCTCGAGTAACTAGCATCTGCGGGGAACGACTCCACTGCCTTTTGGAAACCTCTGGAGAGGGTAGGGCTACGGGAGTAAACCCAGACAGAAAATCCGTAGTGGTAGCACCTAAACGGACAGTTTCAAAATTACGAACTCATTCCGGCAGCTCCTGCAGCTGAGCTGGTGCCAAACTGTTATGCTTTGCATTTCTTTGGATTACAAAAGCGAGGCCGAGACGGGGATCCTGCAGTTTGGTCAGCCCAGGCTATCCATATTCAGCGCCCAGGCTTGTGCCATGAGAGGCTACTCACCGGGTCCTCCACGCATGGTCTGCAAAGACTGAGACGCCTGTCAATGAATGAATGAACGAAACACACTGAACAATTTCACCTGAACCCAGTTGACGCCTGGTTTAATCAAGTGCAGCCAGCTCAGGCGCCTTTTCACGAGCGCAAGAAAAAGAATCCCCAAAATCTGTACTCCAATAACGGACGAGAAACAACGAATACTGTAACGATCTGTATTATGTCTAAATACAGTGTTTCTCGAGCGAGTAGTGACGTTGTATTCAATCCATTCTCTAATAAAATGTATCGATTTCACACCGAAAATCGGCGCTTCTCTAATTCATTTCTCAATCATTACCAATCATTTTTTTCTCCGCCTTATTTCTCTATTCCCCAAGGCGGTATGCGTTCCACTGTGGTTTTTATTTTGCACTTGTCAGCCCAGTTCATCCGACTTCGGCATGCATTTTATGTAAGGGACTGCTTCCTCCTGTATTTTCTAAGGGTTGTCCCAGGGTAACGGCCGGTGATGTGATGGGGATCGAACCCAGGACCTTCCATTAAGAAATATGTGAGATTGTGAATTGCACGCGAAGAGAGTGTATCAATAGTAATTTAAGGGAATGGAATTGTCAATATTGGACTAAGAAATGGCAATGCCAACATCAAAGTGCTTTTTTTAAATCAAATATGTGGGATCAAGATGCTGAGCAGCGCATGAGCTGAAGTGGTCCATGACCCATATTTGACTGCTAGCATAAGGGCCAGCGAATCAGAGCTGCCAAGACCTTTCTACACCTCCACGCGGTGATCCTGGATAACAGACCAGCAGGGCAGACTGGCTAAGAAAAAGGGATCGAAGAGGGAATGCTAACCCGGTACTAAAAAAATACTTGCTGAAGTCGGATGTGTTGGACCGAAAGGTGCAAATATCGCAATCAATTGTTTGGTAGAGGGAGTTTGAGAACGAACGAAGCCAAGCCAAGCCAAGTCAAGCCAAGCCAAGCCAAGCCAAGCCAATCAAATGTCTTCTTTTCTATTTCGTTGTGTGTTCTCAACTCCCCGCTACCAAACCCTGAACGTTATCAATCTCCCGCTACCAAGCCCTGAACGTTATCAATCTCCTACTACCAAGCCCTGAACGTTATCAATCTTCCGCTACCAAGCCCTGAACGCTTTCAATCTCCTACTACCAAGCCCTAAACGTTATCAATCTCCCACTACCAAGCCCTGAACGTTCTCAACCTCCTGCTACCAAGCCCTGAACGTTCTCAATATCCGGCTACCAAGCCCTGAACGTTCTTAATCTCCCGCTACTAAACCCTGAACGTTCTCAATCTCCCACTACCAAGCCCTGAACGTTATCAATCTCCCGCTACCAAGCCCTGAACGTTCTCAATCTCCCGCTACCAAGCCCTGAACGTTATCAACCCCCCACTACCAAGCCCTGAACGTTCTCAACCTCCCGTGCACTGTGCCGACAGTCGCAAAATAAAAACCACAATGCAACGCACACCACCTTGGGGATTAGAGAAATAAGGCGAAGGCAAAAAAAAAAAAAAAGGTGAACACTAAAGATGTCACAGGGAGAGGAATAAGTTACATTTTACCAGCTGGGTAGACAAGAGCGAACCAGGTCGTTTATCGTGTAAGCAACTGTTCAAACCATTCTGCCCCACATAAATATCCACTGCCGTCGGGAATGAAGTACTTACGACCTCATTTGAATGCCCATCTTCTTGTATAGCTAGAGCGCTTGCAACTCCTTTGTTTACTGCCACGCCTCTTTTATGTCGGGCACCAATTTCATTCCGGGTATCCTGTAACTTACCAAGACATTTAACCTTTCCCATAAGAGATAAATTCAGTTCTAAAAATTACAAAAGACTCCGTTAACATGCCATCGAAACCTTGCTAACAAATCATAGACTGGTACTAAGACAATACGAAACGAAGACGAAACTAGCCGAGGGTCTTATATGAAATAATGTATCCATTGACAAAAGCCCAGACTTGAAAGGTCAAATCTGAGAATGCGTATCAGACCAGTTATTTAATTCATAAAACAGCATTATCATAACTTTAATATTGCTGTAATTACGTGCAGAGACAAAGGATTGATTTTTGAGAGATACAAGAAACGGTTTGTTTCAAGAATCCTCCAGCTGATAGAAGATTATTGTATTTCTTGTTAAAAATTACTTGTGTTGAGCTGAGTTTACTTTTGGTGTGTATTTCGTCGGTGGTTACAGTGGTTCTTCGTACATCCTGAGACAAATCTTAAGAAAGTACGCCAAAGGATACTTAGTAAGCTCAGCGACAGTAGTTGGGTTGATTCCCACCTCGTTGGCCAGGCTGTTGATGTTGTTTCGAATGCCCACAATGAGTAGGTTTATTCTTTTGTGCGCCATGAAAAGGACGTTAAGTGGCGGGTTGCAGTGGCTTTCATCACGTCCCGATCATGTTGATGAAAATGGAATGGGGTCATCCAAGCAGTTGTGCTAATCTTGGCTTCATCTGCGTGTCGCTCACTACTACAGGGATCACGGCGATCCCTCACCACATTAGCCAGGCTGTCATAAAAACAGCCGTTTCCAAGAAGGGCTACGAGGAAGCAGAGGTGAGGGTCTTGGACAGTATATTTTGCATGACCCTGACTAACATGTCTGATCAGTATATTTTGCCTTACCCAGACTAACATGTCCGATCAGTATATTTTGCCTGACCCTGACTAACATGTCTGATCAGTATATTTTGCCTGACCCTGACTAACATGTCTGATCAGTATATTTTGCCTTACCCAGACTAACATGTCCGATCAGTATATTTTGCCTGACCCTGACTAACATGTCTGATCAGTATATTTTGCCTGACCCTGACTAACATGTCCGATCAGTATATTTTGCCTTACCCAGACTAACATGTCCGATCAGTATATTTTGCCTGACCCTGACTAACATGTCTGATCAGTATATTGTGCCAGACCCCGACTAACATGTCTGATCAGTATGTTGTGCCTGACCCTGACTAACATGTCTGACCAGTATGTTTCGCCTGACCCTGACTAACATGTCTGATCAGTATATTTTGCCTGACCCATACTAACATGTCTGATCAGTATATTGTGCCAGACCCCGACTAACATGTCTGATCAGTATGTTGTGCCTGACCCTGACTAACATGTCTGATCAGTATATTTCGCCTGATCCTGACTAACATGTCTGATCAGTATATTTTGCCTGACCC
Source organism: Ariolimax columbianus (assembly GCA_036924085.1). Lineage (NCBI taxonomy): Eukaryota > Metazoa > Mollusca > Gastropoda > Stylommatophora > Arionidae > Ariolimax > Ariolimax columbianus. The sequence continues at coordinate 28,705,466 of JAVGWX010000024.1, forward strand.
TGACTAACATGTCTGATCAGTATATTTTGCCTGACCCTGACTAACATGTCTGATCAGTATATTTGGCCTGACCCTGACTAACATGTCCGATCAGTATATTTTGCCTGACCCTGACTAACATGTCTGATCAGTATATTTTGCCTGACCCTGACTAACATGTCTGACCAGTATGTTTCGCCTGACCCTGACTAACATGTCTGATCAGTATGTTGTGCCAGACCCCGACTAACATGTCTGATCAGTATGTTGTGCCTGACCCTGACTAACATGTCTGATCAGTATATTTTGCCTGACCCTGACTAACATGTCTGATCAGTATATTTTGCCTGACCCTGACTAACATGTCTGATCAGTATGTTGTGCCTGACCCCGACTAACATGTCTGATCAGTATATTGTGCCAGACCCCGACTAACATGTCTGATCAGTATGTTGTGCCTGACCCCGACTAACATGTCCGATCAGTATATTTTGCCTGACCCTGACTAACATGTCTGATCAGTATATTTTGCCTTACCCAGACTAACATGTCCGATCAGTATATTTTGCCTGACCCTGACTAACATGTCTGATCAGTATATTTTGCCTGACCCTGACTAACATGTCTGATCAGTATATTTTGCCTGACCCTGACTAACATGTCTGACCAGTATGTTTCGCCTGACCCTGACTAACATGTCTGATCAGTATGTTGTGCCAGACCCCGACTAACATGTCTGATCAGTATGTTGTGCCTGACCCTGACTAACATGTCTGATCAGTATATTTTGCCTGACCCTGACTAACATGTCTGATCAGTATATTTTGCCTGACCCTGACTAACATGTCTGATCAGTATGTTGTGCCTGACCCCGACTAACATGTCTGATCAGTATATTGTGCCAGACCCCGACTAACATGTCTGATCAGTATGTTGTGCCTGACCCCGACTAACATGTCCGATCAGTATATTTTGCCTGACCCTGACTAACATGTCTGATCAGTATATTTTGCCTTACCCAGACTAACATGTCCGATCATTATATTTTGCCTGACCCTGACTAACATGTCTGATCAGTATATTTTGCCTGACCCTGACTAACATGTCTGATCAGTATATTTTGCCTGACCCTGACTAACATGTCTGATCAGTATATTTTGCCTGACCCTGACTAACATGTCTGACCAGTATGTTGTGCCTGACCCTGACTAACATGTCTGACCAGTATGTTTCGCCTGACCCTGACTAACATGTCTGACCAGTATGTTTCGCCTGACCCTGACTAACATGTCTGATCAGTATATTTTGCCTGACCCTGACTAACATGTCTGACCAGTATGTTTCGCCTGACCCTGACTAACATGTCTGATCAGTATATTTTGCCTGACCCTGACTAACATGTCTGATCAGTATGTTGTGCCTGACCCTGACTAACATGTCTGACCAGTATGTTTCGCCTGACCCTGACTAACATGTCTGACCAGTATGTTTCGCCTGACCCTGACTAACATGTCTGACCAGTATGTTTCGCCTGACCCTGACTAACATGTCTGACCAGTATGTTTCGCCTGACCCTGACTAACATGTCTGATCAGTATATTTTGCCTGACCCTGACTAACATGTCTGATCAGTATATTTTGCCTGACCCTGACTAACATGTCTGATCAGTATATTTTGCCTGACCCTGACTAACATGTCTGACCAGTATGTTGTGCCTGACCCTGACTAACATGTCTGACCAGTATGTTTCGCCTGACCCTGACTAACATGTCTGACCAGTATGTTTCGCCTGACCCTGACTAACATGTCTGATCAGTATGTTGTGCCTGACCCTGACTAACATGTCTGACCAGTATGTTTCGCCTGACCCTGACTAACATGTCTGATCAGTATATTTTGCCTGACCCTGACTAACATGTCTGATCAGTATGTTGTGCCTGACCCTGACTAACATGTCTGACCAGTATGTTTCGCCTGACCCTGACTAACATGTCTGACCAGTATGTTTCGCCTGACCCTGACTAACATGTCTGACCAGTATGTTTCGCCTGACCCTGACTAACATGTCTGACCAGTATGTTTCGCCTGACCAGACGTTAGGCTTCCTCCCCGTCAGACGGCTGTAGAACAACATGTTTCCCTGAGTCGGACACAGACGACAGCTGGGGGTCTTGGTCAGTATGATTGGTGTCCCCAACAACGTAGCACAGCGAATGAGCTGAGAGCAGCCAGCGGCTTATAGCTGACTGCTTGCACCAGGGTCAATGAGCCATAGCTGACAAAGACCCTATTTCGCCCCCCAAAAGGCGGTCGTTAAAACAGGCTGCACAAGAGTAGTCAAGACTAAGAAAATAGAGGTCGCAATGGGAAGGCAAATTGAAACCAACTGAATGTGTCGGTTGAAAGGTGCAGATATTGCAGCCCCGCTGCAGACTACGACCAAACATTATTTACAGGACAAGCGCCGATAAGGCAAAAGAGGAAGATCAGTATATTTCATAAGACCATAAGTGGATGAGTGGTAGAGCGCATGTTTTTTGCAGGCAATGGCATAATGTTCGATCACCCCGTTGGGATCAAGATGCTGAGCAGAGCTTGAGCTGTAGTGGTCAGTGAACCAGAATTGACCGCTACCGTCAGGGTCAGTGAACCAGAACTGCTCGCTAGCGTCAGGATCAGCGAACCAGAACTGACCGCTAGCGTCAGGATCAGCGAACCAGAACTGACCGCTAGCGTCAGGATCAGTGAACCAGAACTAACCGCTAGCGTCAGGGTCAGTGAACCAGAACTAACCGCTAGCGTCAGGGTCAGTGAACCAGAACTGACCAAACCCCTTCTCCCCCTCCACGCGGATAACAGGCTGCAACAGGACGGAATGGCTAAGGAGACTGGGTCGAAAATGGAAGGATAACCCGGTCCCCGAAAAGGTCTGCTGTAGACGGATGTATCGGTGCAAATATCGCAGTCCATCTGTAAACTACGTCCTGCAACTTGAGAAGCTCTTTATCAGTGTTTGGTAGCGGGAGTTTGAGAACGAGCGAAGAAGAAGAAGAAGAAGAAGAAGAAGAAAAAGAAGAGAAGAAGAAGAAGAAAAAGATGAAGAAAAAGATGAAGAAGAAGAAGAAGAAGAAGAAGAAGAAGAAGAAGAAGAAGAAGAAAAGAAGAAGAAGAAAAAGATAAAGAAAAAGAAGAAGAAGAAGAAAAAGATGATGACCCAACCGACTATATAATATATGCATCTTACTGTCAAAGAGCCGCGTAGCGCAGTGGTTAGCGCCCTGGCTTCGCATCTGAGTGGTCCTGGGTTCATTCCCCAGTTGAGGTGGTAATGTTTTTTTCAGATCGCAACGGCTCCCGGGTCGACCCAGCCTTAAATGGGTACCGGTTCAGTCCAGAAAGTAAAAGCGGCGAGGGAGACGAGATGGCTACCGCCCTCATACAGCCGAGCCTTTGAAATGTGAGATCGCTAACACCTCACACCTCTACGGCAGTAATGCTATGGGTTACCTTCACTGTCAAGGAAGACAAATCAGCGAGCTAGGAAACTATCCACCCAACCTCAAAACACGATCAAGAGGAACAGACGAGCTAAGTGGGTTTCCATCAAACAACCGGTGGCCGAGGAGGCAGGGCAGTGAATGAGCTGACGGCAGCCAGCGGTTCCTAGCTGGCGGCTTGCATCAAGCTCGTCGAACCAGAGTTGACGGTCCTGGAAACAGGCTGCACATGTGTAGTCTGGCTAAGAAAATAGGAATGGTAGTGGGTAGGCAAACAGGTATTTTTTTAAATAAGCTGAAATCTGATATGTTGGTCCAAAAGACGTAGATGTCGCAGCCTCGTTGTAAACCACAACAGCTTGGTTTTTGCAGAGCGAAGGACAGGAAGAAAAAGAAGAAGAAGAGAAAAGGAAAGAAGACAACAAGAAAAAGAAGAAGAAGAAGGGAAAGAAGAAGAAGAAGAGAAAGAAGCAAAAAAGACAAAGATGAAGAGGAAAAAGAAGAAGAAGATGGGAAAGATGAAGAGAAAGGGATGAAGAAAATGATCAAGGAAGAAGAAAAAGAAGATAAAAATGGAGGAAGAAGAGCAAGGAAGGAGACGAGGGAGAAAGAAAAGAGAAAGAAGGAGATAGAAGACAGGAGAAAGAAGGAAGAAAAAGACATGGAAGGAAGATAAAGAAAAGGAGGAGAAATGATGAAGAAGTGACGACAGAAAAAGACGAATGAGGAAGAAGAACAGCAACTCCACTGGCAACAGCAGCAGCACCAACAGCAGCAGCACCAACAGCAGCAACAACATCATGAGCAGCAACACACAGAAAGAGAGAGAGAAAAGATACACACGGAGAGAGATATAGAGAGTGACACACACGGAGAGAGATAGAGATAAATGATACACACGGAGAGAGAGAGAGATAGAGAGTGACGCACACGGAGAAAGAGAGAGATAAATGACACACACGGAGAGAGAGATAGAGAGTGACACACACGGAGAGAGATAGAGATAAATGACACACACGGAGAGAGAGATAGAGAGTGACACACACGGAGAGAGAGAGATAAATGACATACACTGAGAGAGAGAGATAGAGAGTGACACACACGGAGAGAGAGAGAGATAAATGATACACACAGAGAGAGAGAAAGAGAGTGACACACACGGAGAGAGAGAGATAAATGACACACACGGAGAGAGAGAGATAAATGACACACACGGAGAGAAAGATAGAGAGTGATACACACGGAGAGAGAGAGAGATAAATGATACACACGGAGAGAGAGAAAGAGAGTGGCACACACGGAGAGAGAGATACATGACACACACGGAGAGAGAGATAGAGAGTGACACACACGGAGAGAGAGAGAGATAGAGAGTGACACACAAGGAGAGAGAAAGAGATAAATGACATATACGGAGAAAGAGATAGAGAGTGACACACACGAAGACAGAGAAAGAGAGTGACACACATGGAGAGAGAGAGAGTGACACACATGGAGAGAGAGAGATAGAGAGTGACACACACGGATAGAGAGAGAGAGAGTAACACACACGGAGAGAGAGAGAGAGTAACACACACGGAGAGAGAGAAAGAGAGTGACACACACGTTGAGACAGAAAGAGAGTGACACACACGGACAAAGAGAGAGTGTAACACACACGGAGAGAAAGAATAACACATACGGATAGAGAGAAAACACACGGAGAGAGAGAAAGAGAGTGACACACACGGAGAGAGAGAAAGTGAGTGACACACGGAAAGAGAGAAAGAGTAACACACACGGAGAGAGAGAAAGAGAGTGACACACACGGAGAGAGAGAGAGAGAGAGAGAGAGAGTAACACACACGGAGAGAGAGATAGTAACACACACGGAGAGAGAGAGTAACACACACGGAGAGAGAGAAAGAGAGTGACACACACGGAGAGAGAGAGAGTAACACATACGGAGAGAGAGAGAGTAACACACACGGAGAGAGAGACAGAGAGAGATAGAGAGTGACACACACGGAGAGAGAGACAGAGAGCGATAGAGAGCAACACACACGGAGAGAGAGACAGAAAGAGATAGAGAGTGACACACACGGATGGAGAGAGACAGAGAGATTGAGAGCGACACACACGAAGAGAGAGATAGAGAGAGATAGAGAGTGACACACACGGAGAGAGAGACAGAGGGAGACAGAAAGAGATGGAGAGTGACACACACTGAGGGAGAGACAGAGAGAGATAGAGAGTGACACACAGGGATAGAGAGAGAGTGACACAGAGAGATAGAGAGAGAGAGAGAGACAGAGAGAGATAGAGACTGACACACAGGGAGATAGAGATAGAAAGTGACACACACACACAGAGATAGAGAGAGATAGAGAGTGACACACACACAGAAAGAAACAGAAAGAGATAGAGAGTGACACACACGGAGAGAGAGAGACAGAGTGACAGAGATAAATGATACACACGGAGAGAGAGAGAGATAGAGAGTGACACACACGGAGAAAGAGAGAGATAAATGACACACACGGAGAGAGAGATAGAGAGTGACACACACGGAGAGAGAGATAAATGACATACACTGAGAGAGAGAGATAGAGAGTGACACACACGGAGAGAGATAGAGATAAATGATACACACGGAGAGAGTGAGCTAGAGAGTGACACACACGGAGAGAGAGAGAGATAAATGACACACACGGAGAGAGAGAGATAGAGAGTGACACACACGGAGAGAGAGAGATAAATGATACACACGGAGAGAGAGAAAGAGAGTGACACACACGGAGAGAGAGAGATAAATGACACACACGGAGAGAGAGATAGAGAGTGACACACACGGAGAGAGAGAGAGATAAATGATACACACGGAGAGAGAGAAAGAGAGTGACACACACGGAGAGAGAGATACATGACACACACGGAGAGAGAGATAGAGAGTGACACACACGGAGAGAGAGAGAGATAAATGGCACACACGGAGAGAGAGAGAGAGTGACACACGGGGAGAGAGATAAATGACACACGCGGAGAGAGAGATAGAGAGTGACACACAAGGAGAGAGAAAGAGATAAATGACATATACGGAGAAAGAGATAGAGAGTGACACACACGAAGACAGAGAAAGAGAGTGACACACATGGAGAGAGAGAGAGTGACACACATGGAGAGAAAGATAGAGAGTGACACACACGGATAGAGAGAGAGAGAGTAACACACACGGAGAGAGAGAGAGAGTAACACACACGGAGAGAGAGAAAGAGAGTGACACAAACGTAGAGAGATAAAGAGTAACACACACGGATAGAGAGAAACAGAGTGACACACACGGAGAGAGAGAGTGAGAGTAACACACACGGAGAGAGAGATAGTAACACACACGGAGAGAGAGAGAGTAACACATACGGAGAGAGAGTAACACATACGGAGAGAGTGACAGAGAGAGATAGAGAGTGACACACACGGAGAGAGAGACAGAGAGAGATAGAGAGCAACACACACGGAGAGAGAGACAGAAAGAGATAGAGAGTGACACACACGGAGAGAGAGACAGAGAGAGATTGAGAGTGACACACACGGAGAGAGAGATAGAGAGAGATAGAGAGTGACACACACGGAGAGAGAGACAGAGGGAGACAGAAAGAGATGGAGAGTGACACACACTGAGGGAGAGACAGAGAGAGATAGAGAGTGACACACAGGGAGAGAGAGAGTGACACAGAGAGAGAGAGAGAGATAGAGAGTGACACACAGGGAGATAGAGATAGAAAGTGACACACACACAGAGATAGAGAGAGATAGAGAGTGACACACACACAGAGAGAGACAGAAAGAGATAGAGAGTGACACACACGGAGAGAGAGAGACAGAGAGAGACAGAAAGAGATGGAGAGTGACACACACGGATGGAGAGACAGAGAGAGAAAGAGAGTGACACATACGGAGAGAGAGACAGAGAGAGATAGAGAGTGACACACAGGGAGAGAGAGATAGAGAGTGACACACAGAGAGAGACAGAGAGAGATAGAGAGTGACACACAGTGAGAGAGAGATAGAGAGTGACACACACACAGAGAGAGACAGAAAGAGATAGAGAGTGACACACACGGAGAGAGAGACAGAGAGAGAGACAGAAAGAGATAGAGTGACACATGGAGGGAGAGACAGAGAGAGACAGAGAGTGACACACAGGGAGAGAGAGATAGAGAGTGACACACAGAGAGAGACAGAGAGAGATAGAGAGTGACACACAGGTAGAGAGAGATAGAGAGAGATAGAGAGTGACACACACGGAGAGAGAGACAGAGAGAGATATAGAGTGACACACAGGGAGAGACAGAGAGAGATAGAGAGTGACACACACGGAGAGAGGGACAGAGAAAGAGACAGAAAGAGATGGAGAGTGACACACGGAGGGAGAGACAGAGAGAGATAGAGAGTGACACATACGGAGAGAGAGACAGAAAGATATAGAGAGTGACACACAGGGAGAGAGCGATAGAGAGTGACACACAGAGAGAGAGACAGAGAGAGATAGAGAGTGACACACAGGGAGAGAGAGATAGAGAGTGACACACAGAGAGAGAGACAGAGAGATAGAGAGTGACACACACAGTGAGAGACAGAAAGAGATAGAGAGTGAAACACACAGAGAGAGACAAAAAGAGATAGAGAGTGACACACACAGAGATAGAGAGAGATAGAAAGTGACACACACACACAGATAGAGAGAGATAGTAAGTGACACACACACAGAGATAGAGAGATATAGAAAGTGACACACAGAGAGAGAGACAGAAAGAGATAGAAAGTGACACACATACACACACAGAAACAGAGAGAGATAGAGAGAGAGACAGAGAGAAGAAAACGGAGGACAGGCAATTAATTAGCACCATTAACTCATACAATTAAGTCAAATAATTAATTTATTATCTTAATTTATATAATTAATTCAAACAATTAATTCGTGTAACTAATTTATATCAGTTTGTCATTCCATTAATCCATTTTATTAATCCAGTTCATTAATTCATATCATTATTTTGAATACTAACTGATACAATTGCTTCTCACCTCATACAAATTAATGAACTAATACCATTAATTAATATAATTCATGTATATAATTACTTCATACCCGAGAAGTTTGCCGGGGTCTTTATGTAGGACAAGGACAAGAATAGCACCACTACCTCACAGAGAGCATGTGGTAAGAGGTGACTAACTGTGGGACATGGCATAACACCGGCCATGGATAGGTGGTTTGTTAAGAGAAGCATAGATGGCGCCTAACAGGCAGCGGGTTTTGTGCTCTAGTGTTTGAGTCTATAAAGATGTACTCATACATCGGTAAGCCACCCGCTTGTTCCAACGAAGCGGAATAATAAGCTGCTCGAGCCTAGCCCGCTAAGCAGGGCGTCTTTCACCCGGTTCTATTTAGTTCACGCCAGAGCTGGGACCTGCACATGACCACCTGCCTCTTACAGGTCGACTAAGACTAAATATAAGGCTAAGGCAAAGACTAAGACTAAGACAAAGGCTAAGGCATAGGCTAAGACTAAGACAAAGGCTAAGGCTAAGACAAAGGCTAAGGCTAAAACAAAGGTTAAGGCTAAGACAAAGGTTAAGACTAAGGCTAAGACAAATGCTAAGACAAAGGCTAAGGCTAAGACTAAGGCTAAGACAAAAGTTAAGGCCAAGACAAAGGCTAAGACTAAGAGTAAGGCAAAGGCTAAAAGTAAGGCTATATCTATGGCTAAGGCTAAGGATAAAAGCTAAGACTAAAGCTAAAGCTAAATCTAGAACTATGGCTGTCGCTAGGGCTTGGACTAAGACTACGAATTTGTATGGCTACTTCACGCCATTCCATTCTGCTTTTGTTGCTTAACTTAACCCATGCACAATCTTCTGTAAGTCTCTTTTTTTTTACCACATGCTTGAAATGTTACAGTTGCCCTATTCGTTCGTCTCCAGGTACCGCTGGGACTCGCTCTCCACTTTGGTAGGAACGAAAATTGGGCTGAACAGAGATGCCAGACATTGGTTCGCTAATGTCGTTAAGGGACCAGTCGTCTGTCTAGCGACATTTGTTGTTAGGTTGGTAAATAATGCACACTTTGTAAAAGGTATTGGGTGAGGATTAATACGATTTGGGCGTTTGTCGCTCTGGGAGGTGCTAGAGGGGGGAGGGGTGGTGAGGTTGGAGTGAGGTTAGGTCGTGTGAGAGGTGAGGTGGTGACAGGTGAGGTGGTGTGGAAAGACGGTATGGTGTTGCAAGATGGTTGGTTTGCGACAAGTTGGGATGGTGAGACACGATGGTGAGACAAGTTTGTGTGTGGGATAAGATTAGATGGAGAGACAGGTTGAGGTGGTGAGACAGGTTGAGGTGGTGAGACAGGTTGAGATGGAGAGACAGATTGAGATGGAGAGACAGGTTGAGGTGGTGAGACAGGTTGAGGTGGTGAGACAGGTTTAGGTGGAGAGACAAGATGAGGTGGAGAGACAGGTTGAGATGGAGAGAAAGTTTGAGATGGTGAGACAGGTTGAGATGGAGAGAAAGGTTGAGATGGTGAGAAAGTTTGAGATGGTGAGACATGTTGAGTTGGTGAGACAGGTTGAGATGGAGAGAAAGGTTGAGATGGTGAGAAAGTTTGAGATGGTGAGACAGGATGAGGTGGAGAGACAGGTTCGGATGTAGAGACAGGTTGAGATGGAGAGACATGTTGAGATGGAGAGACAGGTTGAGGTGGTGAGACAGGTTGAGATAGAGAGAAAGGTTGAGATGGTGAGAGACAGGTTGAGGCGGAGAGATAGGTTCGGATGGAGAAACAGGTTGAGGTGGAGAAACAGGTTGAGGTCGAGAAACAGGTTGAGATGGAGAGACATGTTGAGATGGAGAGACAGGTTTAGGTGGAGAGACAGGATGAGGTGGAGAGACATGTTGAGGTGGTGAGACAGGTTGAGATGGAGAGACAGGTTGAGGTGGTGAGACAGGTTAAGATGGACATAAAGGTTGAGATGGTGAGACACGATAAGATGGAGAGACAGGTTGAGGTGGAGAGACAAGATGATGTGAGAGACAGGTTGAGGTGGAGAAACATGTTGAGATGGAGAGAAAGGTTGAGGTGGAGAGACAAGATGATGTGAGAGACAGGTTGAAGTGGAGAGACATGTTGAGGTGGAGAGGCAGGTTGGGGTGGAGAGACATGTTGAGATGGAGAGAAAGGTTGAGGTGGAGAGACAAGTTGAGGTGGAGAGACATGTTGAGATAGGTTGAGATGGAGAGACATTTTGAGATGGTGAGACAAGTTGAGATGGTGAGACAAGATGGTGAGACACGTTGAGATGGTGAGACAAGTTGAGATAGTGAGACAGGTTGAGACGGTGAGACAGGTTGAGACAGTGAGAGAGGTTGAGACGGTGAGACAGGTTGATATGGTGAGACAGGTTGAGATGGTGAGACAGGTTGAGACAGTGAGAGAGGTTGAGACTGTGAGACAGGTTGATATGGTGAGACAGGTTGATGTGGTGAGACAGGTTTAGATGGTAAGACAGGGCTTTTTAATTATGTCGAATCGTTCAGCAATTTTGTAAAATAATAGTTTAGTGATTATGTCAAACAATAATTCAGTCGTGTCAAATAATAATTCAGTCATTTGTAAAATAATCATTCAAAGATTATGTCAAATAATAATTCAGCCATTATTTCACATAAGGGTTCAATCATTATTTAAAAGAATGGCTTATTAATTATTTATAATCATTCAGTCATTATGTCAATAACTGGATCAGCCATAAAGTGCCTTTTCAAGAACTGAAGGGTACGTCGCCCCAAAATGGACTGCCGTCTGTACAACCTACAAACAGGAAACTCCCAAATGCTTTCTGACAAGCCACTGTTTCTTCTCTTTGGTGTTCTTTCAAACCTTTGTATGACAGGGGCGGAACATGGTAGCACCAACAACTACACATAAAAAACATCAGATGGAAGATGCAAGTACGAAATAAAATTGAGAATTGCCCAATTAAAAACGGTCTTCCAGACCATAAAAGGAAAATTGGGCAACAAAACCTTGTTTCTGGAACTGAGAAAGAGTCATTGGATGATACGTGGAACCAGTGCTGACACATGGCAGTGAATCGTAGACAATTAGCAAGCAAGCGTTTAGATCTTTGGAAGCAGCGGAGATGTGGTTTTACAGAATTCGATGCGGATTTCATGGACCGCAAATAAGACTAATGATACAGTACTCAAGGAGGCATAGACACAAAGATAATTGATCACAATGAACAGAACAAAACAGTCATCTTATTTTTATTTTGGGCATGTTATGAGAAGAGACGTCTTGGAGGATGTTGTAACAACAGGAAACATAGCATGAAAGAGAGACAGAGGAAGGCCGAGAGAGAAGATGCTGGACAGCCTGAGAGAATGGCACGGGCGAAAACCAACAACAGAGTTGGTAAACCACACACGTGATAGAAGTGGATGCCAGTCCAATTCCCCACCCCCATCTCCTTCATCCCTGTTATGAATCCGTCTTAAGAAATAAGGACAATCACGTGGTTTCGGTTGGCATTCAAGAGACATGTTTCACCGTTCTAATATTTTAACGTCTTCACTGGCACAAACGAACTACTTAAATCTACTTTGTGTTGTCATTGTTGTCCCAGGCACGTGAGAAAGGGCGATAAATGACATGCATTACCACATCGATTTTTGCCCTTTATAACTTGTAAATTCCAACCCTGGGACCAAGTCCTGTTCTTAACTGAATCACGTGAGACTGAGTTGTGCAAGCTACTATTAGCAACTCTACATGCTCACGATGTGAGGCTTATGACCTGGCATAATAAACTATCACCCGTTGGTATTGAGTACTGGGCGATGTAGGTTTTCGCCAGTCTGTCGGTTCTCCGGCGAACCTGGAACTGAAAATTCGCGTCAAATGTGGATAATTATGTTATGGTATGTTGTATTCAGTTACGATTCGTTAAGTTATGTTACTCTAAGTTATGTTATGTTCCGTTGTTGTGTTTTAAATCGGTACGGTGTATTATTATCATGTTTGTTATGTGAGGTTATGAAACGTCATGGGATGGTACTGTATGTTACCTTATAAAGGGTCATGTTATAATATTGTTTGTTACCTTATAAAACGTCATGTTATGGTACTGTTTGTTACCTTATAAAACATCATGTTATGGTACTGTTTGTTACCTTATAAAACGTCATGTTATGTTAAGATAGTGCATGTTATGCGAGGCTATAAAGAATATGTTATGTTATAGTATTGTATGTTACCTTATAAAACGTCGATTTATGGTATTGTATGTTACCTTACAAAACGTCATATTATGTTATATTATTGTACGTTACCTTATAAAACATCATGTTATGGAATTGCATGTTACCCTACAAAAGGTCATATCATGTTATGGTATTGTATGTTACCCTACACAACGTCATGTTATGGTATTATATGTTACACTACAAAACGTCATGTTATGTTATAGTATTGTATGTTACCTTATAAAACGTCATGTTATGTTATAGTACTGTATGTTACCCTAAAACACGACATCTTATAGTATTGTATGTTACCTTACAAAACGTCCTGTTTTGGTACTGTATTCTACCTTACAAAACGTCATGTCATATTATGTTATGTTTACATGTGTAATATTATTTTATATTTGCACACTCAATTAAACAATGTTATTGCACGAGTGTACCGGGGCCCGAAAATTGAGCAAAGAATAACAGCCATAAACCTGCATATCGCAAGACTGTGAACGAATGGGGTATACGGTCGACTTCCTCAATTCTTTAGAAACTTTAAACAACAAATATTACAATAAATATGGACTTCTCAAGCTAGAAGAACAATTCAGCCCAACTACCCAAGGCGGGAGATACACTTCTGCCCAGAGATCTAATGGCGAGATGCAGAGAGCGCCAGAGGGAATCGCTATCGACAGAGAACATCCATTCTTCTAGCTAAACTTCCAGATTTGTGGCACTACAGAAACAGAAAGGCAACGCAGTAGAGGTGGATAGAACAAATAATGAATCACAGTTGGAAAAAAAAAAAAAAGCCTCAATCTAGATAAAGAAGGGAACAAACTATGGAATTTAGTCAGAGCCATGAATGACGAAACACCATCAAATAAACAAATTACCATCAAGCAGGGTGACAACCTGCTTACCGGAAAAAAAGCAGTAAACGCCTTTATAGAACATTATGCCAGAGCAAACCACATTGATGTCCCTACAAATAGGCATACAGACATTAGGGAAGAACAAAAGAGCCACGAATACATCAAGATGGCGCCAGAGGGGCACATGATGGCAAAACTAACGATGAATGAAATGAATGAGACCATGAGAACTTTGAAGAAAACGAAAAAAATCAACCGGAAGAGATGGGGTAACAAATGAAATGCTGATGGTGTTGGGCAAAACAGCAAAGAGAAAGTTACTGTCAGTCCTGAACCAAAGCTGGAAAAGGGGAATTTTACCTCAGGCATGGAAAGATGCTGTACTTATACCAGTACCAAAGAAAGAAAAAGATAGAATAGATCCAAGTGGATACAGGCCTATCAGTCTACTGAGCTGTGTAGGAAAACTGATGGAGCGTATGATAAACACCAGACTGATGTGGCACCTGGAAAAAGAACACATATTAATTCCACAGCAAGCAGGGTTTAGAGAAAACAGATCCACCGAGGACCAGATCGCTCTCATAGCGCAGGAAATAGAGGATGCTTACCAAGAGAAAAAGCATACAGTAGTGGTTTGGGTGGATCTAGAGAACGCATTTGAAAAGGTGTGGAAAGAGCGACTTACAGTAAAGCTACGAAGAAGTGAAGTATCTGGAAAAAATGTACAGATGGATCAGCCACTACCTCGAAAACAGAACAGCCAGAGTCCAAGTACAAGGGCAGATGAGCAAAATGGTGACACTTGAGCAGGGAGGACCCGAAGGGGGAGTACTGTCACCCACACTTTTCCTGGTGTATATAAACAACATCATAGAGAATATACCAAGAAGAGTCCACAGCTCCATGTTTGCAGACGATCTGGCTATGTGGACCTCCGAAGAAAATCTCATCGTAGCAAATAATCGGATGCAGCAGGCCCTAACATCGCTGGAGGAGTGGGCGAAATTATGGATGGTCCAAAAAAATGAAGAAAAAACAACATGTACGATATTCTCGCTTTCAAATAAACCACAGAACACCAAAATAAGTCTTAACAGAAAATATCTGCGGTAAAACGACAATCCAAAATACCTGGGAGTCACATTTGATCGGCGCATGACATGGAAAAGTCAGATCGAGAGAAACCGATTGAGAGCCAGACAAAGAATGGCAATCATGAGGAAACTTGCTGGCACAAGCTTGGGAGCAGACGAAAGTATACTAAAAAAACTGTACACTGGAAGAGTGAGGCCAGTTCTCGAGTATGGCATTGCGGCATGGACAACAGCAGCAAAGGCGAACTTTGATAAAATTAACAAACTTCAAAACCAAGCCGTGAGAGTTATAACAGGAGGCATGAAGTCAACGCCAATTGTAGAACTTGAAAAGATTACAAATCTGCAATCCATGACCGACAGAAGAGACTGCAGAGCCCAGCAGCAAGCAGAGAAACTAAATAGACTTAGAAAGGGAACCTAAAGGGGAGAAACTTTGCAGAAATAGCTAAAGCAAAGATGAGCGAAGACCCTATGAACACCATAACAACACCAAAGCCCATCCCTACTGTACGCAAACCCACATGGAAGCAGCATTTCGTTCCGGAGGTGGTAGAAAATATACCAGGTATTGGAAACAAGAACAGCCAGACTGAAAAAGAAAGAAGAGACATAACCCTGAGGTACATAGCGAAAAACTACCCAAGCATAGGCTGGACCCATGCATACACCGACGGTTCTGTAACAAACACAACACAGAACGGAGGGGCAGGGGTATTCCTGAGCCTACCAAATGGTAGAAAAATAACACTGTCAGTGGCAGCTGGAAAATACTCAAGCAATTTCAGAGCGGAGGCAGAGGCACTGAAGGCTGCAATAGAAGCAATGCTGACAGGCGAAAGCAATGAAAGCCAGATAGTCCTCTTTACATATGCTCTGGTCGTGGTTACAGCACTAAAAAGCCAGAAAAATACTGAACATAATGATTTAAGAGCAGTACTCTGTCAACTATGCCAGCAGTCCGCACCAAAAAGAGTAGTGGTACAGTGGGTTCCATCCCACTGTGACATCCAATGCAGCGAGAAGGCAGACAGACTGGCAAAAGAAGGTGCAAGACTACAACAACCAGATTCTAGTGTGACCTACGAAGAGTCCAAAAAGGTTTATTAGGGCCAGATACATGGCCAAATAGTAAACAGAACATACTGGCGACACAAAAAATGATGCCTACTACCAGCTGAACAGAAGAGAGCAGGTCGTGGTCTTCAGACTCCGCACAGGACCACAACAGACTGAGGTGCCATCTATTCAATAAATTGAAGATAGGTGGCACTGACGAATGCACTTGTGATATAGGGAAAATGACCGCTGAACATCTGCTACAAAATTGCCCGACATACGAGGACCAGAGAAAGCACACGTGGCCATCACCAGTGCCAACACTAGACAAGCTCTATGGCAGTGTCGACAGCCTCAGGATGACCGCTGCTTTCTTCGAACAAATTCAAGTTGACGTCTGACAGCGTACGAAGAAGAAGAAGAAGAACAAATAATGAATCAATGAGATAAACAGTTTCAGAAAACAATGTATTAATCAGATATAGAAGGCGAGGAATAGGTGTTGGGATGAAAAGGGGAGGGGGGAATGCGTAAATAACATTTGGGGCAGATGGAGCATGATGAGGGTTGTTGTTGTTGTTGTTGATGAATGCCCCACAATTAAGAAGATTACTTTTACGTGAGCACTAAAAAGGACGTTAAGTGGCGGGTTGTCGTAGCTTTCCTCACATTCCGAGGGTGCTGATGAAGGTAGACCGAGATCCTCAAGGCGGTTGTTCTGAGCTTGGCTACATCTTCTTCGTGTCACTCACTACTATGGGGATAACGTCGATCGATCCCTCACTTCGTTAGCTAGGCTGACATGAAAACAGCCCGTTTCCAGGGAGGGCTGCGAGGAAGCATAGGTGAGAGTCTTGTCCAGTATAGTTTGCTTGACCCTGACTAACATGTCTTGTCTGATCAGTATGTTTTGCCTGACCCTGAGTAACATGTCTTGTCTGATCAGTATGTTTTGCCTGACCCTGAGTAACATGTCTTGTCTGATCAGTATGTTTTGCCTGACCCTGAGTAACATGTCTTGTCGGATCAGTATGTTTTGCCTGACCCTGAGTAACATGTCTTGTCTGATCAGTATGTTTTGCCTGACCCTGAGTAACATGTCTTGTCTGATCAGTATGTTTTGCCTGACCCTAACTAACATGTTTTGTCTGACCCTGACTAACATGACTTGCCTGATCAGTATGTTTTGCATGCCCCTAACTAACATGTTTTGCCTGACCCTAACTAACATGTCTTGTCTGACCAGACGTTAGTCTTTCTTCCCTGAAGGGAAGGTAAAGGGAAGGGGGGAAGAGTGAAGTTTATTACAGATAACATTAATATCATAGATATAACACATAACACATATATTATAAATATAATACGGGGAAGAGACTAACGGCTGGTTAGGTAAAACATACTGGCCAAGACTCAAACTTCATCTCTCTACGCAGACCTCCCTCGAAACGGCTGTTTTCATGGTAGTCTGACTAATGATGTGGGGGATTGACGTGATCCTCGTAGTAGTAAACGACACGCAGATGAAGCGAAGCACAGCACAACCGCATGGAAGACCCCGGTCCACCTTCATCAGCACGCTCGGCATTTGAAGAAAATTACTATAAACCCATTAACTACCCCACATGTTAACCAGCCCCCTTAACGTAGCCCTGGGCAGTCCATGGTTAATTAATGTATACGACCTTTGACCCACTAACCAAATTCCAGGTGGCCTCTGGCCCATCATTTACAGCTACCTTTAATCTCATCTCATGCGACCCTAAGCTAATTAACTTCACCTTGACTGGTCTTGGTGTAAACTTCACATTAGCTGGTCTTAGTGTAAACCTCACATTAGCTGGTCTTAGTGTAAACTTCACATTAGCTAGTCTTAGTGTAAACTTCATATTAGCTGGTCTTAGTGTAAACTTCACATTAGCTGGTCTTAGTGTAAACTTCACATTAGCTGGTCTTAGTGTAAACTTCACATTAGCTGGTCTCAGTGTA
Organism: Ariolimax columbianus; assembly: GCA_036924085.1. Taxonomy (NCBI): domain Eukaryota; kingdom Metazoa; phylum Mollusca; class Gastropoda; order Stylommatophora; family Arionidae; genus Ariolimax; species Ariolimax columbianus. Next base: position 28,723,240 of record JAVGWX010000024.1, read on the forward strand.
AACTTCACACTAACTGACCTCAGTGTAAACTTCACACTAACTGACCTCAGTGTAAATTTCACACTAACTGACCTCAGTGTTAACTTCAAATCAACTTGTCTCAATGTAAACTTCACACTAACTGACCTCAGTGTAAACTTCAAACTAACTGACCTCAGTGTAAACTTCACATCAACTTGTCTCAATGTAAACTTCACATCAACCTGTCTCAATGTAAACTTCACATCAACCTGTCTCAATGTAAACTTCACAGCAACTTGTCTCAGTGTAAACTTCGTTTCAGCGAAGTCCAGTAGAAGAAACTTCTTTCAATCGAGCGACCCTTTTGTAAACTTCATTTTGAACGAGCTTTTCCAGTGTAGATTCCATCTTAGGTGACCGACCCCAGTGCCAACTCCTTTTTAAGTGATTGACTCCAGTGTCAACTTCATTTTAAGCGATTGATTCCAGTGTCAAGTCCTTTTTAAGTGACTGATTCCAGTGCCAACTTCATTTTAAGTGACCCAACCCAGTGCCAACTCCATTTTAAGTGACAGACCCCAGTGCCAACTCCGTTTTGTGATCGACCCCAGTGCCAACTCCATTTTAAGTGACAGACCCCAGTGCCAACTCCATTTTATTATATCGACCCCAGTGCCAACTCCATTTTATGATATCGACCCCAGTGCCAACTCCATTTTAAGTGACAGACCCCAGTGCCAACTCCATTTTATGATATCGACCCCAGTGCCAACTCCATTTTTTGCAGTCCGTAAAAGGAACTTCAAAACAAGAGCGACCAACCCTGTCGAGGAGGGGGGAGGGGGGCCGCTTATCAACCTCACCACTCCACCCCTAACCCTCACCCACCCACCCCATAATCGATCCCACTCAATCTGTAATCAAAATTACCACTAGTTCCAGAAGACCCCACTTTCGATCCAGATAAGAGATTGAGAGAGGATAGTTCCCAGCGCCGTTTCACAACAAGCCAGACCAATTACGTCATTAAGTGTATTTTAAAAACTAGACAAAGTCTCAACAATGCGAGATTATTGGCCTGGTTTAGTCGGTCTCGTGGGTTCTTGTTGCTCGCGCTCAGTGCGTGACCTTTGTCGGCGTTTACTTTGCTGCGGGGCACAGCGGCCTTTCTTATATCCTAAGACAGTTTAAAGGCACGTGGGATGGCTCCTCCTGGCTGTTGTGCAATGCCTGGATTCTGAGTAGGCTGATAGGGTGTGGTGGCCAGACTGTTGTAGCACACTCTTTTTGAATACGTGGGGGAGGGATTGGGGGAGGGGGACGTAATTAGTTAGTAAGTTTCAAGTAACCTTGACCTACGTCTTGGCTCATACTATCAGATTTCAAATGTTACTCAGAAATAACGCAGATATACGGACGGACAGACATACGGACAGACATACGGACGGACAGACAGACGAGCGGACAGACGGGCGGACGGTCAAGATTCAGACAGGCAGACATGTAAATAGAGAGCGACAGAGAGAGAGAGAGAGAAACAGGCGGATAGACAGACATATAAGCATACGGAAGGACAGACGGATAGACAGATAGACAGACATACGCCCACAGAGACAGATAGATAGATAGATAGATAGATAGATAGATAGATAGATAGATAGATAGATAGATAGATAGATAGATAGATAGATAAAGAGACGGACAGACAGAGAGAGAGATACATACAAACATTCAGAGAGAGAGACAGATAGACAGACAGACAGACAGACGGTCGGACGGACGGTCGGACGGGCGGATGGATGGCTACCTTCCAACCAACTGCTTCATCGTGTTATTCCGATGTCTGGTAAAACTTTCATCCGTATAAACAATGTTTGAATTGATTTGTAAAAAGTCTTCTTTTATTCCAAGCAGACTTTTCCCCACTGAGTCGGTTTGTGACCTGTTCTTAATGTCAAAGGTTAGAGAGTTCTGAATGTCAAAGTTAGCAATCCTAGCTCTCACAGTAACTACAGACAAGAAACAACAAAGTCATGGATGGATCTTGAGGGCCGTATGTTTCTTGACTACGGAATTGCCACTATCGACAGAGCCGAATGGGGAGTGGGGTGTTTTGTGGCAAAGATAAAAAAGCGAAAACAACATGTTATCTCTTAACGAAGGGGGGAAATGATAATGTCTGGTCAGGCATGTTAGTCAGGGTCAGGCATGTTAGTCAGGGCCAGATATGTTAGTCAGGGCCAGATATGTTAGTCAGGGTCAGGCATGTTATTCAGGGTCAGGCATGTTAGTCAGGGTCAGGCATGTTAGTCAGGGTCAGGTATGTTAGTCAGGGTCAGGCATGTTAGTCAGGGTCAGGTATGTTAGTCAGGGTCAGGCATGTTAGTCAGGGTCATGTATGTTAGTCGGGGTCAGGTATGTTAGTCAGGGTCAGGTATGTTAGTCTGGGTCAAGTATGTTAGTCACAGACATATATGTTAGTCAGGGTCAGGCATGTTAGTCAGGGTCGGGCATGATAGTCAGGGCCAGGCATGTTAGTCAGAGACAGGTATGTTAGTCAGGGTCAGGCACGTAGTAAGAGACAGACATGTTAGTCAGAGACAGGTATGTTAGTCAGGGTCAAGTATGTTAGTCCGGGTCAGGTAAGTTAGTCAGGGTCAGGCATGTTAGTCAGAGACAGGCATGTTAGTCAGATGCAGGTATGCTAGTCAGGGTCAGGTATGTTAGTCAGTGTCAGGTATATTAGTCCGGGACAAGCATGTTAGTCAGAGATAGGTATGTTAGTCAGTGTCAGGCATGTTAGTCAGGGTCGGGCATGCTAGTCAGGGTCAGGCATGTCAGTCAGAGACAGGTATGTTAGTCAGGGTTAGGCATGTTAGTCAGGTATATTAGTCAGGGTCAGGCATGTTAGTCGGGGTCGGGCATGTTAGTCAGGGTCAGGCATTCTAGTCAGGGACAGGTATGTTAGTCAGGGTCAGGTATGTTAATCAGGGTCAGGCACGTTAGTCAGGGCCAGGCAAATTAGTCAGGGTTAGGCACAACATACTGATCAGACATGTTAGTCAGGGTCAGGCATGTTAGTCAGGGTCAGGCATGTTAGTCAGGGTCAGGCAAACCATACTGGACTAGACCTTCACTTCGGCTTCCCCGTAGTCTTCCCTGGATCCGGATTGTTCTTCCTAGCATCCTGGACAACGAGGTGGGAGATCTATGTAATCCCCACAATACTGAGTGACAGGCATATGAAACCAAGCATAGCACTACCGCCTGAAGGACTCCAGTTTACCTTCTTCAGTACGCTCGGCAAGCAAGAACAACTACTTCAACCCGCCTGTCCTAATCGTTCTTGCCAGGGCGCACAAAAGAGTAGATCTACTAACTCTGGACATTCACAGCAACAACAAATTGTGAAAGAATTTGGGTCGGAACCACAAGGAAGATGAACAATAGTCAACAGCGTTTTTGTTTATGAAGGAATGAGTGAGGATAAAGCAGATACGAAAGAAGAATTCTTTGAGCTTATTGAAAATGATTTTTGTACCTATGCCAGTCATTAAGTAACAGCAATTTTATTATTAAGTGCAAGGACGCGTATGTACAAAGGAAAATCTTATTTCAGGGACGCAAAAATGGATATTTAGCAGTACTCCGTGTAGAGGTTGTGATGATAGAGCAGTTTGCGCATAGGTAATATAGCGTTCAACATGGCCCCCCTGCTGTCGACTTGCATAGCGCAAGAACAACGAGGCCTTATCCGTTTGTTTGTGGTCCGAGTGTGTGAAACTTTATGAAATCTACATACGAGTGAAAGTTTCTGAGTGTGTAGAACTTTCTGAAATCTACATACGAGTGAAAGTTTATGAGTGTGTAGAACTTTCTTAAATCTACATACGAGTGAACGTTTCTGAGTGTGTGAAACTTTCTGAAATCTACATACGAGTGAAAGTTTCTGAGTGTGTGGAACTTTCTTAAATCTACATACGAGTGGACGTTTCTGAGTGTGTGAAACTTTCTGAAATCTACATTCAAGTCAAAGTTTCTGAGTGTGTGGAACTTTCTTAAATCTACATACAAGTGAAAGTTTCTGAGTGTGTGGAACTTTCTGAAATCTACATACGAGTCAAGGTTCAGTATGGAGATATATTTTTGAGACAGACGAGAGTGTATGAAGGGGTAGAAGGATCTCAAAACGAAAGCCAGAACGTCATTGATGAACCGCGGCGTGGGAGACCGGCAAGCGTATGAAGTGACTCAGTGAACCAGAAGTCAGACCGGCTTTTTGACACAACAGGCAAGTCACTATTGATCAAATAACCCTATATTTCAACAAGTCATGGCGCTGCGCTCACACAATTGTCCATGATGACCTCGGTTGTCGGACAGTTTGTAGCAGATGGGTCTCAAGGAAGCTGACAACGAGGTAATGGAGGCGGTGACCAATTGAATACACATTATACAAACCTAGAGGACATGCACAAGCTAGTGGACAGGTTGCTTGGTTGGTTGATAGGTTGGTTGCTTGGCTGGTTGGTTGGTTGGTTGCTTGGCTGGTTGGTTGGTTGGTTGGTAGGTTGTTTTGCTGGTTGGCTGGTTGGTTGGTTGGCTGGTTGGTTGGTAGGTTGGTTGCTTGGCTGGTTTGTTGGAAGGTTGGTTGGTTAGTTGGTAGGTTACTTGGCTGGTTGGCTGGTTGGTTGGTTGGTAGGTTGATTGGTTGGTTGCTTGGCTGGTTAGCTGGTTGGTTGGCTGGTTTGATGGTTGGTAGGTTGCTTGGTTAGCTGCTAATGCCCACAATGGGTTGGTAACTCTTTAGTGGGCCCTGAAAATGAGGGAACTTATGACAGATTGTAGTAGCTGTCCTGACATCCCGAGCATGCTAATGAAGTGAACGGGTGTTTCAAAGGCGGTTGTGCAATACTTGGCTTCATCTGCGTGTCGCTCACTACTACGGGGATCACGTCGAACCTCACCTTGTTAGCCAGACTGTTGTCCTCGACAACAGCCCGTTTCCAGGACGACCAACTAGGAAGTCATATGAGGGTCTTGGCCAGTATATTTCTCCTGACCCTGGCTAACATTCTCTGATCAGTGTGTCTTGCCTGACCAGACGTTAGCCTCATCAGGTAGAAAAAGTGTGTTGCAAGGCATGGGACCTATGTCAACAAATAAGTCTGGGTCGCACTCATGTAAACATGTTACTTATAAAATTGATGTTACTTAATGTCTTCCCCTCGTGGGGACAGGAAAGAGTGATTGAGAGACGATGTGAAGATGATGAAGAGACAATATAATGCGTCTCCCGAAAGTCTACACTAGCAGAACCTGTTTATGACAACGTTTTTACAAGGTAAAAAAATAGGTCAAGATGGGTCACATGGCAACAACTGCCATTGGGGATGAAGATAACTTTTCATGGACTCAGCCGCAGCATGCGTGAAACGGGGTGGCCATTTGCCTTTCTTGCTGTTTATACCTTCCCCAACTCATAGTTCGGGTACCCATTTACAACTGGGTCGACTGGAGAAGCTGTCGTACCAGGAACGAACTGCGTCCGGTTTTTGTTCTGTCCGTACGTGGTTTCGAACCCTTGCACGTTGTAATCCCAGTATTAGCAAGCTCGCTCACTGTCAACTAGGCTACGCGTTCCACAAGAGCATAAATAGGTACATTCGTTGTGAACCAAGAAGAAATAATAACTCAAAAAGGATGAAGGACATGGTAGTGAGGAGAAAACGTGACCCAATCCATCAGCTCCACAGACCACCATCTTTCGCCTGAGAACTGGCATCTGCAGACTATTGGTTCAGCTCAGGTCAGGTCATCCCGTAACCGGTGAAGTCGTTTGGGCACACATGAAGACGTCCTCACAACCCCACGCCACCCTTCTCTGTTAGCGACCGCTGCGTCTGCGTCTTCTGGTCGGAGATTGGTCTTTTCTTTTATGTTGTCCTCCCATCTCTTTTTGGGACGGCCTCTTCGTCGTCTGCCTTGCACCTTTCCGTGGAGGATCATATTTGCAAGACCATTTGATCTCGATATGTGATCGTACCAAGCGAGTGTCCTTCTTTTAAAGGTGACTATTTTCTTCACTTGTATCTTCTTCTTCTTCTTCTGCGTACACAGTCAGACAGTAACCATTATTTTTTCGAAAAAAGCGGCGGTCATCCTGAGGATCTCGCTACTGCCATAGAGCTTGTCTTGCAGTTCCACTGGTAATGGCCACATCTGCTCTCTCTGATCCTCGTATGTCGGGCAGTTCTGCAGCAGATGTTCAGTGGTCATTTTACCAGTACCGCACGGGCATTCGTCGGTACTCCCTATCTTCAATTTGTTGAATAGGTGGTACCTCAGTCTGTTGTGGCCAGTGCGAAGTCTGAAGACAACGACCTGCTCTCTTCGGTTCAACTGGTAATAGGCATCGTTTTTGGTGTAACCAGTATGTTCGGTTTCCCATTTGGTCATGTATCTGGCTTTGATAAGACGTTTTGACTCTTCGTACGTCCTACTGGTATCTGTTTGTGGTAGTCTTGCACCTTCTTTTGCCAGTCTGTCTGCCTCCTCGTTGCCTTGGATGTTGCAGTGTGCCGGGACACACTGTACCACTACCCTTTTTGGTGCGGACTGCTGGCACAGTTTGCAGAGTGCTGCTCTTAAGTCATAAAGCTCAGTGTTTTTCTGGCTTTTTAGCGCTGTGACTACGGCGAGAGCATCTGTCAGCAGGACTATATGGCTCTCATTTTCACTGTGTGTCACCATTTCTTCCACTGCCGCCCTCAGTGCCTCTGTCTCCGCTCTGAAATTGCTTGTGTACTTACCAGTAGCGAATGACAGTGTTATTTTTCTGCCATTTGGTAGGTTCAGGAGTGCTCCTGCCCTTCCGTTCTGTGTAGTGTTTGTTACAGAACCGTCGGTGTATGCATGGGTCCAGTCCATGCTTGGGTAGCTTTTCGTTATGAAGCTTAGGGTAGTGTCTCTCCTTTCTTTTTCAGTCTGGCAGTTTTTGTTTGCAATACCTGGTATATTTTCTACCACCTCTGGAAATATATCCTGCCTCCAAGTAGGTTTGCGTGCAGTAGTGATGGGTTTTGGTGTTGTTAGTGCGTTTATGGGATCTTCGTGCATCTTTGCTTTGGCTATTTCTGCAAAGTTTCTCCGCTTTAGTTTCCCATTTCCCAAATTGTTTAGTCTTTGGTACATTGGGTGGTCCGTCAGTCTTCGGAGTTTCTCTGACTGCAGCTGGGCTCTGCAGTCTCTTCTATCGGTCATGGATTGCAGTTTTGTAATCTTTTCACTTCACTTGTATCTAAAACGAATTATTAAGAATAATACTCGGGAAATCTGGATGAACAGGTGGGCGACGGGAAGAACAGGTCGCAGTGTATTTAGCGAAATGTCACAGCCAAAAAGTAACGATGACATAAATAAACTATATAGAAGAAATCAAAGTCTCATCTTTCAGTTCCGAACAGGATACACCAGAGTCAAAAGCCAATTTAACCGCATCCTACAGAACTGCCAAATATACAGACACGTACAGTGACAAACCTGGCCAGAGGGAGCCGAGGTCACGCAGCAGCTGTGAGGCTGCTACTGTAACAGTTCCAGCCGGAGCATGAGGTCGGCAATTCTGGGAACAAAGGTACCTGAATGTGTGCTAAGGTCACTCACCGTCTCGACACTAAGTCTACAAAGGAAAACGGGTGGTTGAGGGGAAGAATGTGTCTGGTACAGGTAGGGTTTAGGAGCTGACCACTCTGGCGTTTTGATTTGGGCAGTGACGGGGTTAATTACAGCCAGAGGCCATCAGGTCTTGCTGAGACATTTTAGAGTGACAGCAATTCGGAGTGATTCGTTCCAATAACAACTAAGTGGAGGTAGATCCAAGCTAGAGTGATGGTTGGGTCAGAAAACCGACATAAGCCCACTGGACAGCCCTGATACTGAATGAGACTATATAATACTCGGCAAAGTTAAACTCAAAGAGACTGACCATGGAGAGAGAGAGAGAGAGAGAGAGAGAGAGAGCGAGAGAGAGAGAGAGAGTAACTGATAGCTGTTTCCGAAAGGAATGATAGTTTAGCTCATCGACTTACTAGATGAGCGATTGTTAGCTTGCTATTATTTGAGCAGGCTATTTTACGAATGTGTGAGAGATGGAATGAATTGCAGTGCGACTGAACCAGCATACACCTTTGAGTCTTGGCCAGTCTCTCCATAAGGTGTGTGTAAGGCATCATGTAAATAGAAGAGATCTGAATGTGCGTGTGGTGTGTGTAGGACACCGAGGGAATTATGTATGTTCTGGAGTATGTGTATGCGCAGATCGATTCAGTGTATCATCACATGTGAGTATACGTCGAAGAATATGAATGTGAAATGTCAAGATCACCTGCCTGAAGGGATCTGAGTGTGAGTGAATGCACAGAAGACGAGTTTGTGGGAGTATGGTGAGTGTGCAGATAAGGGAAGGCGAGTGTGGTGAGTGTGCAGATAAGGGGAGGGGAGTGTGGTGAGTGTGCAGATAAAGGGAGGGGAGTGTGGTGAGTGTGCAGATAAGGGGAGTGGAGTGTGGTGAGTGTGCAGATAAGGGGGGGGGGGGCTGTGGTGAGTGCGTAGATAAGGGGAGGGGAGTGTGGTGAGTGTGCAGATAAGGGGGTGGGAGTATGGTGAGTGTGCAGATAAGGAGGGGGAGAGTGTGGTGAGTGTGCAGATAAGGGGAGGAGAGTGTGGTGAGTGTGCAGATAAGGGGAGGGGAGTGTGGTGAGTGTGCAGATAAGGGAAGGCGAGTGTGGTGAGTGTGCAGATACGGGAAGGCGAGTGTGGTGAGTGTGTAGATAAGGAAAGGCGAGTGTGGTGAGTGTGTAGATAAGGGAAGGCGAGTGTGGTGAGTGTGCAGATAAGGGAAGGCGAGTGTGGTGAGTGTGCAGATAAGGGGGTGGGAGTGTGGTGAGTGTGCAGATAAGGGGAGGAGAGTGTGGTGAGTGTGCAGATAAGGGGAGGAGAGTGTGGTGAGTGTGCAGATAAGGGGAGGAGAGTGTGGTGAGTGTGCAGATAAGGGGAGGAGAGTGTGGTGAGTGTGCAGATAAGGGGAGGAGAGTGTGGTGAGTGTGCAGATAAGGGGAGGAGAGTGTGGTGAGTGTGCAGATAAGGGGAGGAGAGTGTGGTGAGTGTGTAGATAAGGGGGTGGGAGTGTGGTGAGTGTGTAGATAAGGGAGGGGAGTGTGGTGAGTGTGCAGATAAGGGGAGGAGAGTGTGGTGAGTGTGCAGATAAGGGGGTGGGAGTGTGGTGAGTGTGTAGATAAAGGGGTGGGAGTGTGGTGAGTGTGTAGATAAGTGAGGGGAGTGTGGTGAGTGTGCAGATAAGGGGAGGAGAGTGTGGTCAGTGTGTAGACAAGGGGGTGGTAGTGTGGTGAGTGTGCAGATAAGGGAAGGAGAGTGTGGTGAGTGTGTAGATAAGGGGGTGGGAATATGGTGAGTGTGCAGATAAGGGGGTGGGAGTGTGGTGAGTGTGAAGATAAGGGAAGGAGAGTGTGGTGAGTGTGCAGATAAGGGGGTGGGAGTGTGGTGAGTGTGCAGATAAGGGGAGGGGAGTGTGGTGAGTGTGCAGATAAGGGGAGGGGAGTGTGGTGAGTGTGTAGATAAGGGGGTGGGAGTATGGTGAGTGTGCAGATAAGGGGAGGGGAGTGTGGTGAGTGTGTAGATAAGGGGAGGGGAGTGTGGTGAGTGTGCAGATAAGGGGAGGGGAGTGTGGTGAGTGTGTAGATAAGGGGGTGGGAGTATGGTGAGTGTGCAGATAAGGGGAGGGGAGTGTGGTGAGTGTGCAGATAAGGGGAGGGGAGGGTGGTGAGTGTGCAGATAAGGGGAAGACAGTGTGGTGAGTGTGCAGATAAGGGGGTGGGAGTGTGGTGAGTGTGCAGATAAGGGGAGGAGAGTGTGGTGAGTGTGCAGATAAGGGGAGGAGAGTGTGGTGAGTGTGTAGATACGGGAAGGAGAGTGTGGTGAGTGTGCAGATTAGGGGGTGGGAGGGGGGCTGCTAGAACATTGCTTCAGTGTGATATTAATAAATCTGCCACCTGCTGTTTGCTATGTTATTTGATGTGTGTGGTCGTGGATGATGTGTATGCATGTGGTAACATTCTAGATAGCTAAGCCCCAGTGAAACCTGGACTCTGCCACTCCACCCTGTTCTGGAGAGGACTGTGGACTTCGTCCTAACGAAGGGACTGCTGATCTATCATGATCAAAAAGCGCGAACGCAGAAGAAGACTTCAAACAATGATCTACACGGTCGCGAGAAAATATTTATTTAAGAATGTGACATATTCTAAACCTGGATAAAGCCATAAATTGACCAGAATTGACCAGTTCCTGATGATAATGAAGAGAACAGCCGGCAAGATAGCAGCATCAAAAACAAATCTACAATTATGTTAAAAAGATAACACCAGAGAAGGAGAAACAAGAATAAGGGCATGGAAGGAAAGACAGACAGAAGTCAGAATCAGGGGCATACACGCTAAGAGAGTCAGAAGTTAGGACCAGGTACATACACGCTAAGAGAGTCAGAAGTTAGGACCAGATGCAAACACGCTAAGAGAGTCAGAAGTTAGGACCAGGGGCATACACGCTAAGAGAGTCAGAAGTTAGGACCAGATACTAGGGGCATACACGCTAAGAGAGTCAGAAGTTAGGACCAGGTACATACACGCTAATAGAGTCAGAAGTTAGGACCAGATACAAGGGGCATACGAGCTAAGAGAGCCAGAAGCTAGGACCAGATACGAGGGGCATACGAGCAAAGAGTGCCAGAAGCTAGGACCTGATACGAGGGGCATACGAGCTAAGAGAGCCAGAAGCTAGGACCAGATACGAGAGGCCTACGAGCTAAGAGAGTCAGAAGTTAGGACCTGATACCAGGGGCATACGAGCTAAGAGAGCCAGAAGTTAGGACCAGATACAAAGGACATACACGCTAAGAGAGCCAGATGTTAGGACCAGATACCAGGGACATAAACGATAAGGGAGCCAGAAGCTAGGACCAGATACCAGGTGCTTATAACGACATCAGTGGGCAGTACAAAGACACGTCTAGAAGCTCTCTGGTTAAAATTCAAGACTATCCTCAAAGCAACTGCAGCAGACGCACATGGTGACCTTCGAGCCAAGATGGATATGACGAGGACATTATAGTGGATGACGATGTCATCGAGCTTTTAATGGGGGGGGGGTGTGTGGGGTGGGTGGGGGGGGTGGGAGGGGGGGGGAGAGACAGAGAAATAATACTTTGATGTCAAGAATAATCATCATGTAGCATGCCCTTTATAGAACGTGGCTCCCATCACAGTCTGTCTGAAATCAAGTCTTTGCCTTGCCAAAACTTCAACCTGCGCCAGAGTCATACCCAGGCATTCCTGAATATGTTCGTGCCATCGTCTTCTTGGTCTACCACTTCCTCTTTTGCCTGGCACCATACCTTCCATCAAAGTTGTGTCTCTTGATGTTACCAAAGTATAACAATTATCCAGCCAAAATGGATTTGATAAACCAGTTCTCCTCTATGCTCAACGCTTGCCGAATGTCTACATTTGTCTTTTTCTCTGTCCATGGTATTCTGAAGATCTTTCTGTGCCATTTTGACTCGAGGGATTCGATTCTTTGTTTAAAGATTTGCTAATCGTCCATGATTCGCAGCCATATGCTCCCACAAGAAAAACACAGGCTATCAAGACTTTCATTTTTGTCGATTTGTGGGTGCTCTGCCATAATTTCCTAAGGCTGTTCAGCCGATGTATTGCCATGGCTAGTCTTTTGATTTATATGCCAAGACTTCCGCAGGAAAATCACAGAAACAAAGAGAATACGTGACACTCAGAAAAGAAGTCAACAACACAGTAATAACAACAACAACAATGACAACAACCACAACCCAGAAAAGACGTTCAATATCACACTGAATAAGAATGTCGAAGATATAGATAGGATGTTCTATTAGACCGCAAAGAAAATGAAATAGGAAAAATAATGAAGAAGATATCCAGAAGATATTCACATGACGCTAAAGGTGATGGGAAAGGAAATAGAATGCAGAAGATATCCAGAAGATATTCACATGACGCTAAAGGTGATGGGAAAGGAAATAGAATGCAGAAGATATCCAGAAGATATTCACAGGACGCTAAAGGTGATGGGAAAGGAAATAGAATGCAGAAGATATCCAGAAGATATTCACAGGACGCTAAAGGTAATGGGAAAGGAAAACGAATGCAGAAGATATCCAGAAGATATTCACAGAACGCTAAAGGTAATAGGAAAGGAAAACGAATGCAGAAGATATCCGAGAGGAAACTAAAGATAATGAGATAAGGAAAAGAATGCAAAAGATATACAAGAGGAACATAAAGATAATGAAAACAAAAATAACGAAGAAATAGATAATATGTTCTTCGGGATCTTAAAGATTACGGGAAGGAAAATAAGAGTGCCCGCTGAAATTGTTAAATGACAAACAAGATACTTTGCTTATCACCCGAAGGGAAATAATTGTTAGATGGACAGACTATATCTGAAGAGATTGGTGAATGTCGACCAAGTTCAAACGACAATAAAGATGAGGAAATCGATGACAGCGAAATAACAGCCTAATGGAGAAGCCGAAGGCACTACTGGAGAAAATGAAGCATGGCAGAGTAGCCGGGTATGATTGTTATAACACCAAGTGCAAGATAATGTCATGTGCATTGTTATTCCTGAAGATTTTCATAACTTCATTTAACATCTTTATACTGGTTTAGAAGACTGCAGAGTTTGCATACAACTAATTTCTTTTACATTTATTTGATATAAGAACTACGTGCATCCAATCTATTCTTAAGTGCATTAATTTACCCTGCCTCCACTTTTTCTTGGGGCAATGAATTACACGCATTCACCAATCTCTGACCCCAAATAAATGTCATAATATCTTATCTGGACCTTTCTTTAGGTAATTTGTAGCTGTACCATATTGTATATCAGTATTCATCTATGCTTGTGAGACATGGACAGCTACAGCTGACCTTGGAGAACATATGTTTCCGAAGACTTTTAAACGTCACGTACAAAGATCGAGTTACAAATGAGGGTATACGAAATAGAATTACAACAACAATGGGACCTTTTGAAAACATCTTGGCAACTGTCAAAAGAAGGAAACTCGCTTGGTACGATCACATATCGAGATCAAATGGTCTTGCAAATACGATCCTCCACAGAAATGGGCAAGGCAAACGACGAAGAGGCCGTCCAAAAAGAGGTGGGAGGACAAAATAAAATAATGGACCAATCTCCGACCAGAAGAGGCACAGGCAGTGGCCGCTGACAGAGAGGGGTGGCGTGGGATTGTGAGGATGTCTTTATGTGTGCCCCAACGACCTCACCGGTTACGGGATGACCTGACCTGACCATCTTTTGCTTGTAAGTGGCTTTATGTTGAGAAAAACGAATTTATCCTTTCCGCTGATCATCTTATAAACCTGTATTAAATCACCTAGAATTATTCTCTCTTCTAGACACTGTAGGCCGGTTTTTCTGAGTCCTTCTTCATAACTATAATTTTATAATCCAAATATCAGTTTTGTCGCTCTTCTTTGTATCCTTTCCAGCATGTTTATTTCTCCTCTACGATACGGATTCCACACCTGTACACAGTACTCTAATCTAGGTCTAACTAATGCTTTATACAGTTTGACTATCACTTCCTGGCTCCTATGTTTCCGAACAACCTGATCCCCACAGGGATTGAGAGATAACAATCATTGCAGAACAATGGTAAGAAGCACAGACAATCATGAATGTTTGCTTCATTGACTATGGAAAGGCGTACGACAGAGTAAAAAAGCAATAATACCCATTTCTCGCCTGTGCGAAATTTTGGGAAAGTGGTCTCAGGCTTAGATTATTCTGGTACCCAATATTTGAGAATGGGCAGACCATAGCCTACTGTAGATACGGGCCTTCTAACGCACGGAGAAACCCATTTGAAACGTCATATTCCACGGCTGACTAAGTAACGGAACTTGCATGTGTCAATTATCAGTGCAACTATAATAGCGTGTTTGGGAATCAAAGATGGGTATGCAGTTGGTTTTATGGCAGGATTCTGGGAAAGGATAATTTTGAACATTGTTTTTCTTGTGTTTTGTACCGTAAATTTGTTTTGTTTCTCGGTGTGGAGTGTGGATTGATTATAAACCTTGGCACAATATGAGTTCCGCTATTTAGTCATCCGTGGAATGTGACGTTTCAACAGGGTTTCTGCGTGAGTCAAAAGGATTACATCTACAGTAAGATGTGGATAGATCCTGGTGGCTGTTTTGCGTTCGATACAAACCCCGCACCAGCTAGGGACCAAACCCTGATCGTTCCGGATGCCGGTGCACTAACCGCTCAACCTTGCAGTCCAGAATGAGAAGATAATTACATATCTTGACTGCTGAAGCCAGATGTATTGGACCGAAAGGTGCAAATATTACAGTTAAGCTGTAAACTAGCGAGTTTAAGAACGAACGACAAAGAAGAAGACATATCTTGAAAACTTAGGTATGGATGGAAGAGATTTAGAATACGCAGTGATGCACACGGGAACTGTTTTTACTGAGGGCGGCAGACTCGACAGAGAGATGGAGACGAGAGTGCAGAGAGCAACCACTGTCACCTACCAGCCACCTCTACCACTAAAACACCCTAAGAGTTTCCTCTAAGCAAAAATGCAGATGATAAATAGTATCTTCATCACAACCCTGTGCTACTAGTGCCAGACATGGACATTGAATAAGGCACAGGAAATAAAATTTGCCACCTGCGAAAGGTCACTTACAACACCAGAAGAGACAGAATCACAAATATGAGTATTACGGGAGAAGGTTGGAACAATTCCCTGTCTACAAGTACATCGAGCAACAGAGAATGAATTGTTTTGTCACATTGTAAGAATGCAACCCGACCATACTGCTCATGCAACCTTCTACAGGAGAAATCAGGAAGAAGGGCTAGAGGTAGACCGAGGAAAAGGTCGATAGATAGCGTTAGCGAGACTTGCCTTAAAATGCGGGTAACTATTACTCAAGCCATGAGAGATGCCAAACACAAATACATACCACGACACTGGGCTACAACCAGGTGGAAAGTAAGACGATAAAGAAGAAGACAAACAACAAAAAGATGACTAGAAGAAGAAGAAGAAAAATGTCAGCAAAATATTACTGTAAAATCTAGCAAGCCTTACTCATCATGTATATGTGTAAAACGGGAGCCGGGTTATTGCTGTGGCTAGAGTCCTAGCTTCCCAGCCAAGGAATCGCAGTTCGGTCTCCAGTTGGCGCGGGTATTTTCCGATCACAAAACGGGTTCTGTAGTCGACCCACCCTAAAAAAAATCATGTTCCCCGAACAATCTGGAAAGGTAAATACTGACGGCGTGATGCTGACCACAAACCCCATTAGTGGTCCGTTGGTCAAAAACAAATATGGGCCTAATCCATTTTCCCAATATGCTCCACTGGAGTGTTAAAGAGGTCATGACTTTACTTGATTTATGTAAAGACAGGTGTATGACAGGGATGAGTACTGTCCCTTTGTTTGGTTAACATTTACACAAAACGAATTTATCGACAGAGAAAGGAAATGTCAAGAGACGTTATCAATGGATTATCAATAAATGATACCGGATATCCCAATGAAACAGATCTGCTGGTAGAATGAGAACAAGATGTACAGGAATTAGAGATTCAAGAAAGACAAAATGTCAAGTATATTGATTTGACATTAAGAGAAAATACGAAAACTTGTATCGTACAGAATGTAGACTTGGAATCCAATCTACATTTATAAATTGCCAGGCAAACATTGAAAGGGGGGAGGGGGGAGGAGTAACGATTGGTCCGGTAAAACATACTGATCTGACATGTTAGTCAGGGTCAGGTGAAACATACTGATCTGACATGTTAGTCAGGGTCAGGTGAAACATACTGATCTGACATGTTAGGGTCAGGTGAAACATACATATCTGACATGTTAGTCAGGGTCAGGTGAAACATACTGATCTGACATGTTAGTCAGGGTCAGGTGAAACATACTGATCTGACATGTTAGTCAGGGTTAGGTGAAACATACTTAATTGACATGTTTGTCAGGGTCAGGTGAAACATACTGATCAGACATGTTAGTCAGGGTCAAGTGAAACATACTGATCAGACATGTTAGTCAGGGTCAGGTGAAACATACTGATCTGACATGTTAGTCAGGGTCAGGTGAAACATACTTATCTGACATGTTAGTCAGGGTCAGGTGAAACATACTTATCTGACATGTTAGTCAGGGTCAGGTGAAACATACTGATCTGACATGTTAGCCAGGGTCAGGTGAAACATACTTATCTGACATGTTAGTCAGGGTCAGGTGAAACTTACTGATCAGACATCGTAGACGATGATTGCATAATTGATTTTGCTAGCGCTATTTTTAGTAAGGATTAACTGCGCTACATTTTATTATCACTCTCTCGTCTCGTGCCGCCCGACCCCAGTGGCAAGTCAAGGACAAGACGACTAGGGGGCGAGTACGAGATGCAGGGGACTCCGCATCAAGCACCCGTGAAAAAGACAGCGGACTCCGGAGTCGAACCCACACCACCTGATCACGAGGCCGATGGCTTAACCACTTCGCCACGGAATACCCACGAAATCAGATGTGTTATTGTCAGGTGAAACATACTGATCAGACTATGTTAGTCATGGTCAGGTGAAACATACTGATCAGACTATGTTAGTCAGGGTTAGGCAAAATATACTGGCCAAGATCCTCACTTTGGCTTCCACGCAGCTCTTCCTAGAAACGGGCTATTTTCCTGACAGCCTGGCTAACGAGATGAGGGATCGACGTGATCCACGTAGTAGTGAGTGACACGCTGATGAAGCAAACCATATCACAACCGCCTGGAGGACCGCTGTCATAACTATACCTTTATCAGCACGCTCGGGATGTGAGAAATGCTACGACAACCCGTCACGTAACGTCCTTTACGGGGCGCACACAACCGTAACCATACTCACTGTGGGCATTCAACAACAACAACAACCAACAACAACCAACAACAATAACAGCATGTGATTGCTAGCCCCATTTATGACCTCACTGTGGGAATTGAGACGCTAGTTTGGTCATGCACAACGTATCGAGCAGGGCATTACGCCAGGTTCAGGCACAATACACTGACCACTGCCACAATCTGTCTTACGTGTAGCCTTCCCTGGAAACAGGCTATCTTAGATGTAGTCTGGCTGACGATATATGAATCGAAGCGATCCCCGTAGTAGTGAGCGTCGAGCAAATGAAGCGAGGCATAGCACAACTAACGCGCAAGCCGTAGTTCAGAAAGTACGGAGGGGAAGGCTTAGGTACGAATAGGTTTCAGCTGTTGAGGGTTCAAACCTCCAGGGGTTGACGTAGATCTACTGTCCTGCTCACTCCGGGGTTCAGAGCAACGAAAGAGCTGACATCATGGCTTCACAGCTCCCATCGTGGACACGTTAGTGATGGGTAGAAGGGACATTTTGAAATCAAGCAATGACCGCCTGCTGGATGAGGACACCGCAATAGATGAAGCAGCAATCCACAGACTGCAAAATTTCGACATTAAACGAGGTACGAGCGGAGTGGGGAGCATGAGAGGACGGAGCAGGAGAGTGTACAACCAGCGAGCTACAGGTACCATCAGCATCCATCCAGACCCATGTACTGAGAAAGACTGAGCACCTATGTGTATTCCCGGAATGCAGTGACGTCGATACTTAGAAACAAAACCAGAAACAGAATATCACAACCCCCTCATCAGCACACGCGGGATATGAGCAAACCTACCACAACCCACCACGTACCACCCTCTTCAGTGCACACAAACTTACCCCCTATGGGCATTGTACGGCGATAAGGTTACAGCGCCCTAAATCTCCCGATGACCCTCCACCACTCCTACAACCCGGGCGTGTCTGCGATGTGTTCCCCGTAAAATCAACTCATTCGTCTCCCATCACAACACATTCACAACAGACTCAAGATGTTCTTGACAAAAGCCCAAAAGAAAGTAAAAACCGCAAACAATGTTCATTCCTTTCGCAAAATGTAAGGAACATAAATTTGCACTCTATCAGCACACTCATTTGTCCCGCAAAAACTCTTGGGGACTGGGACACGTGACACGGGACTCTTTAATGGGAATGGCATTGTCGATTGCTTTCTCGTGCGTGCTGTGTAGGCTATTAATGGAATATTCATTTCTCATATCGTAAGAACACTCAGATAAATAATTGCGCAGTACAGGAAGGTCTCTTATTTGTTCTGTAGATCTTTCTCTGTTGATATTGTCAGTGTGTTTCTGTTTTCATGTTAGAGAATGCGTATGGATCGCTTTTTGTGTAGTCAACTTCTTCTTATTCTTCTTCTCCTTCATCTTCTTCTTCTTCTTCTTCTTCTTCTTCTTCTCCTTCTTCTTCTCCTTCTTCTTCTTCTTCTTCTTCTTCTTCTTCTTCTTCTTCTTCTTCTCCTTCTTCTTCTTCTTCTTCTTCTTCTTCTTCTTCTTCTTCTTCTTCTTCTTCTTCTCCTTCTTCTCCTCCTTCTTCTTCTTCTTCTTCTTCTTCTTCTTCTTCTTCTTCTTCTTCTTCTTCTTCATCTTCTTCTTCTTCTTCTTCTTCTTCTTCTTCTCCTTCTTCTTCTTCTTCTTCTTCTTCTTCTTCTCCTTCTTCTTCTCCTTCATCTTCTTCTTCTTCTTCTTCTTCTTCTTCTTCTTCTTCTCCTTTTCCTTCTCCTTCTTCTTCTCCTACGTCTTCTCTTTCTTATTTCCTTCTTCGTCATCTTCTTCTCCTCCTTCTCCTTCTTCTTCTTCTTCTTCTTCCCCTTCTCCTACTTATTCTTCTTTTTTCTTCCTTGTTCTTCTTCTTCTCCTTCTCCTCCTTTTCTCCTCCTCGCCATCCTCCTACTCTTCCTCCTCCTCCTATTTTTCTCTTTTTTCTTCCTCTTCTTATAGAGAGGGATAGACTAACGTTCGGTCAGGCACAACATACTGGACTGGACCCTCACCTCGGCTTCCTCGTAGCCCTCCCTGGAAACGGCCTGTTTTATAACATCCAGGCTAAGGAGATGAGGAATCAACGTGATCCCCGTAGTAGTGAGAGACACGCAAATGATGCCAAGCATAGCACAACCGCCTCGAGGGTTTGTCTCCACTGTCTACCTCAGCTTGACACTCATCCCCCCCCCCCCCCAACACGTGAATAAGTACATCTACTTAGGCCAAGACGGGGTCTCTGCGGCGTAGTGGGCAAGTCGTTTACTTCGTGTTCAGACGGTCGGGGTTCGAATTCGAGCTCTGACGGTCGGTTCATGATGTCAGTTTTGTGTCCGGAGATACCTGGGTTCATCGCTGGGGTTCATGATTTGTGGGATGCTCTCGTGAAGCGGAACATCGCTCGACTGCTGGGTGATGCCCCCAGGACCTCTTGGGGTCACGGGAAATACAAGACACGGGAGTTGAAAAACATGGTTGTATACAAACTCTTGTGAGCTTTCTAAACCAGTATAATAAAGTTAAGTATAGTTAAGTCGGGGATATGTTGGGATACGATCTGAATATTTTGTGTAGGGGTTGGCTTGGCTTCATTCGTTCTCAATCTCCCACTACCAAACACTGAGAGGGCTTAAGTAGCAGAGTGTAGTCCAGTGAAGGAAATGCGTTGTGTCGTAGTTTACAGCTTCACTGCGATATTTGCACCTTTCAGTCCAACACATACGACTTCAGCAAGTATTTTTTTAGTACCAGGTTAGCATTCCCTCTTCGATCCCTTCTCCTTAGCCAGTCTGTCCTGTTGCAGTCTGTTATCCAGGATCACCGCGTGGAGGTGTAGAAGGGTCTTGGCAGCTGTGGTTCGCTGGCCCTGTCGCTAGCAGTCAGCTATGGGTCGCTGACCACTGCAGCTCATGCGCTGCTCCGCATCTTGGTCCAATTTTGTGTATAATAGTGTACTTGTTTTACCCCGATATAGGAACACCGGCCCATACAAGCTTCTTTACTCGTGGCCAGAACCCATACATACGAATGTAAGCTCAGTTTGAGAGAATTTTTCTAGCATAATCTTTAAACGAACCAGTCGGTCTGTTTCTCTTTATTTCTTTGCGTTCAGGATCTTTTGGTCATGCTATATCTGCAGGCCAGTCGCCATGATGGAGTCTGTGGTCTTCACCAGGTCGGAGCGGCTGCCCCAGAGCTTTTGTCTCAGCTCCGCACCCTCTGGCCAGGTCTGGCATCTCATTTTTCTATAGATTCGGCATTCCTGTAGGATATGCTCAGGGTTCTGGCCTCCTGTTCCACACAGGCACTCATCGGTGTGTGAGATCTTCAGTCGGTATATATGTTCTATAAGTCTGCAATGTCCAGTTCTCAGACGAAATAAGGTAGTTTGTTTGTTTCTTTTGAGTTGGTGAATTGGGTCTGCTGTACTGCTTATGTTTTTGTCTTCTCTCCATTGATTTCTAGTTCTGTTATGTTCTAGAAATCGACTTCACTGCACTCTGGGCATATCCATAGGTGCTGAGTCTCTCTCAGCAGATGGCGCAAAGTGTGGATGCTGATGGTGCCTGTAGCCTGTTGGCTGTACACCTTCCTGTTTCGTCCTCGCATGTTCCCTAATCCACTGAATCCTAATCTGATTCCTAAATGCGGCAGCCTGTGCCTTGAAGACTCATCCAAAGCAGTGTCGTTCTCCAGCAGGTGGTCCTTGATAACCGTCACTATGTCACCTTTATCCATGTCCACTGTGCCTGGTATGGGTGCGTATGACGCCAAAAAATCAGCTCGCTTGTTGACCGGAACCCTGGCGTGATCAGGACAGTAGATCCACACGAGCCCCTGGAGTTTTGAGGTCTCCAGCGCTGCTATCCACTCATGTTGTAGCCACCCATTATGCACCTTCCGAACAGAACATAACTGATTTCTGGTGATGTTCTTAATTTCTCTGTATGGTACTCTGTCTGTTTCTAAATTGACTCAACGTTCTTTAAACGCCATACATAGCACGTATGACAGAGACCAACTTTGTCCACTTTGATCTGTGTGACGCCACTTTAATCAATCCATGTATGCTGTTCAAGCCCATGGTGGAGTCCTCTCTGACGATAGTTGTGCGAAAAGTTTCTTTCGGTCTTTCCTCTTTTCCTGCTGCCAGGTGGTGACCACATAAACGCTTGCAGAGGAAGTCTGTTGCTGTCCATTTTTAGAACATGTCCGATCCTGCCAAAGACGGATGTGTCGGACCGAAAGGTGCAAATATCACAGTCAAACTGTAAACTAGCGACACAACGCAAATCCGTTCTCCGGACTACATCCTGCTACTTGCAAAGCCCTGTTCAGGGCTTTGTAGCGGGAGATGGAGAATGAACGCAGAAGAAGAAGAACACGTCCGATATATGGCCACTGTTTTTTCCTGATGAGTGTTGGATCAAATTGTTGATTGGTGTCTTCCTTTACTGTTTTGTTGGTTGTGAATTCCTTCCAGCCAACATTCAACAGTTTTCTAAGATACTTATTCTTCAATGCATTTAGTCTTTTTTTTCTAATGATTTTTTATTTTCCAGCATTCACATTCATTTGTGAGTATTAACAAGTGGTAAGTTAGTTAGTTGCCCATCTCAAGCGAAGGTGGCGACAGCATCAAGTAGCTTTTGTCTTGATGATGTAACTTGCGCTGTATTTGGATTATAGTGAGGAAGAAGATGCGCTGGTCATCAACCTCACTCTCTGGTCCCAAGCTACCTTGGACCAATGGCAAGACATAAGTCAAGACGACTCGAGGTAATTCAGGATGCAAGACCTCTAACCAACCTCAATTGAGACCAGGGTGAAACCTGTGTGGCTCGAGCCCACACTGTTTCAGTACATCGCTTTGATAAGCGAGTGTCTTACCCCTCGACCACAGCGATTCCCTCTGCCGCAATGCAATACGTTAAAAGTTCAACAACATGAGCTTGGCGTGGTCGCTCAATGATTTCAATTTCCAGATGTTTGTTAGTTGGGTTAAGACCCCTGTGGCTAGAGCAATGCGACTAAACATTTCCTTAGCGGTATCTCAATCATAAACCACTTTCTTACCCGATATAGGAATTGACTGCACGCCATATTTTCCTTCAATTTGATTTCGTTAGTCAAGTATAACCCAGCTCTTTGGAATTGTTCATCTGTTACATTTGTGTTTGTACATCCGAAGTTAGGTATAAAGCTTAAAGAACGAGTTAGTCTCGCAGTTTGAAAGACAATCAGATTGGATTTTGTCTAAGGCCTGGTTGTGAGTTAAAATAGGCCTCAAGCTAGGCCTACTAAAATTAACAGTTTGTACAATTCTTAAGGCTCAGGGGAAATTGTTGGAGAAAATGAAAACTGCTACGCAGAAGCATTCTACTTTTCTTGGCGTTTTGTTATGTGGTGTTGTAGTTTAAAGCGAAGCTGTGATATATGTATCTTTCGGTTCGTCGTAACCGATTTCAGCATGGCATCTTTTAGTCTAGGTTTGTCATCCTCTTCTTCTACTTTTTCTTCTTCTAATTCTATTTTTCATTTTCTAATTCTTCTACGGGTGACACCGACGGGTTAGCGGGCAAAGACGCAGAGCTCTGGGATTGGGTCAGAAGGCTTCACGAAGCAGCTCTTGCCTATGATATGGAGATTAACGCTGAAGAAACAAAATTAATGACCAACAACGCCGACTGCTTCAACAGTAAGATAGAAGCTAATGGTCAGGAACTCGAAGTGGTTGACCGTTTTAAATATATTTATTCGATTGTCAGTGATGAAGGATCAAAATGGGAGGTGTTGACCAGAATAGGACAGACAATAGCGGCGCTTGAAGGGCTTAACAAAATCTGGCAAGATAAACGGTTATTCAAATGCACGAAGGTCAGATTAATGCATACATTGGTCCTGTTTATGCTTGTGAAACATGGACAATTACAGCTAGTCGCCTACACACCAGCCCTCATAGCCTCCCAGGCACCAGGCCGTGCAAAAATACACGTGGCTGTGTTACCTGCCCTCGTGTCATCTTTTCTCGCTCCATCACCTTTCCTAAAGCAGAATTCTTCATAAAAGAGGGATTCACATGCAATTCCCGTAACTTCATCTATTCTATCATCTGCCGCCAGTTTGGTATGACATACATTGGGGAAACTGGTATGGAACTGCGGGAGCGTTTCCGCCAACACCTCAACGACATCCGCAAACGCACTGGTTCCCCAATTGCCAGCCACTTCAATGGTCCTGAGCACCGGGGTAAGGCTGACGTTAGTGTCACTGGTCTAGTTTCTTGCTTCTCTGACACCGGGGTAAGGCTGACGTTAGTGTCACTTGTCTAGTTTCTTGCTTCTCTGACACCGGGGTAAGGCTGACGTTAGTGTCACTTGTCTAGTTTCTTGCTTCTCTGACACCGGGGTAAGGCTGACGTTAGTGTCACTTGTCTAGTTTCTTGCTTCTCTGACACCGGGGTAAGGCTGACGTTAGTGTCACTTGTCTAGTTTCTTGCTTCTCTGACACCGGGGTAAGGCTGACGTTAGTGTCGCTGGTCTAGTTTCGTGCTTCTCTGACGATCGTCATCGATTCGCCCTTGAGAATAGACTTATCTCTAGCATGGGCTGTCTCCAACCACATGGCATTAATATCTTCCATACCTTTTCTTAAAACCTCACACTGGACCCATCAATCTGTCTTCCTTTGCCCCTTCCGCCTCCCCCATTCTTCTATCATTTCTCCCCCCCCCCCCCCTCCTATACCAATCTCACGCCCTCCCGGCTTTTATTGCCTTCTCTTTGTTCTCCCATCTGGACCACTATTTGGCCACCATTGGCTTATCCGGCATATTCCCCCACTTTGTGTTTGACCTCTCCGATTCAGTTTCAATCAAGCGTCTGGCACAACCGGTCGCTTAGACAGACTGGGTCTTCTATCAGAAACAGATGAGTTGACCATTGTTTCTTATATGTTGATTTGTTAGTTCGGTATTGTTGTCCCTGATGAAGGCCTATTGGTCGAAACGTAGGTTCTGTTTATATTCTCGTCTCGGTGCGGTATCTGACCATATCCGTTTTTAAATTTTGATTAAACTCAACCTTAATCAACTTTTACAAGTTTTTTTCATGTTTTTTTCCCAGTAATTGGAGATGAGATGTTTCCTAAGACTTCTAAACGTCCCATTCAAAGACCTGAGTTACAAATGAGGAAATACGAGAAAGAATGAAAATAGCAATAAATCCTTTTGAAGATCTCTTGGCAACTGGCAAAATACGTAAGCTCGCTTGGTACGGTCACATATCGAGATCAAATGGTCTTGAAAATAGGATCCTCCACGGAAAGGTGCATGGCAGACGACGAAGAGGCCGTCCCAAAAAGAGATGGGAGGACAACTTAAAAGAATGGACCAATCTTCGACCAGAGGACGCACATGCAGCGGCTGCTGACAGAGAGTGGTGGAGTGGGAGAGGTCTTAGTGCGTGCCTCAACGACCTCCCGGTTACGGGATGACTTGACTTGAATTCTTCTTATTATTTTTCTTTGTCTTCTTCTATTTCTTCTTTGTCCTGAGAAGGACGTTGTTTTAGGTTGTGTTGCAGTTTTTGGCGAACCTGTGATACCTGCGCCTTTCGACCCGTTACAACCGATTTCAGCAGGGTATTTTTTGGTTCAAGAATGCCTTCCCTCTTCTATCATTTTTCTCTTAACCAGACTGCATAGCAGCAGCCTGTTTCTAGGGCCGCAACTTGGAGTCGGAATGCAGTCTTGGTCAGCGCCAGTTCGCAGGTCCTGATACAAGCAGCTAGCTATGAGTCGGTGTCGGCTCTCCCACTGCTACGTCCCCAGACCCCCCATGGGCATACTAGCGATTAGAATGCGGGGCGACCAAATTGGCATGACTCAAGCCTTAAGTATTTTAATTTATGACCAAATGTGCCCCAATATCCATGTATCCACAGGCATTGTCCAGACTAAAGAGCTATCTTTTTTTAATACATTGAAGACTGAATAGGGGCCTTACATCCGGAGAAGGAAAACTTCGAGACTAGCAAGAGGCGGGTAGAATAATTTAAGGCAAGACCATGCTTACGATAAAGGTCAGTCTCATGGCAACAGCTGCCGTCGGGGATGAAGATACCTTTTCATGTACTAGGCCGCAGACTATGTGAGGTCGGGTGGCCAGTTACCTTCTTTGCTATTCTTAGCTCTCCCAACTCATACGTCAGATACCCGTTTACAGCCGGGTCGACTGGAGGAGCCGTTGTATCAGGGACGGAACCATGCCTCGGATGTGTTTCTGTCCGTGGTTTCGAACCCTGCGGAGGTGTAATCCCGGTCTAGCCTACAAGCTCACTGTGTCGACTAGGATACATGTCCCATGAGACCAATTTATGTAGTGTGAAAGTCAATAAGTTCGACTATCAGGAGGAGGCTGGATTTGAGGATGAGGCTCGATTTAAAGATGAGGCTGGATTTGAGGATGAGGCTGGATTTGAGGATGAGGCTGGATTTGAGGATGAGGCTAGATTTGAGGTTGAGGCTGGATTTCAGGATGAGGCTCGATTTGAGGATGAGGCTGGATTTGAGAATGAGGCTGGATTTGAGGATGAGGCTGGATTTGAAGTTGAAGCTGGATTTGAGGATGAAGCTGGATTTGAGGATGAGGCTGGATTATAGAATGAGGCTGCACTTTAAGATGAAGATGGATTTGAGGATGAGGCTGGTTTTGGGGATGAGGCTGGAATTAAGGATGAAGCTGGATTAAATAATGAGGCTGGATTTTAAGATGAAGGTGGATTAAACTATGAGGCTGGATTTTAAGATTTGACGATTAGGCTGGATTTGAGAATGATGCTGGATTAAAGAATGAGGCTGGATTAAGACGAGGCTAGACTAGAGGATGAGGCCTGGTTTGATGACGGGACCTGCTTTGATGTTGAGGCCTGATTTGCAACAAATTGGCTTGAAGTTTGAGGCTGTACTTACGGCAGACTTCTTTATTCACTAAACGTTCATCTCTCTCACCTACACATCCATTTTCCAGTTTCACTCACTCATTTCAGTCAGTGAATTCACGAGACAAACAAAGGTAAACTATCAGCAAGCCTCGATACTGAAACATGCTGTCCACTTAACAGACGCTGATAAACAGGCGGATCATCCTTATGTTTCGTTTAAAAAATAAAAAATAAAAATGTTACTGTGCCTCGGGTTTTTTCCCCATTTTAGCTCGGTCTCTCTCGGCAGATGGGTACCCCGTTTGTCGAGAGCGTGCACAAAGCACGAACTCCGTTGCTCCAGCGATGAACCCAGGGATCTACGGAAGAAATTGACATCATAGACAGACCGTCGCAGCTCGAAATCGAGCACAGAGCTTCTGAACACGAGGCAAACGGCTTGACCACCTGCCACAGAGCATTATGTTCGTTATCGGTGTCAAACCTGGGCCTCATTAAATAGACACAAGCGTCAGTTGCAGGAAGATAGATAACTCGTGACTTCCAAATTCGGAACAGGAAGTTGAAGAATATGGTGGGGAGTTTATCGGGTAACTGGGAAGGACACTAACGTCTGGTCAGGAAAAAAAACATGCCGATCAGACGCGTTAGTCAGGGAAAATATACTGATCAGATGTGTTAGTCAGGGTCCAGCAAAATATACTGATCAAACGTGTTAGTCAGGGTCAGGCAAAATATACTGATCAGACGTGTTAGTCAGGGTGAAGCAAAATATACTGATCAGACGCGTTAGTCAGGGTCAAGCAAAATATACTGATCAGACATGTTAGTCAGGGTCACGCAAAATAAACTGATCAGACGTGTTAGTCAGGGTCAAGCAAAATATACTGATCAGACATGTTAGTCAGGGTCAAGCAAAATATATTGATCAGACATTGTTACTCTTGTGATGCGTTTGTCATCCTGATGTTCGTCCATAACATGTAATGAAGCACACCATCTTTGTCCAGTCGTGTGGACGGTCTTTTCTCTTGCTGTGTCCGCCGAAATGGGTGACTTGTCCGGTGATTTGGTTTAAAGTGAGAAAGTATCTGCGGCTTTTGTAAACCTCGCTCTCTGGTCCTGAGCTACCCTTGAACAGTGGCAAGATTATATCGAAACGACTGGAGATTGCACAGGAGGCAGATTTTTCCGCAAAGTTAACTCCCGAAAGCCGAGGAGAGGGAAGGGGTGACATCTAACGTTGTTTGTGGTATTTTTTCCATAATCGCAAGAGGTCGTACGGACATCACTCGGCGTGTGACTGAGTTGGGTATCTCTCCCGGGCTGTGTTTCAGTCCATTACAGTCTCGTCTAAATTTCAGATACAAAAACTGTAGGTCTCTGCAACTAGGACGAATTGTGCCAATCTCGTACAGTTCAGTCGTGGAAACTAGACTGTGAAAACGCGACACATGTATAAGAGTAGTGCTGTTCATATAGGCGATCACCAGATCAGGATAATAGGACAAAAGAAAACAAAAAAAGAACGAATTAACCAGTCCAAATGAAAAACAACAGCACGTTTCCGTGAACAGGTGTAAATCGCCGACTAGTGGTAATTCCCGGTAAATCCATTGTCTGGCGGCATCTATAATGAACTAAAACAGCAGAGCAATGTAGACCCGCAGCCGATTACATCGCCATCTATGCCTCTGCGATAATATGTCATTCTATCCCCATTATGAACCAAAGTACCCATTTACAGCTTGATAGACTAGAACATATCGAGGCAGAAATCAAACCGTGAACAGAAGCATTAAGCATGCCTCTCTGCTCCTGGGACGTTCGAATCTAGACATATAAAAACGCACTTTGCACATTAACTCTATTCATACATCGGACTAACCACACAACTAGCGTTATTTTACGTCAATTATATAACAACCTCATACAAGCTTTCTCAAACGAAATTGACGCTCTCTAAACACCAGATAAGTTTATTTAAATAAATGAAGCAAGCGTTAAGGGTAAATGAAACCAGAAGGAAGATACAGTCCACACTGAATATTCACTAAGTCTCACGCCCCTCAACAAAGACAGCTTTCACGGTTGGAACAAAACTGGTGATGTGTGAAGGTCCTGTGACGCATTTGGTTTCAGTTTCATTCCGAGACTCAGTAAATTGACTGTGTTTGTAGTTAATTGTTGGAGTGAACGGACCAAAACGTTTCCAACAATTTGTAGAAAGTGCAGCGAACGATATATTTGTGTACAGACAAGAGTTTAAATTGTACCTGAATGAGTAATTAGTCCCCTGATTGACGTAGAACTCAGTGTCGTGTTGTTTTAGTGCTAAGTGCATGTCTGTATTGCATGGTAAATGTGTCACTTCAGAGGGAATCCTTGTCAAAGGTTTCTAACATACACTAGTGTTTGTGTCCGTGTTTGTTTGTTTTTCAATTTCTTTTTTTCCCCTTTAAATTGATGCAGTTTTTGTTGATCTTCTTTTGTCGTCTCATTTGCTACCGGATTGTAGCCCAGTGTCGGGGTATGTATTTCTTTCTCGTCTCTTGTGTGGACAGAGTAACATTCCCTCCAGTTCATGACAGGTCTGGTAATAAAGACTAATGTCTGGTCACGCAAAATATACTGATCAAACATGTTAGTCAGGTTCAGGCAAAATATACTGATCAAACATGTTAGTCAAGTTCAGGAAAAATATTCTGATCAAACATTTTAGTCAGGGTCAGGAGAAATATACTGATCAGACATGTTAGTAAGGTTAAGTTTAGGTAAAATATACTGATCAAACATTTTAGTCAGGGTGAGGCAAAATATACTGATCAGACATGTTAGTCAGGATCAGCAAAAATATACTGATCAGACACGTTAGTCAGGTTAAGTTAAGGTAAAATATACTGATCAGACATGTTAGTCAGGGTCAGGCAAAATATACTGATCAGACATGTTAGTCAGGATCAGGCAAAATATACTGATCAGACATGTTAGTCAGGGTCAAGCAAAATATACTGATCAGACATGTTAGTTAGGACCAGGCAAAATATACTGATCAGACATGTTAGTCAGGTTAAGTTAATGTAAAATATACTGATCAGACATGTTAGTCAGGGTCAGGGAAAATATACTGATCAGATATGTTAGTCGGGGTCAGGCAAAATATACTGATTAGACACGTTAGTGAGGGTCAGCCAAAATATACTGATTTGACATGTTAGTCAGGGTCAAGCAAAATATACTGATCAGACATGTTAGTTAGGGTCAGGAAAAATATACTTATCAGACATGTTAGTCAGGGTCAGGCAAAATATACTGATCAGACATGTTAGTCAGGGTCAGGCAAAATATACTGATCAGACATGTTAGTTAGGGTCAGGAAAAATACTTATCAGACGTGATAGTCAGGGTCAGACAAAATATATTGATCAGTCATGTTAGGCCAGGTAAAGGCAAAACATACTGGCCAAGACCCTCTCCTTGGCTTCCTCGTAGACCTTCTTTTTGAAACGGGCTGTTTTCATGGTAGCTTGGAGAACGAGGTGAGAAATCGACGTAGTAGTGAGCGACACGCAGATGATGCCAATCATAGCACAACCACGTGGAGGACCACGGTCCACCTTCATCAGCACGCTCGGGATGTAAGGAAAGCTACTGCAACCCCACACTTAACGAGCTTTTCAGGGCGCACATAAAAGTAGACCTACACATTGTAGGCATTCGAAACAACAACAACGACTGCAGGTTTCATTTACGTTCTCTATCCACCTTTTCCTTGGTCTACCTCTCGCAATATTTAGTGATGTTCTCCTGTAGAAGGTTGCTTGATCAACGTGGTCTGTTTGCATTCTCACAATGTGTCAAAACCAATCACTATCACCATCACCACCACTATCACCATCACTATCACCTTCCCCATCACCATCACTATCACCATCACCACGACTATCACCATCACCTTCCCCATCACCATCACCACGACTATCACTATCAATTTCCCAATCACCTTCACTATCACCATCACCACGACTATCACCATCACCTTCACTATCACCATCACCATCACTATCACCATCACCTCCACTATCACCATCACCACCCCTATCACCACCACCACTATCACCACCACTATCACCTTCACTACCATCTTCACTACCACCACTTTCACCATCACCACCACTCTCACCACCACTCTCACCACCACTATCACCTTCCATACTACCACTATCACCATCACCACCACTATCACCATTACCATCACCACCACTATCACCATCACCACCCCTATCACCTTCACTACCACCTTCACTACCACCACTATCACCATCACCACCACTATCACCACCACTATCTCCTTCATTACCACTACTATCACCATCACCATCACCTTCACTACCACCTTCACTACCACCACTATCACCATCACCACCACCATCACCATCACTATCACCTTCACTACCACCTTCACTACCACCACTATCACCATCACCACCACTCTCACCACCACTATCACCTTCACTACCACCACTATCACCATCACCATCACCACCACTATCACCATCACCATCACTATCACCTTCACTATCACCTTCTTTACCCCCACTATCACCATCACCATCACCAGCATCATGATACCATCATTGGGGAGAGGAGACTGGCATACAGAAATGACTATCTTAGTCACAGTCAGGAAAGGCATACAGACCAAGTAGTCCAACCCTACTTCTAGGCAGTTCTCTCTTGAATCAGAGTATGGATAACACGGTGGATGACCAACGTGATTCCTGCAGTAATGAGCGACACGTAGATCAAGACAAACGTAGCTCACATGACATGGTGAATCTCGGTCCACCTTCATCGGCATGCTGTAATCCTATTTATAATCCTAAATTTAACTATAAAACTAACCCTAATCCTAAATCTAACTATAAAATTAACCCTTATCCCAAATCTAACTACAAATCTAGCCCTAATCCTAAATCTAACCCTACCCCTAACACTAATTGTAAATCTAACACTAACCCTAACCCTGATCTTAAATCTAACCATAACCCTAATCCTAAATTTCACTCAAACCCTAACCCTAATTCTAAATCTAACATTAATTCTAAATCAAACCGTAACGCTAACCCTAACATTAAAACTATCCCTAATACCAACCCGAACCCTAACCCTAATACCAACCCTAACCCTAATACCAACCCTAACACAAATCCCAAACCTAACACTAACCCTAACCCTAATCCTAACTCTGACCCTAAACCTAAATCTAACTCTAACCTTAACCCTGATCCCAACCCTAACAATAATCCCAACCCTAACCCTAAAGCTAACCCTAAACCTAATCCCAAAGCTAACCCTAATCTTAAATTTAATTATAACCCTAAATCTAGCCCTAAACCTAACCTAATCCTAAATATAAACCCAGCCCTAACCGTAACCCCAACCCTAACCCCAGCCCTAACCCTAACCCCAACCCTAACCCCAACCCTAACCCCAACCCCAACACTAACCCCAGCCCTAACCCTAATCCCAACCCTAACCCTAATCTTACATCTAACCCCAACCCCAACCCTAACCCCAACCCCAACCTTAACCCCAACCCTAACCCCAACCCCAACCCCAACCCTAACCCCAACCCTAACCCCAACCCTAACCCCAACCCTAACCCCAACCCTAACCCTAACCCTAACCCCAACCCCAACCCTAACCTCAACACTAGCCCTAACCCCAACCCCAACCTTAACCCTAACCCTAACCCCAACCCCAACCCCAACCCCAACCCTAACCCCAACCCCAACCCCAACTCTAACCTCAACACTAGCCCTAACCCCAGCCCTAACCCTAACCCCAGCCCTAACCCTAACCCCAGCCCTAACCCTAATCTTAAATCTAACCCTAACCCTAACCCAAACCCTAAACCAATTCATGAACTGGACACACTCTTTCAATATCCGCGAAATGAACAAACGAAGGAGTCAGTACATGAAACAAACTGACGCTTGACCAGTACATGGAATTAACAGAAGTTTCATGGATTGAACCAACACTTTCCCAGGAAATGAAATGACTAATTTAACTACTCTCGTATAACAAACGTACTAAAGAGCATGACTTGCACGGGGACTACAGACGTACATAGTCTCTACTGTTGTTGTCTTCAAGGATCCAACAACGTTTGGGCTCTCGTCCTTCGGCCCAATGCCACGTAATGGTACCGGGACGTGTTTGTTAGTTGCTCTTTAGTTCAACACAAAGCGTTCTATTTTTTTCTGGTACTGGAAACACTTTCCTAACATCATTAAGAGCCGGGCACTCAAAGAGTTGGCAATTGTAGGTTTCGTATGAGAGTGTACAATGGTGGCGAAGTTTAGAGACGGAGAAATAGACTGAAGAACAGACAGACAGACAGACAGACAGACAGACAGACAGACAGACAGATTCGATTAGATTATATAT
Organism: Ariolimax columbianus; assembly: GCA_036924085.1. NCBI lineage: Eukaryota > Metazoa > Mollusca > Gastropoda > Stylommatophora > Arionidae > Ariolimax > Ariolimax columbianus. Next base: position 28,755,693 of record JAVGWX010000024.1, read on the forward strand.
ATATAAATACACACACACACACACCAACACACACACACACACACCAACACACACATAAATAACAGTAGTACAATCGCATTTGCATACATAGACAGACTAGATAGATCAGACAGACAGACATATACTCTAGGCTGAAAAAATATATCGACACATAGACAGACAGACAGACATGGATGTATGGATGGATGGATGATGGATGGATGGATAGATCATATCTGGCCTATAGATACACGGATGCATATATGGGTAGATGGATGGATTGATGAATAGAGAGATATAGAGGAATAGATAGACAGACATGACGCTATGGAGGCAGGCAGGCAGGCAGACAAACAATCAGACAGGCAGGTATGTAAATAGATAGATAGATTGGATGGACGGACGGACGGACGGACGGACGGACGGACGGATGTTCGTTGTTCTTTTTATTGACGTGATTGTACTGTGTCCCTCTTTTCTCCCTTTCTCTCTCCTCTTTCTCCACTCTCTCCCCCACCCCTTCTCTCCCCTCTATTTCCCTCCTCTCTCTCCCCCTTCTCTCTCCCCTCTATTTCTCCCATCTCTCTCCCCCACCCCTTCTTTCTCCCCCTCTCTCTCCTCTCTATCTCCCTTCTCTCTCCCCTATATTTCCCGCATCTCTCTACCCCACCCCTTCTCTCTCTCCTCTAATCTCCCTTATCTTTCCCCTCTATTTCCCCCATCTCTCTCCCCCACCCCCTCTCTCTCTCCTCTAATCTCCCTTCTCTTTCCCCTCTATTTCCACCATCTCTCTCCCCCCCCCGTCTCTCTCTCT